>CM039611.1:42509640-42918877 GCA_022457205.1 Saccharum spontaneum
ACCGTGTCAACATTGTCTACTCTTCTCGGTGGTTTGCCTTCGTGCAACACAAGCTTGTATTTACTTTCATATATATATCTTGCTTGTGTAGTTGCTCTTGTTCTAGTTGTGCTTGTATAGCTAGCTAGATATCTTCTTGCTTGTGTAGCTAGAAGTATCCCCTTTGCGTGGCTAATTCGGTTTGTGTAACCTTGTTAGTCACATTGCCTTAGTTTGTGTAGCTAAGTGTTTTGCGCTCTCTAATTTGGCATTAGTTGCCTTGTTATTGAGCATTGCTAGTGAGCTTAGGAGCTTTGTGCTTTTGCTTTGCTAGTTGTGTAGGAGCTCCCTCGGTTGGCAAAGTACTAGTGCATAGGTTTGTGTGACCTTGCTCTAGAATTGATTAGGTGAGCACTTGGTAAGCTTAGCACCTTAGTTGCTTAATTAGGATCTTTGCAAGGTGCTAAAAAACTTAGATAGAGGGTGTAGTCTTGGCTAGACCGATAAGTTTAGTTCTGCATTTGTTTCGGTTAGCCAACACGTTAAGTTTTAGAAAGGACTATTCACCCCCCCTCTAGTCCGCCATCTCGACCCTTCAAGTGGTATCGGAGCCGGGTCTCTCATTTGTGGTCTTCACCGACCCGAGAGGATGGCGGCTTATGGGCTAGATGATTGTGTGGAACACATTTTTGATGGCACTCACTATGCATGGTGGAAAAATCACATGCTTGATCATTTTCGTGCTCTTGGCCCTAAGTTTTGGTGGATCATAGTTGTTGGCTTTTCTCATGACTTGGATGGGTGTGGTAACTGTACCCAAGCTCAAAAGGATTGCCGAACACTTGATGCACAAGCTAAGTTTTATCTAATCAAAGCTTTGAATGATGAGATTTTTGACAAGGTGAGGGGTTTCTCAAGTGCACATAGCATGTGGACGGCGCTCAAGCATCACTATTGTGGCTCCTCAATTTGGGATGATGGAAAATTCAAGAAGGATGATCACATAGTGATGGAGGTACATGAGGATGTTGAGCATGACCACAACGAGGTGGTTGTGGAGGATTGCTCCACCTCAATGTCAAGTGATGATGATGATGATGATCATGCCACAAGATCACTTGACAAGAATGATGATAATGTCACAAGTGATGCAAGCAATGATTCTACTCCATGCACACTTGATGGTGAAGATGATGGCATGAGAGTGATGCCTCAACAAGCTCATCAATATCATCACATGGTGACACTAAGGTATCTATTGGTGGTTTTGTTGTTGATTGTGATGGTCCAAATTTTGAGCTTCTATATAAACTCTCAAAGGCCTTAAGAAATGAGATGGCAAAAACAAGTAAATTAAAAAAATGAAAACTCATTTCTAAAAACCACATGTGAACAACAAAAGCATCTACTTTATGTTACTACTTGTTCACATGAGGAGCTAAAATTGGCTCATGAGGAACTTAGTGTTGCTCATGATAACTTGGCACAAGAACATGCTTTACTCACTAAGAAACTTTCTAATGAAGAAACCAAAACTAGTGAGAGCTCATTATTTGGGTCAAATGATCAATCACATATTACTAACCCTTGTGATGTAGGCAAGAAGCATGTATCCACCTCTTGTGATGATTTATTATATATGCCATGTTCTTCACAATTAAATGCTTGTTCTACTTCTATGTCGTGTGAGACTAACCTTTTGAAGGAGAACAATGAGCTCAAAAGTGAAGTGAAGAATTTGAGCAACAAGTTAGAGAGGTGCTACAACTCAAAAGTCACCTTTGAGCATATGATGAAGACTCAAAGAAACATTGGTGACAAAAGTGGCCTTGGCTTCAAGAAGAAAATGACAAAGGGTGAAAGAAAGCAAGAAAAGAGGATAAAGAGGCTACTCCAAAAGAAGCTCTCGCATTCCATGTGCTATCGATGCCATGAAGCGGGACATCTTGCTAATGGTTGCCCAAACATTGAGAAGCTAAAGAAAATGAAGGAAGAAGAGAGGCTCAAGCATGTCAAGTGCTTCAAGTGTCGCACTTGGGGTCATCTCACCTCAATGTGCCCAACCAAGCAATTGGTGAAGCAACAAGTAAAGCCTCAACCAAAGCCACTAGTTGAGCAAGATAAGACACCCCAAGAGCAAATCAAGATCAACCATGGAAATGATGGTGACTTGATGAAGAAGAAGAAAAAGAAAACAAGAAGGGGTGGTAGAGCAAGGCATCCAATGCAAATTCAAGATGCCAAGATGATGAGCAAGAATCAAAATGGGAAAAGAAATTTGACTCACATCAAGTGCTTCAAGTGTAGAGATATAGGACATTTTGCCTCGGGGTGTCCTACCAAGCTTGAAAAGAGGGATCAAGCAACTCATAAGAGGCTAGGCAATGGGAAGCACAACATGAGCAAGGAAGAAAAGGCTCAAGCAAAGAGAATGTGCTACTCATGCCGGGAAAGGGGACACATGGCTCATTCATGTCCCCTAGGTAAAAATTCTAAGCTCATTTCAATTGTTGATACTAATGTGCTTAGAAAGGATGGCAATGGTACCTCTATGATTGCAATTGCAAAACATCCCGCTATTCATACTAAGGCAATGCCTAAGTATGTTGCACCTAACTTGAGAGGACCCAAACTTGTTTGGGTACCATCAAAGAGTGGATGATTGTTTGTAGGTACCATCGGCATTGGAGGCTTGATTCAATTGGTTTTATTTTGTTCATCATATATTGAGTCAAGTTATGAAGCTCAATGCATATCCAATCCCAATGCCAAGTCAAAATAAGTGAAGTCCAAGTGCTACAACATACAAGTGCAATGTCAAAGATTATGGTGATTTATTGGATATACTTGATGGCTTGCAAATATTCAAGTTGAAAGCTTGCTATTGGATGATCATGAACTAACCAAGGTATATCTCTTGTTGATCATTTCATTTGGGTGCATATGAGTTGATTGAATTGGATATATATGCAATGTTGTTTGCTATGAGATGATTGAATGGATTAAATGCTTAGCAATCAAGTTTGAATTGATTTGTGCTGGATAAATTCATGAGATGACATTTAGTAAGTGGATTGAATGGATATATGTCTTGTGAGAGTGTTCAAACAAGTTAATCTCAAGTTTGATTCACATTTGATGAAGAATAGCTCATGTATTGAAATCTGTCCGAAGTTGAAAATCTGAGCTAGCTGTGATCTTAGCCATGTTTGAGTGATCAAATCTATTTGGATTGGCTTGAAATTTGGTATAAGTGCTCTAGGCTTATGATATGATATGCTGTACAAATTTCATAAGAATTGGATAAGAGATGCTTCGGTTTTGGAGTGGATCTTGTCAGCTATAGTGCAGCAGTTTTCAACATGTAGCAGTGGTGAAAGATTTGAAATCTGGTAGCAATCTAGATGTCAAATGAATCTCAAATTTTTACAGCTTCTAGATGACTTAGTTAAGCACATCTCCACCAAATTTTATGGCATTTGGATCTGTACATTGGGAGATATGAATTATTTTTTGAAGGGTACAGAATCTGACAGAAAAGTGATAATCATTGGATTAATCTAGAGTCACTTTGATTGAAAGGTCCTCAAGTTGGAAACATGTTTGTAAGTGGTTGAGGTACCTAAGTTTGGTTTTGGATTGATCTAGAAGCATGAAGAGCAATGAGTACAAGAACATTTGATTGTGGAATGTATTTGGTGTACATGTTCAGTACTCAAATTTAAAGATCAAGATCAAACTTAAGATGAAGATGAAGTTTAAGTTCTAGTGATGATTAGAGATCATTTGGTAGAAATAAAAGGACTTAAACATGTAGGAAGAGTTGGACTCGAATGTAGATTCAAGGATTATTCATCAAAATTGAGTTCATCATTTGGATCAATCAAACTATATCATTTCAAGTGAGTATCAAGAATGGTTCTTTGGAGAAAGGTCACTTCTCCCTAGTGAGGGGCTTGCCGCCGTGTGTAGGTGAAACCAAGTTTGGGACTTGGAAGGCTAACATGGAAGTGGTGATCCAAGAAACTTGTGATGCTTAGTTGAAGCA
The DNA here is from genome assembly GCA_022457205.1 of Saccharum spontaneum. Lineage (NCBI taxonomy): Eukaryota > Viridiplantae > Streptophyta > Magnoliopsida > Poales > Poaceae > Saccharum > Saccharum spontaneum. The sequence goes on from CM039611.1 coordinate 42,513,668, forward strand.
ATCAAAAGGGTTGACCAAGAAAAGCAAGCAACACCCAAAAGAGAGCTAGTCATGTATTTTAAATGATATTCTAAGTAGTTCTCTCATGCAAGCATTGATCAAAAAGATGAAGCAAGCCAACCACAACTCAAGAGATAGTGCACTTGATCATAAGTGGTTTTCCTTTCATATGGGTGAAGAATGGATTTATCTATGATGATTGGTCTTCACCAAGCTTATAAATTGGACTTCACATTGCTATTGGAGTAATGAATTGGAATCTATGTGACTATCCTCTACTCCAACATAGCAAAGGTATCATTGAAATGTGCATGATCATTTTCATCCCTTACTAGTATGTGATTAGTGCATATAATACATGCTTATTAGGATCATGCATAACAAATGAAAATTTTAGATTCATAGCCTACCACTATTGCTTGATTGTTTAAATGATCTAGTGGTATGAGTATGAATTTGTTCATGAGCTAGTGAACCCAAGTACTTGATCTAGTTTGGATTGCTAACAAGTGACAAGTACAACATTGGCAAGATAACCCTTAGCATGAGGTGTGAAGAAGCTTGTCATTGGATCAAACCGGACTTGGGATCTTAGGCAAATCAACTTAGTTCAAGTCATACTAGAAGCTCATGATGATGATAAGAGTACAAAAAAAAACAACAATGCAATCGGATATCTAGTTTTTCAAGTGTTATCTAGACTCCTTTGATTTCTCACATGGTATTCACAAGTGGTGTCTAGATCAACTTACAAGTGATATCTTACAAATGGTACTTATGAAGATAGCAAATGTTTAAGAAGTGAATATTATTGCCAAATCCTTCAAAGTGGATCCATACTAGAAAATTCTTTCAAATGGTATCACATTCCTACTCATGGTATCTTCACGTGGTATCATTCATGCAAGACGATGGTTTCACAAGTGATCCTCAACTTTAAGTGATCAAATCAAGAAATGCTACCCTCATCTTCAAGTGGCATCTCAAGTGAATGACACATGCTATGACATAGGGGGAGGAGCCCCACCGATTGGTATCAAGGTCAAAGATCCTATGTGGTATCTCAAGAGCAACCATAAAGTTTGTCATTCCAACATATATGGTAATGTCCATCAAAAATGCAAGATTCAAGTCTCAACCATCTACCCCAATGCTAGTCTTTACATCAATGAGAAGCACACCCTTTATGGAAATTGATGACAAAGGGGGAGAAGTTGGAACAAAGATATGTCAATGCACCAAGAGAGATAGATTTGGGGAGAGATAGATGATATTGGACATGGATATGGACAAAGGACATGGATATGGACAAAGAGGGAGCAATCAAAATTCTTGGACAAAGAAAGCACACAAGTAGGGGGAGCAAGCTCATGAACATTGATTGGTTGCATTTGATATGTGCATATTCATGTACTTGCTTGCATTGCATAAAGTTCTTAAATTCAATATGCATGCTTGTGTGGTGTATGCTAGTTATAGAACTTGAATGATGATTTGACAACTAGCATGCATAGGATGTTAGCTACACTTGTGATTATCATGCAAAAACTAGAACCATGCTTATAATGTTGATCTCACGAGGTTTCTAGTGTTTTTGATGTCTAGCTACTCATGATGCTAAGGATGATGGCAAACTTGTGATTTTCAAATGGTATCAAGCTATCAAATGGTATCGAACTACAAAGGTTTATTCTATACACCTTAACATCACTTAGTAGTGCTAACCCTCCCATAATTTTCATATTCATGCATATGTGTGAGCTTGAAACCAAACCATTTGAGCACATATGTAGGGGGAGTTATCACTACCAAGTCGGATTTTATGGTGCTTATCCAAATCCTAACATAGAGCTTAAATGTTGGATAAGTGGCATAAAGTCCAAAAGAACTTAATTTCCATATCTTTGTAGAGTTGTCATCAATTACCAAAAAGGGGGAGATTGAAAGGTCCTTGTTTGGTTTTGGTAATTGAGTGACAACCTTATGTGGACTAATTGTGTTTAATGTGAGATACACAGGGATTAGTCCACAGGTAATGGTGTCATGAAGGAGCTCATTGCATATGAGACATGACATGGAGTCATGTGACCAAGGTGGCAAAGATCAAGATGAGGCTTGGCTCGACAGACCGGTTGCAAGTGTGAAGGGCAAGTCAGAGGCTTTAGAGCGATGGACCGTGAGGCGGTGAAGCTTGAGCAAGACTTGGCGCCGATGGACCGACGCAATGGTGAAGAGCAAGTGAGGTCAAGATCGATGGACCAAGGTCACATGATGATATGAAGTGGATCATATCATTTGTGATATGGTTGGTGCATGTGTTGCATCAATGTCGGAGGAGATGGAGTGAAATGCGCAAGGCAAAGGTATAACCTAGGGCATTTCCATTTCACCGGTCATAGGTGTGTAGAGAAGTTGATGACCGGGTTTAGGATAGATGGCCGTACTATCAAGAGGGGCAAACTTGTTTGCATATCGGTCATCTAGTGCCACTTGAGCGATCTAACTTTGCATACGTGCTAGGATCGAGTGGCGAGGCAAGTGGAGTGCCTAACCCTTTGAAAATGTTTATGAAATTGCTAACACACATGCACATGGTGTTTTACACATGGTGGTGTTGGCACATTTGCAAAGGAGAAGGTGTTGGAGTTGGTATTGATCAACTTGGAGAAGAGAGAAAGTTTTTTCGGTGTTCTCCGGACACTAGGATGGCTCTTGGAGTGGAATACTGCTTTGATCCATTGTGAACTGGATCAAGTTCTTTAGTGGGTTGTGTATCCCTCTGAGTAAGCTTTCCAAAATGTCCAAGATCATTGAAATCGGAGTTCGGAGCTAAGAGATATCGCCGTTTTACCGAAGAGTGGTCTGTGACCGGACTCGAGACCGGACGCGTCCGGTCAGCACCTGCGCGTCCGGTCACCGCGTCCGGTCAGTGTTTTTCGTGGGCGAAAGTGACCACTGCGTCCGGTCAGTGATGACCGGACGCGTCCGGTCACTTCGGGAGCTTGCTGGAACCTCTCTGTTCGCTGTTTCGCTGCGACCACCGCGTCCGGTCCCGTTAGTGACCACCGCGTCCGGTCAATACAAGTTTATACGCGCGAAAATTAGCCGTTGGAGCACGCTACTGACCACCGCGTCCGGTCGGTTTCGACCACCGCGTCCGGTCGTCTCGAAATTCGCCCAGTGAAGGGGTAACGGCTCTATTTCGTTGTGAAGCTATAAATAGAAGTGGTGGCCGGCCTTGGCCGTAGGTTGGCACCCTTGGGACTTAGTGTCCATGCTTTGGGAGTGCTAGGAGAGCCTCTAACTCACTTGTGCTTGCTAGATTGTGAATCAATAAGTGAGTGAGTGATTCTAGTGCGATTGCATCGTGAGGATTGCTTGAGTGGCACTAGGTGTTCGTGTTGCAAGCCGGTGGTGCTTGTTACTCTTGGAGGTTGCCACCTCCTAGACGGCTTGGTGGCTTGTGGCTCTGTCGAAGTTCGCAAGAAGATTGTGCGTGGCTCCGGAGAAGCTTTGTGAGGGGGATTGTGCTCACCCCGCGGGGATCGCGAAGAGCAACTCTAGTTGAGCGTGTCATTGAGCTACCACACTTGATGGTGGGTTCTTGCGGTGCCTTTTGAGAGGCTCGGTGTGTGACCGATTAGCCGCCGAACCACGAAGTGTTGGTCGACACAACGGGGACGTAGCTTGGTGGCAACCAAGTGAACCTCGGGAGAAAATCACCGTGTCAACATTGTCTACTCTTCTCGGTGGTTTGCCTTCGTGCAACACAAGCTTGTATTTACTTTCATATATATATCTTGCTTGTGTAGTTGCTCTTGTTCTAGTTGTGCTTGTATAGCTAGCTAGATATCTTCTTGCTTGTGTAGCTAGAAGTATCCCCTTTGCGTGGCTAATTCGGTTTGTGTAACCTTGTTAGTCACATTGCTTAGTTTGTGTAGCTAAGTGTTTTGCGCTCTCTAATTTGGCATTAGTTGCCTTGTTATTGAGCATTGCTAGTGAGCTTAGGAGCTTTGTGCTTTTGCTTTGCTAGTTGTGTAGGAGCTCCCTCGGTTGGCAAAGTACTAGTGCATAGGTTTGTGTGACCTTGCTCTAGAATTGATTAGGTGAGCACTTGGTAAGCTTAGCACCTTAGTTGCTTAATTAGGATCTTTGCAAGGTGCTAAAAAACTTAGATAGAGGGTGTAGTCTTGGCTAGACCGATAAGTTTAGTTCCGCATTTGTTTCGGTTAGCCAACACATTTAAGTTTTAGAAAGGACTATTCACCCCCCTCTAGTCCACCATCTCGACCCTTCAGATCTCAAAATGAAGCTCAAAACCTTGATGATGTGAGAGGAGACCAATTGACAAATGCAATGAGAAACATGGATATTGGTGATGTTAGGCCAAGGCAAGTTGATGATGATGATATTCATGTGATCAACCAAAGTGTACACATTGATACAAATCAAGCAAGCTCTAGTGGTTCTCATGATGAAGCTCAAGATCAAGGTCAAGCAAGTGGAAGTAATCAACTCCCAATACTCCAACCTACTAGCATTGCAAGAGACCATCCGTTGGACCAAATCATTGGTGGAATTCAAAGTGGTGTTCAAACTAGATCAAGATTAGCATCATTTTGTGAGCACTACTCTTTTGTGTCACTTGAAGAACCTAAGAAAATAGAAGATGCTTTGAAAGATTCCGATTGGGTAAATGCCATGCATGAAGAGCTAAACAACTTCACTAGAAATCAAGTTTGGGAACTTGTTGAAAGGCCAAAGAACTACAATGTGATTGGTACTAAGTGGGTCTTTAGAAACAAGCAAGACCAAGATGGTGTAGTTGTGAGAAACAAAGCAAGATTGGTAGCACAAGGATACACTCAAGTTGAGGGACTTGATTTTGGAGAGACATATGCACCGGTTGCAAGATTGGAGGCTATTAGAATCTTATTGGCATATGCTTGTGCACATAACATCAAGCTCTATCAAATGGATGTCAAGAGTGCATTTCTCAATGGTTACATCAATGAAGAAGTTTATGTTGAGCAACCTCTCGGTTTTGAAAATGACAAGAAGCCCAACCGTGTTTACAAGCTCAAGAAGGCATTGTATGGTTTGAAGCAAGCACCTAGAGCATGGTATGAGAGATTGAGGGACTTTCTTCTCTCTAAAGGGTTCAAGATGGGAAAGGTTGACACCACTCTCTTCACCAAGAAGCTTGGAAATGACTTGTTTGTGTTGCAAATCTATGTGGATGACATTATCTTTGGATCAACCAATCAAGATTTTTGTGAAGAGTTTGGAAATATGATGGCAAAAGAGTTTGAGATGTCTATGATTGGAAAGCTTAGTTACTTTCTTGGACTTCAAATCAAGCAAATGAAGAATGGCACTTTTGTAAGTCAAGGCAAGTACATCAAGGACATGATCAAGAAGTTTGGATTGCAAGATGCTAAGCCAATGAGTACACCAATGGGCACTAATGATCAATTGGGTATTGATGCAAGTGGCAACATGGTAGATCAAAAGCAATACCGGTCTATGATTGGAAGTTTGCTATATGTCACCGCTTCTAGGCCGGATGTGATGTTTAGTGTGTGCAAATGTGCAAGATATCAAGCTTCACCTAGAGAGAGTCACTTGAAAGCAACCAAGAGAATATTGAGATATCTTAAGGGCACTCATGATGTTGGATTATGGTATCCCAAGGGATCTAATTTTGAGTTGATTGGATATTCGGATTCCGACTATGGTGGATGCAAGATTGATAGAATGAGCACAAGTGGAACTTGTCAATTGCTTGGAAGGTCTCTTGTTTTATGGTCATCAAAGAAACAAAATAGTGTTGCACTATCTACTGCCGAGGTCGAATACATTAGTGCCGGTAGTTGTTGTGCACAATTGCTTTGGATGAAGGCCACCTTGAATGATTTTGGAATAAAATTCAAGAATGTTCCGTTATTTTGTGACAATGAAAGTGCAATCAAGATGACACAAAATCCGGTTCAACATTCAAGAACGAAGCACATTGACATAAGGCATCACTTCATAAGAGACCATCAACAAAAGGGTGATATTAGCATTGAGAGCATTGGCACCGAAGATCAACTAGCCGACATATTCACAAAGCCACTTGATGAGAAGAGATTTTACAAGTTGAAGAATGAATTGAACATACTTGACTTCTCCAACTTGAAATGAGTGCACCCCCACATTCTTATATGACATGTTTGTGGGCTTGCAAACCTAGTGTTGAATCTAGAAAATGAGCTCATGATGTGTAATTCAACATAGTCAAGATAACCCTTATACTTCATGAGGTGTGAAGAAGCTTGTCCTTGGTTCAAACCGAATTACATATTCTAGGCAAGTGATCTAGATTGAATCATAATTTGGACTCCCTCATATTGATTGACTTGACTTTCACTAAAATTAACACCTTTTTGGTGATTGTTGACAAAGGGGGAGAGAAAAGTCACAAAGATAGAAAAGTCACAAAGATAAAAAGTTAAGTTACTAAGGGGGAGGGAAAAGCAAAAGATATGACATTGAAAAGGGATCAATTAAAATTGAGCACACAAGTAGGGGGAGCAAGCTCATTAATTATTTGTTGCATTTGTATGTGCATTAACATGATGAATTGTTGCATTGCAAAGCTTAAATTCATATTCATGTTTGTATGGTGATTGCTATAATTAGAACATGAATGATGTTTTGTTAAGAGTAGCTTTACAAGTAGTATCTAGACACCTTTGATTATAATGTTGATCTCACGGGGTACTTTAGTATTTGTGATCTTTATAAGTGAAGAATTACAAGTGGTGCCTAGCTACATCGATGCTAAGGATGGTATATAAAGGCAACTCCGATTGGTATCACGCTTCAAAGGTCCATTCTATATACCTCAGCATCAATTTGATAGTAGTAACTCTCCCAAAATTCTAATCCATACATATGTGCACAATTGAACCAAACTCATGGAAGCACATATGTAGGGGGAGCTAATACTATCGAAATTGAAAATTGATTTCATTTCATATCTTTGTGATGGTTGTCATCAATTACCAAAAAGGGGGAGATTGAAAGCCCAAGTTTGGTTTTGGTAATTAATGACACCAAGTTGCTAATGCTATTGTGTCAAGTGTGATTAAGCTAGGTATAAGCAACATGTGATGGAGGTGGAAATGGCATGGAGAGATGGCCACAAGACCACATGATTTGGTGCATGAAATGATGAGCAAGATCATGGTGGAGACGCACATAATATGATGACATGATGATCAAGTAGAGGAGAAGGATCTAAGAGCGCAAGGCAAAGGTATAACCATAGGGTTTTCCTTTTGCCGGTGTAAGATGAGTAGAGAAGTGATTGACCGGGTTTAGGATACATAGCCGACTATCAAGAGGGGCAATCACGGTTAGCTCGGGAATCAAGTGCCACTAGATCAATGTCTTGAGCATATGCATTAGGATCTAGTTGAGAGCTAACATAACGCCTTGAAAAATATTTGTGAAATGCTAACACACATGCACTTTGATGGTGTACACTTGGTGGTGTTAGCACATTTACGAAGGCGGTGGTGTTTGAACGGTAGTATGGGGTTTGGGGTTCGCTCTTCCTCCCGCCGAGCGTGCGAGCGCGGGATTCAGGCGTTTTTGAGGAAATAAAATGCCTATTTTCCACTGCGCCGGAAGTCAGAAAAGTAACGGAGGCGAACGGCGGTCACTGTGGTGACCGGACGCTGCACCGGACGCGGTCTCGGTTTGACCGGACGCGTCCGGTCAGTTCAACGTGGCGCGGGCACTAGGGTTTGTGACCGGACGCTGGTCTGGCCTGACCAGCGTGTCCGGTCAGTTCACCTGAGCGCAGAAGTAGAGCGCGCGACCGGCGCGTCCGGTCCCTCACGGAACCGGAGCGTCCGGTCAGGCGTCCAGAGGAGCGGAGTGTTGATCGGACGCGCGGCGCGTCCGGTCACGTGCGATCGGACGCGTCTGGTCTCTACGGGAGCTTACTGGAACGTGACCGGACGCTGGCACTGTCGCGTCCGGTCAAACGGTTGAGCGCGTCCGGTCAGGGCAACGGCTAGTTCTGACGCGCACTGTTCACGGTTGTCTGGTAGTGACCGGACGCGTCCGGTCACCCTGACCGGAGCGTCCGATCAGCGCGATTTGAACTGCGTCATCCGGTAATGGCTAGCTGCGTACCCCTTCGTTATAAATAGAGGATGTCCGGGGTTTGAGGGTATCTTTTGCACATTTTGAGACCTAGAGACATCCTTTGAGCTAGAGAACAACCCCTCCACTCATCTCTTTGCTTAGTTGCACATCTTGAGTGAGATTCAAGTGCATTGCTTGAGAGTTGCATTCTAGAGGCACTTGATCTTCGAGTTGCTGCGGATTTCTTGTTACTCTTCCGTGTTTCCCGACACGGTAGACGGCTTGGAGCAGCGGAGGTGATTGAGCTCGCAATTGGAGATTGTTGGAGCCCTCACCAAGTGTTGTAAGGGGTTCTTGATCCTTCCCCGCGGGAGTTCGCGAATTGGATACTCTAGTGGAACTCGTGGCTTGGAGGATCCCCATCTTGTGTGCGGTTGTGCGGTGCCCGCCGAGGGCTCGACTCTTGATAGTCGATTAGCTCGCGAACCGACAAGTGGGTGTATCGCCACAACGAGGAGTAGCTTGCCGGGAAGCAAGTGAACCTCGGGATAAATTCTTGTGTCATTCTCTTCCCGAGGATTTCTCTTGTGTGATTGATTGATCGGTACTTCTCATCTCTACACGGCGGTATAATCACTCGAAGCTCTTCTCTCGTTTTACATCTTGTATCTAGCTTGTTGTTGTTGTGTTTAGTGGATAGCCTTGTACTAGACTTGTGTAGGTGGCTTGCTTAATTAGTTAGAGCTAGTGCATTTTGCTCCGCCACCTTTTGTACTAACTTGTGGTTAAGTAATTCTTGTAGAAGTTTTAATTAGGCTATTCACCCCCCTCTAGCCTATTTGGACCTTACAAACATTTATATCTCCAAATAAGTTTATTAGGAAAGTATATTCAACGATCTATCTAATGATACTAATAATATATTATAAATATTATTTTTTTGTATATATTTTGTCCTAGTTAAAAGTGTTTGACTTCTCGGGTTTAGGTGCTTAAATGGACCACAGTGCCGTTCTGTATGAATGGGTAGGAATTTAAGGATTTTCTCGAACTGTATCTCTTTTTTCTTAAGCGAAACCATGGGTCAAGTTTTTAAAAATATTTCTCTATTATGAAAATATATTCATCTATTAATCAATCTATCTAAAGATACTTACTAGACATTATAAGTACCAATATACTTATACATATACGCTATAAAAATACTCGTGCATTGTAACAGAGTTGCATGGTAGCCTAAATGGCCTGTGGTTTTGATTGGGTAGGTGGTTTCCTAAGATTTCCTGGCCGTTGATATCTTCAGAATGAGCTGCATTATTGACTGAAATATGTGCAGCTATTTCATTGTGAACTTGCCAAACCATCCATGATTTGGAATTGAATCTTTATCATTTCTGGCTTTCCAAATACACCAAAGTGTTGTGAGAATTTTTTGGAGCAACACACAGGAAACAGAGAGAGATGCGATCAGATCCCGTTTGGACCATCAGCGGGAGTACTTCGGAGCCCGTTACACAAGTCCAGCCCAGCTATCTGAAAACGGCCGTATGCGTGTTGTCTTTGGGTCAGGCCTTATAGCCCAGTTGCCCGAGACGCCGTCCCACGGCTGTTCCCTTCTCCATCAGCCGCGGCGCCGCCCGCCTCCCCGCTCCCCCGCTGCCAGCCGCCGCGATGGAGGCGCTCCACGAGGAGATGCCCTTCGACCTCGACTTCCACCCGTCCTCCCCCCTCGTCGTCACCTCCCTCATCACCGGCGAGCTCTGCCTGTACGCCCTCCGAACCGCGCACACACACACTAAACCCTATTCCTCTCCAAGTTTCCCGTTCCAGTTTGTTTGTTCTTACCGCCACAGACTAACCGCTTCCAATCTGGTTGGTTTCACAGGTTCCGCTACGGCCCGGAGTCGCAGCCTGAGAGGTATTCACGGAAACTCTGTTACTGCTCCTGCTCTGTTAATTTCACACTTAGAATTCTGCCTTCCGGTGCTCGGCACTGTGTTGCTTTGCTTGTATCATCAGATTAGTGTTCCTTGGTTTTTGCTTAGGTGTGCCCACAGTTTCTATAACCATGTAGTCTCTTAACTGCTGACTTGAATTGAATTGCAAAGATAGAAATATCATGTGGTTAGTGCATTCCGTGATTCTGGAGTCTTTCATTGAGGTTATGCACTTATGCTTTGGCAATTCGAAGGTTGATTCCGTACCTTAGAGATTGATATTCACTTCGTTTTTGTTTGATACTAAGGTTATTTTCGGTAAAAGCTCACAAGGAGTCATGCAGAGCTGTTCGTTTTGTGGACTCAGGAAAAGGTAATGCCCTACTGCCTTTTGTTATCGAATTATGTTATATACCTGCCAACCTGTGTACCCGCTTGCACTGCATTTTATGGATCATTCTGATCTTTGTTTCTCACTCTGTTATGCTTCAAACACGATACTACAAAATTAGCAGCTTTAAGCTGGCAATGACAATCTGGAACTAATTGGGACGGGAGCACGCCTTGATAGATCATGTTGCATGCTTTATGTCCGCTAACCATATCGTGATGGTTTTCTTGATGTTGTGGTTTGGTTCAGTGATTTTGTCGGGGTCAGCTGATTGCTCAGTTCTTGCCTCTGATGTAGAATCAGGCAAGCCCATTGCCCACTTGGAGGATGCACATGAGTGAGTTTTGTTAGTTTTCAGTGCTAGTATTTATTTTATTTGTGGAACTAAACATTGGCCCATTTGTAACTTGATTTTAGGAATGCCATAAACCGCCTTGTCTGTCTTACTGAATCTACGATTGCCACAGGTGATGATGAAGGGTGCATTAAGGTATGAAGCAGTAAGTCTGCTGGCCTAAGATGTATAGGTGCTACAATACAGTTCAGTTTCATCATTTTGTTTCCAGTACCTTCACATTTCGGGGTCGTACGAAAATAAGCATTAACAAGCTTATTTATATAGCGATGCATGTGCCAAGCATACTGAAATCACTGTTACAGAAATGTTCACTTATGTCTGTTTTTGTGACGTTTTTGAGGTGGCTCCTTTTGCAGAAAAAGTGTTTTATATGCAATTATCTTCTGTTAGATGTATAATGTAGTTTTTGACTTAGTTATCCTCATTCTTTTAATTTTAGGTATGGGATACCCGGGAACGATCTTGCTGCAACAGTTTTGAAGTCCATGATGATTACATTTCAGATATGACCTATGTGGCTGACTCAAATCAGATACTGGCCACAAGGTACAACTAGATTCCCTGCAGTTGAGATGTGTCAAACACAGCTGAAATGTTGTCTGCATGGCAAATAACTAAAGATTTTCGCCAATCCTCTTATTTTATTTCCCAACTTTTTGTCATGAAGCAGGCATAAATACTCCTGTTTTTAGTTTTGCACTTAACTGCTACTTCATGTGGATCAGTTATTAAGTAATTTGATGTGATTTTTTTAATACCAACTAACAAAAGAAATTCTATGAGTCACTGAAGATGTATTTATTTGCAAACCATTTGCCTGTCAAATTTATTGACACCTATTCTGTGCATGATACAACATGGTAACTAAGGGTTAAACTTGTTTGTTTCCTTGTAGTGGGGATGGAACTTTGTCTGTGAACAACCTGCGGAGGAATAAAGTGAGTTTCGCTTGGAGTACATCGATTCTTGCTTCTAATGTGTTGAATTTCGTGTTTTAGGACTTCTTATGAATGGTTATCATTTACTGATGAATTATTGTTATATTGTAAGTTAACTTGTAATCTTGTAACTGTTTCTGATTTGATACCAGGTAAGGTCACGATCTGAATTTTCAGAAGATGAGTTGCTATCCTTGGTGGTAATGAAGGTAGCTATATTTGGCAAACAGCTTTTGCTGAGCAACATTTCTGTCCTGTTGTAATGATAATCGAATTTTAAATTATTCTTTGTGACTCTCAGAATGGTAAAAAGGTTGTTTGTGGAACTCCAAGTGGAGCGCTCTTATTATATTCATGGGGATACTTTAAAGATTGCAGGTAACCGTATTTTCATCACACAACACGTAACTGCTGAAATAAAATAGCACAAAGATAAAACTTCATTGACGAAACTTATCTTATCTAATGCTATATGTATAGTACGTCCTTTGTTCTAAATTATAGTTTACTTTGGCTATGTCCTAAGTCAAACTAACTTTGATCAATTTTTTTAGAAAAATATAGTAACATATACAAGCTAAATGCATTATCAAAACATATTTCATGAAGAAGTTAATTAAACTAATTTGATGTTGTAGATGTTGGTGTTTTTTTCTATAAACTTGGTCAAAGTTAAAGAAATTTGATTTAGGACAAACCAAAGTGACCTATAATTTGGAGCCGATGGAACCCCATCATTTCATCAACATAGTTCTCTGGATGCGGCGTTCCCTAATATTTTGATGCTTATAAACATTGCTTGTATGTTTCCTACCAATATTTTTTCTCTAATCATCATTGTAACTATCATTGGTGGGACCAATTTTATTCTTATGGGTAATTTGATAAGTTCAGGCAATCGAGTGTAATTCATTTTCTTCGATTATTCCAATTTGCAAAAATCTTGTGATCAGTAGCTCCTTAGACGTTCTTGACATCTAATATTCGTAGCTTCCTAAACATGCCACTATGAGATGTTGCCAGTCTGCTTCCTTCAGTTTTTGTGGTTTAGACCCAATTAATTCTGCAAGTGATGTGGTCGATGTGGTCTAAAGTTGTGACATGTCTTTTTGTGGTTAGTGACCGCTTTCTCGGACACACGCAGTCTGTGGATACAATGCTGAAGGTTTGTGGCACCCTAACCTTATTATGATAACTGTCATTTCTGCTCTATTTGTTTATTCATTCTTATTATTGTGTTCTAGCTGGATGAAGAAACTTTGGTTTCTGGTTCATCAGATGGTGTGATCAGGTTTGGAATTCACCACTGTTGCTTTGAGTTAACTTCTTACTTCTCAGGCAATTTCCTGTTAGTCTGATGGACTGCTGTTCTGACATGAAATCTGTGTTCTTTGTGTAGATTAGTGGGCATCTTACCTAATAGGATAATACAGCCACTTGCTGAACATTCAGAATATCCCATTGAGGCCCTTGGTATGTGCGTTCATTTTTTGATTGTAAGATTTGGTGGAAAAAAACAGCATATTCTCATTTATTATTTATGCTATGCAGCTTTCTCAAACGATAAGAAATATCTCGGCAGCATCTCACATGATAAAATGCTGAAGGTGACAATCCTTTCTCATTCTCAATTGTTGGTGTGCCCATATGTTGGTCTGACTTGACATTTTTTTTTCTTTGTATGCAGCTCTGGGAGTTGGAAGAACTCTTGAATGGCCCACAGGTAGTCAATGGTGATGAACCTGCTGAAGCTGGTAATGATGATAGCGATGACAATAGTGATGATGCGATGGATGTAGACATGGCGGCAACCTCTCCTAAAGGTGAGATTTTATATTGAACTATGTTGTGTGCCATTAGCATGATAATCCTGCTTTCTGGGCTCGCATTTTTCTTCTCTGAAAGCTGTTTCTTATTTCTCTCTGGGGGGTTGCTCAGGGTCAAGGAGTAAAAAGGCAGGTAAAGGACAGAGTTCAAGTAGGCCGGCATCGGATTTCTTTGCAGATTTATAGACGTCAAGTTCCCAAGTGAGAAGCTGTGTACTCTCCTTTTTTTTTGTTACTGAACGGGATGTGAGTGGGCAACTTTGACCGCTGGTGCAAGGAATGCCAAATGTTGTTTTTTAAGTATATTGGCTGATGGAATATTAGAGGCAGAAGCAGCAAGTGTTGGCCCAAACTGTTACCAGGTTTACTGTTGAGAATTGACCTCTGCACGGATTGTTAGGTCCGTTTTATGGTTCCTAATTCTAAGAAAGAACTAGATGATACGCCGCGCGTTGCTGCAGGGATTTTGTAGAATGATTTGTGGATAGTTTTTCTACAATAGAGTTGAAGTGCCACGACTTAGTGTAACAAATTTTGAATTATCTATAGAAATAAAAATATAATAATTATTTTCTAGAATATGAAACTAAATAAAATCCATCCAAAAACAGAGAAGTATCACTGGATCATCCTGATAGAAATACTAATGAGACATCTTATTGTAATAACTAACAATATTGCTAATTTTATGTAGTATAGGTACCCTAGTCTATGAGAAGGCTGGATGCATTGTTGACGACCTCCTGCATGTGGTGAGAAAAAACAATATTATTCGAATGGTTAAATTTGTGTACTTAAGGTAGTGCGGTATCCATTTAATTTTATATTCAGCTCAATTGCAGACTGTATAAATGATCAGATAGTATATGATGTTGTATCTTCATTCATGATACATGGTCGTTGTGGAAATGTTAACCCTAAAACAGTTTGTGTACCTATGCGAGCTAGAAGAGACCAACGAAGCACCAACTCTGCAAAAATGCCCTTGTTCGTAAATCATCGAACACCTTTGGAGCTACAGCGCAATCGCCAAATCATGAACCGGTAGGAGACACTAAAAAATAGAAACGACCTCTTGCCCGAGTAGAGGGAGACGACTCATGAGTACGCCGCAGCAACCGTTGCGGCCGAAGGAACCATGTCCGCAACCTAGCATGTCCGTCGCGGCTGTCCTTGCCTGCCTCGGGTACGCGCCAGCCGCCATGGGATATGGCTTCCTGGTTGTGGTGCCGCCGGTGAGGCTGCCAGCCGTGTTGTCTCTTCCGCTGCCGCCGCAGTCACTGTAGAACTCCAACCCATGACCGACGCTATCTTCTCTGGCACCAACCTCGCCGTGGGATTCCGCGGCGCTGTGGTGCTGCTGCTGTGGACCGACACCTCCTCCATGCTGCACCAGAGCTCCTTCCCCTTGCGGTGTACTACCAGGTGGTGACGACGGCCGGCCGCTCTCAGCCCCGATCCGAGTGGATGCAGCACATGGACCGCTCTGGCCAGCCGGCGTCGTGGTGCTCGACCTCTTCGGCAAGGCACACACAACATGGAAGGTGGGCGTCTTCGCATTGCTCCCACCCTGGATGTGGCTGCGATCTTCTTGCACACTGAACCACACCCAGGAAGACAGATTGGTTTGGATTTTATAGATGGATTGGGTCGGCGACTGAAGCAGTTTCTCGGTATAATGCGATTGGATTGGATAAACGCCGTAGTGGAGGGATGGTGGGGAGGAGAGAAGGCCGAAGCAGTGAAAGGAGAAGACACAGGCGCGGGAGTCGTGGTGGGGAAGGAGGAAAGACCGATGGTTTTCTCCACGGGAATTACTGCGATGAAGGAGAAAAGGCGGTGGCTTTCTATTCTCACATTCCCGTTCAGCAAAAGGACGGTGTGGGTCCACTTTGGTGACGTGGCTTTCTAGGATTACAGGAAAATATGGTAGTGAGGTCTCCTACTTAGGTATAGAAGATTAGAAAGAGGTGTGTAGAACTTGTAGATAATCATGTCTTCCTTGTCTAATACTCATCAAGAACAACACGTAAGAACACATTTGAGACCGGTACGAGTACGTGAAGAGAGTTATCTCTTCATTTGTCCACATTTACCTAACTACACAGAGAGTTGAAAGGTTTTTTTTTCATGTGACCTGTGATCGTATACGAGTTAGAGCAACTCACGTATAGCGTCGATCGATCGATACATGAGTCTGATTTCAACATGTATTGGGTTATACCCTTCGTATCTCACATGTGACTTAGACTCATAACCCATGCTCATACGAGTTAGAATAACTCGTCCAGCAATGATACAAAATTCAATTCCTATACGTATTTAGTTCTGTTGCAACGCATGAGCATGTTTGCTAGTGGTAGATAATGTAATACAATGTACACGGACTTAACGACAGGCAAGGAGATGTGGGATACACTGGAGGTCGAGTTCAAAGTTTTTTATGCCGAAAGTAAGTTCTGTCACGAAGTAGTTCTATGACTATAACATGGTTGATGGTTTGTATTAGAATAGGCTTATGAGATCCAAGGAGAGATTGAGCGTATCCCCGATGGCACTCAAACCCCTTAGGATTAAATCCTTTGCTTCTCCTAAGAGAATTGGTAGCGCCCGGACGTTTGATGCGATAGGATTTCGTCGGACGGTAACCTGGACTCCCACCGAATGGCCTAGCAGAACGGCCCATTAGAAAACACCATCGCGCGACCTCGGCTTTGGTCACCAACCCGCCCGCCCGCGCATGGCGCTGCTACACGCATGCATCCGTCCTTGTTCGACCCCGCACGCATACCCCGCGCCCATCCGCCTCGCCCTACCACGCGCCTGCCGCTCCTTCCCCCTCACCTCTTCTCTCTCTGCGCAGGCGGAACTTGGGAGTCAGGATGAGGATGAGTACGCCCCATCCGTAGGATCCTAGGCGCACCACACGGCCCATCCGCCGGCCCCGGGCTTGTCGTGCCCTCATGACTATGAACATACCTCTGAAACACGAAACACTTGCAACATAAAACATTTGGATGAAACATATATCTGAAGCAAATGAAACATTTAGAACATACACTTGCAACATATGTATCAAATATATGCAACATCCAGATAAAACACTTGTAACTTGCAACATAAGACTGAAACAGATGAAACATTTCAAACATACTCTTGCGTCATGTATGAAACATATGCAACATCCAGATAAAAAACGCTAGCAACATACATTTAAAATAGATGAAACATTTTGAACAAAATGCTTGTAACATGCCTCTAAAATACTTGCAACATATGCAACATCTCCATCTACTTCTGCGACATGAGAGCCTCGCACGAGCACAAGTCTCGCTCGTGGGTGACCTTGGCTCGGTGGGGACCGACCTGAGACGCGCAACAGCACCAGCAAAGGTGAGCAACGCGCCCGACAACGCAGGTGGGCACACAACAAGTAAGACTACACGAGCAAGGAGCGAGAGACGCAAGACGCGCGATGAGCGAGAGACGCAAGTAAGACGCGCGATGAGCGAGAGCGAGAGGCGCAAGTAGGACGCACAATGGATAGGAACGAGGAACTAGCAGTGCAGGATGAGGGAGTGCGGGAAGACATGGCCGCCGCACTGTTAAGCGTGCGATAGACGAGCAAGTAGGAAGATGCTTTTGAGATGGGGGAGACGTTCAGAGAAGGAGGCAGGCTTGTGGGGCCGATAGCACACGCAAACCCAAGAAGCGGCGTCCGATCGGACAGACGCCCAACCATAAGCATTACCATTCTCCTAAACCCTCACTTCTTTTGTTGTGTTCAGTTCAGAGGCAAATAATATAGGCCCCTGGGGATTAAATCCCTTGCTTCTCCTAAACCTCTCTTCTTTTGTTGTGTTCGCTTGAGAGGGAAATAATACAGGGATTGTTGCTCAGCCCTAGCCTTACTGTTAGCTTGCTCTGGGCTTTGATGCTTTTACGTTTCTATACAGAAGTACAGCCATGTCAGGAGAAAATTCTCAGTTCTTGGAAGCTAGAATTGCTCACTTCTTTCTAGAAATATGCGCTCATCAGGTCTGCTAACACGATGCGATAGGCCACTCTACGGGCAAAAGAGAATGCTCTAAGCCGCAACACCCTTCCCTTCTTCCTTTGGAGACTAGAGCTTCTTCGTATCAAGCTCCTCTCCCTCAAAAGATATATGACTGCCATAAAAAGAGAAAATGTCATTGTAAGTAACTGTTAGCAACTGTAAGCTATTGTTATTTATATTTCAGCGAGATTAACATTCAATGTGTTGCTTCAAAACTATTCTGCATATTGAGTCAAGTGTCCCACTGTAGAGCCAAACTTACAATTTAGTATATGCTACTCTGACTGAATCAAGAGCAAAACATCTAACGTCTCACGTCTCTACCAGAACAAAGGAGACAAGGCCAATACTAAGGGTCCTTTACTGAAAATGCAGGTCAGAAAGAACTTTACTTCCACTTCCTATTGAACCATTGCAGAATCAATTTTAAGAGACTAAACACAGGTAGCGTATACAGAGATTGTGACAAGGACATTATGATCAAACTGACGAACATTACTCCCACCTCCTATTGAAAAAGAATTGGAACTAAGAAACATTATTGCAAGCAGTATTCCTCCTTTCTGTTGTGGTAGACCCCAATAGAACAAAAGAAACATGAGCAGGCGTAGAGAACCATTCAATTTTTGGTCTTAGCCATCACTTTCTGCATTTTGTTCCCATGAGCATGCGCAACATGCTTCGTGCTTCCAGAGTTTCAGTCAAGTATCAGAAATGACCCTTAATATCTGAAGACCAGGATGTAAATAATGGATGCCTTTATTTGTCAAAACCATCAACTACTTATGCATGCATGAACTAACTGCATATGTAGCCAAGATTCCATAAAAGTTGCAACATTGCACATATAGGAAACCACACAAAATTTTTGCCCACCAGTCCAGAGTGACACAAAAAAATAGCAAATGTAATCACTGCGGCATATATTCAACTAATTTAGGTATGCTTTGTCAAGCAACATTCACAAATGTAATCACTGCAGCATACTTATGAAAAATATATGAACATCAACATTACACAAGTCTGATAGAGTGAAAAGAAGGCATAAGTAATTTGCACCACTTAGAATTATTCTCATATAAACGATCATGATTTAGAATATCCTACAAGTGTAATCACAAGGCTAACTGTAATTATTGATTCCCATTAAATAATAGCAAAAGCTGCTAGCAATATAACTTCAACAAAACCAACTGTAATCACGGGGCTAGTGCTGTGACCTGGCTGTCAATCAAAACTAACTGTAATCAGGACGCTGGCACACGACCAATCATGCAGTTAGGAGGCTGAAGTATGTTCAGCTATAAATCATATGACGGTATGAAACGGAAGTATTTATTTGAGGAAAAATAGGATCAAAATTGCTCCGGTAAATTTTTGGTGCTAATTAAGTAAACGAAAACCGACATAAATTATTACAGAGGCCTGTACCAAATGACTGTTGACCGACAGAAAATGAAGGTAAAAAAACAAAGACAACGTGAAAGTTTCACTTAATTGCAGCAAGCACCAGATCTCTACAGTAAAAATCCAGGCAGCAAACAGAACAGGCTAGTCACTACTTGCTAGTGCCAGTCAACCGGTAGAGTAGCATTACAAATAGCAGGGGAGTCTCATTCCCTACCCTCTGCATTTGATTACCCAAGCACCCTCACCTCCCCCATTCACCACATGCCACTGCGGCCGTGAACCACAAGAAATCCTAAACCAAAATGGTATGTATGCATCCATCCTGGCTATGAATCCTAAACCAAAATCGTATGCACGACCCGTAATTACAGTTAGGTGGAGGCTAGCTTTTGCTATGGATTATTGGTAGCTATCTCCAAATATGCTGGCTTCTATATTCCTTGGAGTACATTTTCCCGGCATGACAAATCTAACCTTATCTGCAGACTGCTGCAGTTGGAAAGAGAACCGGAGAAGAAAATACAACATCAAACTGACAGAACTAGCAGCATAATAATGGCATGAACCCTAGGGTTTGCCAAGAACGCTAGGGCAGGAAAGGATGTTAGAAAATACAAGAGGCACCATATCAAGATGCTGGAAGAACTGACCAAAGCTCAGCTCCAGTTATTTATTGATTCCAGTTGCCCATTGACAAAACAAAATGCTTGTGCCACTGCATCAGCAAACAAGCATACAGCTAGCATTATCCGATGGAGCTGTATTAAATTGCAGGAAAGAAGAGTTCAAGAGAGACTATGTATGGTTCATTCTGTGTGTCACAAACTCTGCTACTGCCTTTTCTTTTCTTGTGATTGTTATCACACCAATGGGACTTATCATGGGATTTATTTAAGCCCACTGTCATTGCAACAAACAAACCCCACTTAAGTTACATGTAGAGAAGTCCAAGAATAAATGTACTACTTTACCTTAAAGAAAATACTCCCTCCATATTAGTAAAAGAAGTCATTTTGGACAGCGATACGGTCTCCAAAGCATAACTTTGACTTCTTATTTTTATTAAAGTATTTATTGAAAAGTGTTATATGTATATGTTTATGAAAGTATTTTTCAAGGTAAATCTATTCATGTGGTTTTCACATTTTCAAACTCAACAACTTAAAAGTTATTCATGATTTATATTCCCAATGTTTGACCCAAACCTTGTCCAAAACGACTTCTTTTTCCAACCTGGAGGGAGTATATTTTTATTCATTCTAAAAAAGAATCTACATTTTTCACCAACAATCATGCATATAAAAAGAGATTATTAGTATAACAAGTACACGGCAATGCGTGAATGTTAATAAACAAGTCCATCCCAGCCAACTGCATCATCATCAAGCAATTAAACTTATCTCCCAGCCAAGTAGGGACAGGATCCACCACCCATTTTTTTTACTCTCAATAATTCCCCACTCGCTGTTTTGACTTGCCATAGAGAGGGATGCGATGAACAACACCAAGACACCACTGTTCTGACTTGACATAGAGAGGGATGCAATGAACTAGCAGCATAATCTCTGGCATGGCACCGGGTTCTCGCACCCAAGAACCCTAGCTAGGACTGAACAGGGGAAGGAAAAGGAGGGCAGTGCATTACCGGCGACAAGGCGGCTGGAGAAGATAGACACGGAGAGCAGAGCATCGAGTCGCCGTCGTGGATCTGCTGCAGCGCCGCCACACACCCCACACCGTTGCTTCACCTATCACTCGGGGATTCCTTCCAAGCGGTACGACTCGAGGGTCAGTTCCTAGGCCGGGGTGAAGGGGAATCGCCAGGATAGGCCGGGGCAGAACCCGATTGGCTTAAACAAATGCATCTTTCTCTATAGGCCAGGAATGTTTCCACGCTAGGCCGACCCACGGGGGTTGGGCCCTGAACCTGGCCATTCCCGGCCAAACAAACAAGGCCTTAATGTTCTGCATCAGCAAAACTGCGATCCACAGCCTATTGCGTATTCTCAATCGAGAAGATGGGTATCCATATTGTCTTGGTTTACAACATGAGATCCACTACTTGTGAGTTTACAAAATGTACAAACATTGCCACTAACTGAGAAGGAGATGGGTATTTTAACGAAAGCTATAGTGAAAGCACATGCAAGGAAGGAATTACCATGATGTTTCAGATTAAAAGTAATTCTCACGATTCTTTTCAATGGCGACAGCATCCTCTGACATGTAGAAATTCATTATTCCCATTCCGATAGCTCTAGCCACAACATTGCAAGACATCTGATTTTGGCTGTGGCAGAACATTCACGACAATGCCATACTGAGATGCCAGGATCACTCATCATCATCACCAGTTTTCTGCTTCTTCCATTTGTAAGCAGCTTCAAGGATCTTCAGGTTTGGTGCTAGAGCAACTTCATCAGGGAAAACGTAATCTATATACTCCTCGTACCTAAAGGATTAAGCAAATTTCATGTCAGTACATATATTCCATTGCTCCAGGAAAAGAAAGGAAAAAGATATATATTGCAAACTTTTCGAGAAGTGTTAAAAGGGAAAACTGAGTAAAGAGCATACGCTATAGTGGAGCCATCTTCTGTAGGGATTGGTCTCTTCCGCTTGACTTTTCTGGGCGCCTTCTTTTGCACTAAGCTGACATCCCCAAGATCACCAAAGCTCACCTCCTTATTAATCCACTCTTCAAGAAGCATAGCTCTTTCCTCCTTCAACTCTGGGGCACTGGTTCTGAAGTAGTCGAATGCCCTTTCAAAGATAGCTGATCATCAAAACACAACGATGTTAGTCCAGAACGAGTCAATACATGCAAAAACATATATGGTTGGACAATGTAAGATTGATCTCTAACTCATTATTTACCTCTACATTTTTGGACCCGCTCCATCTGCTGTTCCTGATAACCAACTTCATTCTTTTTCTCCTCACTTTCACTGTCTTCACCTCCCAAGCCAGCAGAGGCCTCAAACTCAGCATAACTGATCCATACCTTCAAATGCTTTGTCCTATCAAGCAGTCTTTCATATAGTTGCCTTGTCCTCTCAAATTCATTTTCATCAATTTCAAACTGCAAGTACTCCTGTGCGTTAAAGAGCAGAACCTGAGTTGGTAAGCATCCATATATAAAAAAAATCTTAAACAAATTTAGAAGTACTTACACAAAAGACAAATCAACTACAGCATCCTAGGCAAGCGTTTGTAATATTGCAAAATGCAATTAAAGCAAAACAACTCATGATCACATAAACTAAGGAATTGCATGACTGATATAGCAGGGCAAAAGTTCTTTCATAAACTAGCTATGATAACACAGATTTTAATGTAGAAGCATTGATGAAACGTTGTGCCAAGAAAAAAAAAAGGATTCTGGTTCAGGAACAGTAAAAATGTATAGCATTTTAGCTTCAGACACAAATTAATTTTAGGATGTTACAGCCCAATGTACAAATCTCTAAAATCCAAGAAAGGACAAAGTCTCTAATAAGCATATTGTGCAGTTAATCATCATGGCATTGATACAAGAATGAACATGATCAACTAATATCTTACAAAGTTTTTCATGTCTGAACAATTCATGATCAGATTGAATGCTTTCCTGTTCAATTAGAATACTACCAAGAGATGTGTTGAATTTAGGCTACAAATCCGAAACTACATTGAGCAACGATCAAACAGTCCAATGACATTTGTGACTATTCACCTCCATGGGAAAGGCATACAGAGAACAGGGGCTAAAATAACACTTAAAAATACAAGCGCACAACAAATAAATGTTTCTGCAGCCTGAATAGTTTCACAAACTTTCAGAGTGTTAGCGTTTAAACAGACTAAATGGTCACCTATCGTTTAGCTATTTATTAGGGCTAAACAGCCATTTAAACAGACTAAACAGTGATTAAACAGGATAAACGGCTGATTAAACAGACAGGGCAAGCCACTGTGTAGCGTTTACACGGCGTGTAAACAGGCTAAATGGCCATGTAGGCGAACAGTGAGATAGAATAGGTAACATTGCAAACAAATTAGCAAATCAGACATTTGCACAGTAACTTATTCCCCAAGGATGGTGCCTCTTAAAGACCCCTAAAGAGCAATGGATTGTTCACTAGAAATGAGCTCTGGTGATTTTAGTAATGAGAGCAACGTACTCCGTCTGTTCCAAATTATAAGACGTTTTGGCTTTTCTAGATTCATAGCTTTAGCTACGTATTTAGATATATGTTATGTCTAGATACAAAGTAAAAACTATGAATCTAGAAATGCCAAAACGTCTTATAATTTGGGACGGAGGAAGTGATAGCTATTTACAACACCATTCATACTCCGTCATTTGGTTTAGGAATAATAATAAAACAAATGCACCTATTATACACCACAATACAAACCATTTAATGTATGTGCATAAGCTAAGAATACAAACACAGCTCATACCTTCCACAGAACCTCTGGTGTATCAAGGGCTGGCTGCGCAATAGCAAGTTCATATATTGATCGAGCACGATCAGTCTCACTAAGGTTCTTCTCCAATTCGGCATACTTTCTCCAGGCATAACAGTTTGCTGGGGACCATTCAATATATTTCTCATAAAGAGTCCTACAGCGGTCAAAGTTGCCCAGATAAAGCTCGATTTCAATATATTTCTTGAATATCTTGCCCTTTGGGGCCATTCCAATTGCATTCCCAAGAATTTTTCTTGCAGCCATTAGATTTATCTGCCTTATCTCAAACTGTGCCGCCATGAGCCACATCTTTGCGAACGTGAATTTCTTGTGAGGAATCAACCTCAGGCATTCCTTGTAAACCTCCCTGGTCCGTTCTATATCTTGTGCGTCTAGCTCCTCATAAAGTGCATAGTTAATCCAGAGGTATATGTACCTCTGCCAATATCGCTTCTCCTCTGCAGGGGGCACATTGGCGATGGCCCTCTCGTACACCTCCCTGATCCTGTCCTTATTCCCAACACTCTCCTCTAGCCTGATATAATCAAACCATGAGTCATAGTTTAGTGGGTTCTTCCTAACCTCATCCTCGTACTGAAATCTTCTCTTGCCCACAATGGCATCCTCAATTCCCTCACGGTCACCAAATTGCTTCTCAAATGCCAGAAACTTCCTATACAGTTCCTCAGCACGACCCTTGGGCACCCTGTCCAGAGCATACTTGTATATTGCACGTGCACGCTCAACCTCACGGCACCTCTCCTCAAACTCTGCAAATGCCACAAATAACACCTCTGCATCCTCATCATCCACAAGCAGGTCTGCTGCACGCTCATACACCCGCCGTGCCCGCTCTACTTCGCCACGCTTCATCTCAAACTTAGCATAGCGGATGAAGGTATCTGGCCGTGGATGCTCAGCCACAAACCGCTCATAGATAGCCCTGGCACGCTCGACCTCCCCATACCGCAGCTCAAACTTGATGTAAGAATTCCAGCCAGCTGTGTCAGGTCGCCAAGACATCCAGCGCTCAAACACCTGGCGTGCATTGGCAACTGCACCAAGCAGCTCCTCCATGTGGATGTACTTGTACCAGAGCTGATCCACCCGGGGCAGGAGCGACACCGCACGGTCCCAGACATTCCGGGCGTGGTTGACAAACCGGTTCCGCATCTCGAATTCGGCATACTTGAGCCAGAGCGTGTGGTCGCGGTGGGCGACGTCGAGCGCGCGCTCGTAGACGGACCGCGCGCGCGCGAAGTCTCGCTGCTGCTCCTCCCACCGCGCGTACTTGACCCATGCCGAGACGCTCCACCGCACGCGGCGGATGACGTCCTCGAACTCCTTCCGCTTGCGGAGGCGGTAATCGGAGAGCTCGTGGGAGTCTGTGATCTTCTGCTTGGGCGGGCGGATCTCAGGCTCCTGCCGCTCCCTGGCCTCCCGGAGGATCTGCTCGGCCGTAATCTGGATAGGCGCGGGGGTCTTGTTCTTGACCCGCGTGGCGCGGGGCAGCTTGACCTCCGTGTCGCGCTTGGTAAGGAAGCCAAGACTGGGGTCGGAGGCGGACGGCGCTTTCGCCGGATCCCCGCCGGCGGCGCCACCCCGTGTAGTGAGCGCCATTACCGGTATTAGGGTTAGGGTTTGGGTAATGGGGAGGAGGACGACGAGGAGGCAGGGAATGCAGTAACGGAATTGGGGATTGGGAGGGAGAACCTGAGAGGCGTGAGACGGGCTCTGTGCCTCCTGATTGATTGGGCCTTGGGCCTGCTTGAAACTTTTTCTTTAAGCTGAAACTTTGGTTGAGATTTTTCTTTTTTTTAGATTTATTTAGACAAAATAAATTTTATTGCCGACTCTACACGAGCCATAAGAAACCTAGGCCATCCAGTATTACAATCTTAGATTTTAGTGATTATCAAAGAAAAAAATACAATCTTAGATTTTAGTTGGATCCACCCTTTAATCATGCGGGAGATAGCTTTGTACATGTGGGAATTAATAGATTAGGAAAGAGTAAATTTTACTAACGGTCCTTGATCTGAGTTCTCATTTAGGTCTAGATATTTTAAATTATACATTCAGATTTTTAAACTTGTCCCAAGCTCTTATCCCAATCTGAGTACTTGCAAATTGCACATATGGGTCCCTAAACTTGTTCCAAATTCTCATCTAAATATCGGTACTTGTAAAATACACAACCACTAGCTTCTTAAACTTAAATTACTGTACCATCTCGATCCATCCCCTCTCCCACACTGCGTTGTATGTGCCCACCACACTCGTGCGGCCACACCATGTTGCACCGTGTTTGTTCACCCAAAGTGGTATAGCACATGGGGCGTCGGGATGTAAAGCAGGAGCTAAGGCGGGATGTGCTTATCTAGTTTTATAGGACCTGCTATCCGCTTGGTCACCCTTGCCGAGTTGTCGTGTTTGCCCTACCTCACTTTCCAAGATTCCAGCCGAGCCTTCGTCACCATGGCCCTCCTTGCTCCTACTCCACCTCACTGCGGCGTTGGCCCGCCTCGCAACGCATTGAACACCACCATCGTCACCGCCACACTCCTTGCTCTCCCCATATAGGTTTTAATGTATGAACAAGGTTCTTAAAATTATGTGATCGGAGCTTTAATGATGATAGAAACGCAAATAGTAGGACCATCACTGTTAGAATCGTAAAATAGTATATTCTACTTGATAATAAATAAACTAAAATTGTAATCTGTTACACCTAAAAAGTATGAAGAGGTTTCGTCCCAAAAAAGATTCGTGCATGCGCCTAAACAAGTCAGATACGAGGTACGGTGACCGATCACAAATACGTACATACCAACACATGCATGATGCATGCATGTCAACTCTGTTCCCAGAGCTCCGAGTCTGATATGAAGGCCCAGTTTCCGTCCGAGTCTGATCTGATACGAAGGCTCGGTGTCCGTCAAAACTCCGACTCCAAGTCTGATATATACGAAGGCTCAGTATATATCTATGTCCACCGCGTCATGCTGCTGATCGTAAACGGCGGTTTGGGAGGACCCTGTCGAGTTTAGCTGTTTAGGCTGGCACCAGGCTAGGCTCGCCCACGCCGATTCCATTGCGGCTCATTGCTGAAATTACGGGGGGAAAAAGCAGCAGTCTTATCACTGCGACCACCACCATACAAGGCCCCATTAGAGCAAGGATAATGATTTAACCGTCAGTCGGCTGTATACTCGTGCCAGGTCACTTGTAGCCAGAGCTAACAAACGCACGTAGTATAATTAGGGATGAAAACGATACGGATATTTTCCGACCGTATTCGAAACCGAATCCGTTTAGAGGGTTTTAATCCGTCCGTATCCGAGTCCGGATATTTAACATCTGATACCGTATTCGTATCCGAATATTTAAATCACATATTTATGATGTCGATATATTCAATCGTATCATATCCGACATTTTTTATACTATCCATATTCGAATCCGAATCCGAACATAAATATGAAAACAAATATGATATCAGTGATATCCATCCGTATCCGATCCATTTTCATCCCTAAGTATAATGGACTGGCTATTTAGATCGGCTGTAAGAAATATTTAAGTATTTATGGTTTGTATGCTCGGCGCATGGGATCAGGAGAGAGGTAGACGAAGGAGGTAAGCGCCGGCTTGTTTCCATGCGTCGCATGGGATCAGGAGAGAGGTAGACGAAGGAGGTAAGCGCCGGCTCTGTCGGCATCGGGCTAGATGCGGACTTTTTGTCTTGTTAGCTGCGTTTTAGCCCGGCGAAGAACTAAGCGCCCACCCAACACTCTCTCTCCTTTTCTCTCTCCGCTAGGTCAGACTTTTATGACGTGGACAGGCATTCAGCCGGCTGAGTAAGCATTACTATACTTGCTCTTATCGATGTATGCCCCAGTCCGTCGATAGGCTCCGTCCCTTTATATCTGCCGGTGTATGTGCCACAAGTTTGACTTAATTTATAGAAAATACGTATAACATTTATATCTTTAAATAAATTTATTTAAAAACTAGATTTAAATATCTTTCTAATGATACTCCCTCCATCCCAAATTATAAGACGTTTGACTTTTTTTACTCCAAGTTTGACCACTCGTCTTATTCAAAAAATTTGTACAAACATAGTCAAATTTAAGTCATTCTTGAAGAACTTTTATTAATATACCAAGCCACGATAAAAGAATTGATATTTTGCATAAATTTTTGAATAAGACGAGTGGTCAAACTTGGTGTCAAAAAAGTCAAACGTCTTATAATTTGGGATGGAGGAAGTACTATTTTGTACTATAAATATTAATATTTTTTAATATATATTTAGTTAAAGTTGTTTCTCGGAGGAGCGTAAACGACAGATATTTAGAGACAGAGGGAGTAGATTTTATAGCTTTCGTTTAGGACTTCCAGTGAACCAATCCATGCACGCATGCATAGATCATCTCATCCACTCTCATCTCTTCTCATAATCTCGCGTGACGTAATTGCTCCTCTTAGTTTCAACCATGCATAAATTCAATTTGTAATAGTGATGTTCCAAACAGCGCACTTTTGAAAAAAATATTTTTTAGATAACAGTACAATACATGTCTAAACTTAAATTTCCGTGGTATTATTCTTCCCGGGTGCAACGCACCGGTATTTATCTAGTAAAGTCATAAAACTGCTCCATAGAATCAAGAGTTAACGATAATGGGCGCGAGTCATTAGGCCCTTTGCGATGGTTTTGGGATTGAGATACAAACTTTCATGACAAAAATGCCCCTACTAATATTTATATAGAAGTAAAAAA
The DNA here is from genome assembly GCA_022457205.1 of Saccharum spontaneum. NCBI lineage: Eukaryota > Viridiplantae > Streptophyta > Magnoliopsida > Poales > Poaceae > Saccharum > Saccharum spontaneum. The sequence continues at coordinate 42,541,971 of CM039611.1, forward strand.
AATATGAATTGAGTAGGGATGAAAGTTGACAACCCACTTAAAATGGCACATTTCGGACTCGTGGACGAGTCCACTTGCACTCCACTCCACTAAGAGGCCACGTAGATACGGAGTATATTCGTACCGTATCATATATTCAGAAAACGAATATATAATTTGGATACTTCATACGTGCCTCCATCCATGTGATTTTTATATCTACGGCGTGTTTAGTTCAGAGGCTGTAAAGTTTTTGGGTACTGTAGCACATGTGTAACTATAGCAATTAGTGTCCAATCATAAACTAATTAGGCTTAAAAGATTCGTCTCGCAAAATACATGCAAACTGTATAATTAGTTATTTTTTATCTATATTTAATGCTCCATGCATATCTCCAAACATTCGATGAGATGGGGTGTAAAGTTTTTGATGGGAAATAAACGCCCCCTATGTACTAATGTTCAATCTTTGTGACAGAATTTCCAGACATCGCTACACTGCATCAGAAGCAGTAATAAAAGAGGCTGATTAATGTGGTTTTCTCGTAACAGTTATAAGTTTCAACCCTTAGTCCTAACAGCATAAACTTCCTAATGGCATATGTGAAGTTCTAACAAAGTGCATTGATATTTCTAAAAATTTGATTCGAACTTCGAAACACCAAATTAGTTCTACCACAAAACTAAGGCTGTGTTTAGATCTAAATTTTAGAGTGCCAAAATATACTGTAGCATTTCGTTTGTATTTGGTAATAATTGTTCAATCATTGACTAATTAGGCTCAAAACGTTCGTCTTACAAAGTACAACCAAACTGTGCAATTAGTTTTTGATTTTATCCACATTTAGTACTCCATACATGTATCACAAGTTTGATGTGACGGGGAATCTTTTTTTTGTATAGTGCACTTTTTAATGGATCTAAACACAGCCTAAGCCTCCAAGTTGTGCTCATGAATCATGACATCGAAGGGACCTTTTCTTGACCCTTCCCATCTGCTTCACACAAGAACGGTGGCCTTGCTGCTTTGTAGTAGAAAAACGCCATCATCCTCGACCATGCCTCCGCGGACCGGACAACTAACACCAGAGATTTAAGGTCAGACAACTTCACGACACAGTTGATCAAATCGGTGGAGTGTTTCTCTATGATGACTCATACAACCAACCTTTCTCACGGTGTATTATCCTCCCCGCATTGGTGAAGAGAATCTCAGGGAAACCAGAAACTTTCAGCGCGTCCACGAGGTCAGGCTCGGCACAGGCATCTACAGCCACACACTGCAGAAAATATATTCGTAGTCAGAACTTGAAACGCTCCTTGAAGCGCCAGTTACCAAGGGAACTACTGAAAGGATGTTGCAACGAACTCTATACCCTTGGTGACGGCAGATTGTGTTCCCAAAACATCTCGATTGCCTTAGTAAGCTCAGCCCTCGCCATCTCATTCTCCTGCGGTCTGCAAGAATGGACATCATGCTTTGTCAAGCTAACTTGGATAAATGGGTCCTCAAAAAATTCACGACCTATTCATTGGTAATTGAAACAAGGCAATGCAGTAAATCCCTTGCAATTTAGGCAGAAACATACAGGTTCAGCGTATATCAGGTCTATTCAGCTGCAATGTGCAAGCACTCATACACCAATATGGCCTTCTAATCAGAACAGACACATCATGCAGACCTTCTAGCCATAGAGATAAATTACTTGAGAAACAAGAAGCAAGGAATGAATCATACCTCTTATATCTGTTATGCACAAGCACAATCATAGGCCCGAAGTCGGTGAACACGGACGCATCCCAATCCTGTGTCCTGACATCCCTCACCGGCTTGATGTAATTGTCATCCTCCCAAACAATCTCCTTGTCGCTCTGATACCCCGAGTCATCCTCCTCCTCGGCATCGTCCTTCTTCTCGGCCTTGATGGTGATCCTGTCGAAGAACTGGCCGAGGTTGAAGCCCATCCCATCCTCGGCGTCCTCGGGCCACTCCGGGTCCTCCTCCTCCACCACCAGCTCGTACTCGGTCAGCAGCTCCCGCATCTTGGCCCTCCGCTCCTCCGGGTCCGTCAGCTCCGCCGTTTCAGGGACGCGGTCCATCATCTCCCGTATCTTCCGGCGCAGCGTCTTCCGCTCTTCGTCCGTCATGCGATCCTGGGAGTCCTCGCCATCGCTGGACTCGGAGTCAGTGTCGCCATCGTCGCCGCGCGCACGGCCGCCCAGCACCAGCTGCACGGCCTTAGAGTCGCTCGTCCCCGCCCGCGAGCAGCTGGTGTGCACGAGCCGCCGGTGGCGCGGGCGAGAAAGAGCTAGGCCGACGAGACGCGCGTGGGAGATCGGACAGCGGGGGTCGGGCCGCGCCGCTGCTCGCAGGCACAACGTCGAACAGGTCGCGGGCAGGGAACAGTGCAGCGGCATCGTGCTGCCGAGCGCGCACTCGCGCAGGGCGTATCCCTCACCTCTTGGTCCCGAACCGAGCTGTGAGATTGGAGGCGCCGACCACGGCCACGGGCGCGGGAGGCAGGCCCAGCCACGGGGGCGTGAGGGCGCCGGCTGCGAGCGCGGGAGCTTGGCGGAGCGGGGAATCGTGGGCGGCGCGCGCGTGGGTAGGGACAGAGGATAAGGAAAGGGAGAGAACAAAAAAAATCTGATGGATGGATGCTACATGTCAATGTCTCCTTGCGGCCTGCTCCAGACTCCAGTCCAGCGGTCAGCGGAGTTGCATCTCCGATCCCGCCTGCTCAGGCACTAGTCGTCTAACTAATCATGATTAGTCATCAGGTTCTAACTAACCATGATTAGTCATCGGACAACCAGAAAACTAATCAGTCAAGTTCAGAGCAGCGAATCGAACGACTAATCACGATTAACTGGATAACTTAATAACACATTAACACTGGCCAACAAACATTGGAGCTGCAACTATTTTTTTTTTAAAAAAAACATTGAGCTGCAACTTTTTTCTTTTTCAGATATTTTTTCTATGCTGTATATGTTTCCTGATGATACAGACCATGTGGGATGCCATGCCAACGATGGCAAAAATGAATGTTTCAGTAAAGAATGATTATGTTACTGTTACATTCAGGCTGAAAAAGCTCCGGAGCTCATAATCTAATTTTTCTGAAGACACTCCTTACGTCAAAACTGAAGCGGCCCAACAGGGAGCAAGTGAAGCCATGTACTCCAAGCAGATGCGCTTGCCTCGCCATCGCCAGCAATGCAGCTCGATCCTTGAAACATGATTCAGCTGGGAACTCCCCAACTAGGTCTAAAAAGAGGCCCGCATTAGCTGGTGCATGATGTCTCAACCTCGCCATTAGTTGCTTCATCTTCGACAAGGTCGCTTGATATGGCTGACGGTATCCTGTGCCGTTTGAGGACCCGGGATGTGGCAAGCCTTGCGTTCTGGTACTTCAGGACAATGACTCTTTCATCGTCCAAGTCAAACCTTAGGTTTTCTTCGGTGCAGCCTTCCACGAGGCTGCACAGGTGCTTCAGGTTTTCAACCTCCACACCATTTACCTTCTTTACCTGACCATGTGATATTAGGGCATCTTGATTATTCAGGATATATGCCAGACAGACTGGGTAGTGGGTAACTGGGTACCAGGGGATATACGTATAGTAAAGTAACATACCTGTAGTTCAGCAAGCCTTTCATAACCGACATTGATATCATCCATTAGAACCTGAAACACAAATATTCAGAACAAAGATAAATTTATCTCAAGTAAATGGAAACAGCATATGCAAAATGTTTCAGATTGAATACTGAAAGGTGTAAACAGAAATGTAAGAGGGTAGCGAAATAATGGAATAATACCTGAGATAGGATAACTAATTGTTCACCAGCCTTCTTTGGAAGCTCTCTTAATGCCCGTTCACATAATCGGCGTGGTGAGGCATTATACCAGTCTTCTCCAAATTCATGGAGATAAGGCTGGGTAAGTGGGATAAAAACAAAACCAGCAAATATGTAGTAGCTTGGTAATTTATCAAATTGATGGACTGGGACTAAAGGTTGCAGCTGCATAATAAACAACACAAATCCATAAAAGATCAGTTCCAACTTCAAATGTCAATAAGCTCTATGGCTCTAGCATAAGATAGAAATAGTGGGACTAGCTGCAGTTTTCTGGGCTCTATGGAAAGGGAGGACTAATGTTTGTTCTGAAAATAAAAGGATGAAATTTCCTACTGAGATCATCAGTTCACTCCGTTTGTTCATTTCATTTTGGGCAGGGCTGCATAATCCAGGAGAGCTGTAATGAGCTTGAGCAAGGAGCAGAAGTACTCAAGACTTTGGCGCTGTAGTATCATCAACAAGGCCAGCAGCAAGGAGTCCAGGAGAAACCAGTGATCCAAGATGGTGTGATCAGTTGAAGTCTTGAAGATTGCAACTACAACACGAATGCTGTTTGATCTCGCCAATGCTGTTGCCATTTTTTCCTAGTGACATCTTTGTTCTAATCCATATTTAGTTCTGTGTGGCTCTAACTTCTTTCTGCCATTGTGTCGTTAAAGGTCTAAACTCTGTAATATGGTTCACAGGTGACTGGTTTAAGCTGAAGCCCTGGGTGCTTGAGTTTAATCAGCTATGGTATTAGGTAAGAAGCAGTGGTAAACTGGTGAAACTTTGTCATTTAGTTACTTTATAAGTAAGGGAATTCGGGTTCACCCGCTATGGAAAAAAAATGATGTGTGCAAAGATAAGGCCTGTGAAAGCTGTGTAGAATACAATTTGGTCCAATTTTGTGTACTACTACGACCTACATAAGAGATGACTCATCTCTGCACCCTTTCAACTAGTACTTAGATAGCCCAACATGGGTCCAAAATAGGCCCATTGGCTAATGTAATGAATTCAGTAAGGTACAAACTTACAATTATTGTGGGTGAGTTATGGAACTGATAGTAAGTGCCGTATTGAGCGCTGGCTGCTGGGCAGGTTGAGTCTATTACCAGGTCTAGCATGGCAAAAATTGGTGTGAAGGTAAACTAGAAATAGCAACAGAATATCGCTAGTATATTTGCTAATCAACGAGCAGTCATAAAATTGTACCCATATTATCAAAGGTACAGATTGAAATCAAATGTATTGAGATTGCAAGGACTCACAGGTCTAAGTGTTACTTTCAATTCTTGCTCTTTACCATCTCGTAATACTTTGAGAACAGCTGTTTCTTCAGGTTTTTTCATGGACACCAGATGATCAAAGGTGATTCTCTCTCTATTTCGGAATGGAACTGGAGGTATTAAATAATGGACAAACTTCAGTAGTTGATTCTGAGATGCCACATGTCTCAAAATAGTTCATAAATAGATTCACTGATTTGCACAAAAGCAGTATGCAAAAACATGCACCAAGGGCATGGATGTGCATGTGTTCAAACAATAATTGTGTGCTAGTGCTAGATTCCATAACAAATACTCTCTCCAGTCAACAATAGTTGGCGTGTCAAATATTGTCGACTGGAGGTAAGTGAAAGGTAAATGAAATAAACAAAATATGTGGCATAAAGTTGTTGTTAATGCATATTGAAGTAGTGCATATGTAGAAACTTATAAGCTCACCTGTGCCATCATTTGCGATAGGCACACCATCAAACTCAAGAAGGATGTCATCCTTCTTCAAAATCTTGTAAGCATCAGATAGAGGGTTTATTCTACTAACTAAAACTCCAGTCATTTCAGGCCGCATCCCAAAGCACTCTCTTAACTGAATATTTTCAGTAGCCTGGCAAGATACTCCAAGAGTACAAAACCCAGAATATTTACCAATCTCTTCTACTCCAGAAATGAAACGCTTAATTACGGGCACCGGTATGATATAACTGCCAAAAGAAGAAGAAGAAGAAGAAGACAGGAATAAGAAAGGAATTCTAGTAAAAGTAACATGTTCATTTGATTCAAAAGGGAATATTTAAGGACTCACCCAATGTTTTCCGCCCCTGACAAATTTTGGAAAGCAACTCCGGCTACTTTATCACCCATAATGGCAGGCCCTCCACTATTACCTGGATTTATAGCTGCGTCTATTTGTATAGCCATAAGCTGCGTAGCACCATGGGCATATTGTGTTGGTTCAACTCTAGATACAACCCCCTTGGTGACAGAAATATTATCTCCACCTGGGCCAAAGTTCAGGATCATATACCATTCCACATTTTGACATGATTTCTATTTTCTACAAATTACAGAGAAAGTTTCATGTACACAATTAATGTTAGCAGTAGGGCAGCACAATGAAAACCGCTGAGCTGCACTATTCACTATACAAGCATGGACATAAGTTTGCAACGTGGATGTAAATTACAGAAAGATTCATACTTATCAAGGATTTGTTAATGATTGGTTAACAAGTTAATAAAGCAACAATTAGTTTATGAATTTTAAAAGTGGTGAAATCATAAAGACGTTGGACTTCACCTTTCCAAAAACATCCTACATTCATGTGTTCCTATTGTTGTTACTAATTTGTTTGTTGGTGCAATCAATTAGACCACATTTGTGCATTTATAATAGTACTAACATGTTTCAGTTACCTTGCAAAATAGAGGGTAATGTGTATGCTGCATGCACTACTTGAATTGGATACAGTCATGGATGGAATCATGTAAATAACAGGTTCCGCTTCTAGATGCAAAATACTGCAACAATACCTTGAGGGTAGCCAACCACTGCAACAGCTTCTTGCAAAAAGGGGATGTCTCCAAGCTCCAAACTGTTCACCCCATCCCAAAACTCCTCACTCTCAACTGTCAACAGAGCCAAGTCGCACTCATGACCAACAGCTTGGACTTCTGCCTTGTATTTAGTAGGCGAACCATGCTTCCTCACAAGAACAAAGGTGTGATCAGCTACCACATGTGCATTTGTCACGATCCTTCTTCCAGGAATTACAAACCCTGCAACAGGGACATGGAATTCAGAGGTGAGCCAAAGAACAACTTCCATTTCATTGCATTTGGATCTACTTAGTTGTCATTGGACCTACTCACCTACAAAAATTATTGTCTTTCACATCTTCCGAACAACGGAGTCATATTAACCACACCAACTTGGAGGCATACAAGATCCAATAATTTTTGTGCTGCACGGCATGTGCTAATTCTATACAGCAGACATTTGGACACACACACGATTGACAGGTGCGGCACAAATTTGCACACAAGATGCTTCGTTTCCCAAGTTGGAGCAAGCAAATTAAAATCATGAACTCTAAACTTATAATAAAGAAAGTGCAGTTTAGGTCGAATTTAGGGAGACTAACAATCAAGCAATCCACAAGCATACGGGCACCTACAGCAGTGGCAGAGATCCAATCCAACCAAACACATCAATACAGTACTACAGCTCGAGCGCTAAAATCAGTGTCATACCGGAGCCCATGCTCTCCCGCTGCGCCTTGTTCTGCCATGGCAAGAAGTAGTTGGGGCTGCTGGACACCGTGAACACCTTCACCACTGAGTCCAGAGCCAGCTCCACCGCCGCGTACGCATCCGTGTCATGCCGCACCAACGCCCCCGTCTCCTCCCCCTCCTCCTCCTCCTCCTCCTCGGGTATCGCCGGGGCTCCCCGCACGCCAACGCATTCTCCTAGGCGTGATGGAGCGGAGGTAGAGAAGGAGGCAGTGGAGAACCAGTGGGCGGCGGCGAGGTGCGGGAGGAGGGCGCGCGTAAGGGTTCGGAGAGGCGGGAGAGGAGGCGGGAGAGAGGGCGGGGGTGGTGGATGGTGCTGGAGGACGCGGCGAAGGGCGCGGACGGAGGATGAAGAGGAAGAGGAGAGGCGGCGGAGGGAGCGAGCGGCGGCGAGCATGGCGAATCAGATCGGCTGACTTCACCCTGAGCGACGTATGGTTGCAGTCGCTGAAATCGGTCCGTCCGCTAGCATCCAACGGCAAGACACGGGACGCTTCCAGGCCATGCGGTAGTCCAGTCCATCGAAGCCCACCAGTCTCTAAAAAAATAAAAAACAGAGCACACGCTCGTGTTTTTGGCGCGGCCCTGGGCTTTTTTTTGCGCGAGTTTACGGCGCCTGCTCGTGTTTTTGGCGCGAGCCGCGAGGGCAAGGCGATCGTCTCCGTCGGTCCTGCGTCCTCAGGTGCTGGCGATCGTCATTGGAGTCCAGGTGAAAAAAAAAAAAAACTGTACGCTTCTACATGTTCCAGCGTACTCATGTTGTAATCTTGCTACTCCGATCTGGTTGTTTTTGTCATCCTTAGTAACTCATTCGATTGATTTGGGTTTCCTTGATTCAAGGAAAATCTGCATGTTTGTCATGGAAAATTGAGGGAAACATTAGTTCTTTGCGTGCATCAAAACACAATCTGAATATTCAGATGGAAGAGGAAAGGTGTGTAACGCAATGGCTGTTTCTTATTGTCCATGAGATCCGATAGATTTTGTTGTTGTTTAGATTTTTAATTAGCAGCAGATATAACATCTTGTCATCATTAATTTTTATTTGTAGAGAAATTCCTGGATTGTTACCTCAAGTTGGCATGGAATTCAATAATATAAATAAGGCTCGGATATTTTGGGTTAGCTATGGAGGTTAAAAGGGCTTTGAGGTTAGAAAAAAGGTACACAAACAAAAAAAAAGTCGGATGGAAATGTTAGATACTGCAGATATGTTTGTGCAAATAAGGGTCATAGAGTGCAAGATAAAAGAGGTCGTCTAATAAAGTGTCCAAGAGCTAAAGAACCGATTGTCAAATTCGCATGGGTCTTTTACTAGACCGAGAGAAGGGAAATTATAAAGTGACAGATCTAATCTTGGAACACAATCATATCCTTCAGTTGCCAGAAACCTCACGCTTGATGGTGTCTCAAAGGAAAATTTCAGATTTACAAGGTTTTGAGATTGAGACAGCTGATGATGCAGGAATTCGACCTAAATTGGCACATGAGTTGGCTACTATCCAAGTTGGTGGCTCACTTAATCTCAGTTACACACTCCGTGATCACAAGAACTATTTACGAGGCAAGCGGCAACGTGAGATGGCATATGGTCAAGCAGGAAGCATGCTTATGTATTTTCAAGATAAAATTGCTGAGAACCCATCATTTCAATATGCACTGCATATGGACCGAGAAGAACAAATAGCAAATATATTTTGGGTCGATGCTAAAATGCTCACTGATTATGCATATTTTGGTGATGTTGTTAGTTTCGACATTACTTTTGGAACAAATAAGGAGAGTAGGCCTTTTGGTGTTTTTGTTGACTTCAATTATTTTAGAGAAACTGTGGTTTTTGGTGCTGCCCTCTTGTATGATGAGATATTTGAGTCCTTCAAGTGGTTATTTAAGATCTTTCTAAAAGCACATAATGGCAAGCACCCTAAAACAATTTACACGGATCAGGATGCTGCAATGAAAAAAGTTGTTCATGAAGTGTTTTCAGAGACATGGCATGGTTTGTGTACTTTTCACATTATACAAAATGCTATGAAACATCTAGCTGAACCTGAAAAGGATGAATAAGTACTTCTTCTGAAGATGTAGTTGAGGGCACCGAGGAAGAATCAAATATCCTTGTAGATTTTAGTGCATGTATGTATGAATATGAAGATGAGGAAACATTCAAAAATGCATTTGACATCATGAGGACAAAGGTCAAGAAGCAAACATGGTTGGATAGTATATATAAGGTGAAAGAAAAATAGGCCGAATGATATATGAAAGATGTGTTCACATTAGGGATGAGAAGTACACAATTAAGTGAGAGTCTGAACAGTGAACTAAAGAGACATTTTAAATCTGATTTTGATTTCATTCAATTTCTTAAATATTTTGAAAGGGTGGTGGAAAGTAAAAGAAATAAGGAGTTAAATTCTGAATTTGAATCAAGAAAAAAATTATCTAGAATCAAAATGAGGACATCTATGTTACTGCAAGTTAGCAAGCTGTACACACCTGTTATATTTGAAGCTTTTCAAGCTGAATATGAAAGGTCTATGGCAGCATACACTACGGTGTTGGAAGGCAACAATGAATATCTTGTCTCAATTGGGAGTCTTGATGAAAATTTTAGATATGAGGAGTACAAAGTCATTGGTGATCCTCTACAACAAACTAGTACATGCAGCTGTGGGCAATTCAACAGAATTGAAATATTGTGTGGCCATGCTATAAAAGTCCTTGATTTGATGAATATCAAATCTCTCCCTGCTCAGTATGTATTGAAGCGATGGACAAAAGAAACACGAAGTGGAGCAGTACAAGACAACCAAGGTCGAAATATAATAGAGAACCCAAGGTTAGATGAGACACTTCAGTATAAATATATGACTCGTAAATTTCTCAGCTTGGCACAGCGAGCTGATAGCCATCCAGGGTGCTCCTTGATAGTTCATGAGTCATGACACACTTGATATCCTTAGCAAGAAAATTGAAGAAGAAATCAATGGCTGCACTACCCCAACTGTGGATCGAGTCACTGTTCCAACAAATGTTACTCTTGTAAGTAATTTGGTGAGTACAACACGTTTAAAGAAAAAAGATGTTGAAACAAAAACTTCGAAACGCAAAAGAACTTGGCTTGATAAGAAGCGCAAGTTTGCAAAGGGAACCAAAAAAATGAGAAAGGTTCAATGGTATGTACTACCACAAAATATATTACATTCTCTATAGACTATAATTGTATCAATGGAAAAATATTATCTTACTCTTCTATTATTAGAAGAACAACAAACTATTGAAGTGGCATCTGATGATGGTGCAGCCAAGGAAGGGATGTCTGAAACTTACTCTGCAGAAAATGTTTGGCCTGGCACTTCTTGTTTCAAGGAAGGAATGTCTGAACCTTACATGGCCATTCATAGCTACTATCAGTTATTGACAGTAAGATTTTAAAACTATGATCTTTCTTCTTTCTAGTGAGGATTTGGACAGAGTTTAATTGTTGTTTTTTATTTTACAGGGAGCAATAACTGATGATCTTAATGTTGAATTCTAGTAACAGCTAGTTCTGAAGAATAGCTTTTGGTATTTTGCTTGAAGTGTAAAGTTCAGCCTGCTTAATTATAGCAGATGCTGGAAAACAGTACTATATTTTGTCAAACCTCTGAACTTGCAAGAATCAGCATCTGAACCTTCAAAAATCAACAATAGCTTTTCTATATTCCAATATTATCATAACATGCTTCCTATCTAATGTCCTGCACAGTTAATACACAATGCAAGCACAATTACAAAACACAAGTCTTCAACAATCCAAGTGCGATCATGGAAGTTGCAAGCACTTGTGCTTCCTATCTAAATTCTAGCATAATTGCTATAGCATCTGCACAGCTTTCTTCCTATACAATCACAATTTGCAAGCACCTGCATAGTCTGATCACTTCCACATTCCAGCACATAGAAGAACCAAACACAATCTGCATGTTCTTCTTGCCCACTTCAGCGTTCAGTGTAGGCGTCTCAACATATCGTTGTTGCATCGGCACCTGCAATAAAAAATAGAGGGTGCAAATCAGAGAGCATCAACAGCGGGTCGCCGTGGCAGTGAGCCCCGGCCGGGGCAGGGGCACCGGCGTGGTGCATGAGCTCCGGCGCGGGGGCAAGGGCTTCGGCGCGGGGCGGTGGCGAGCGCTCCGGCGCGGCGGGCGGGTGCTCCGACGGGGGTCGCGTCCTCAGGCGGGGGGCGGGGGCACCGGCGCCGTGCGGGGGCTGTGGCGCGGGGTCGGGTGCTCCGGCGCGGCGAGCATGTGCTCTGGCGATGGGCGAGGGCTCCGGTGGCGGCGGCTGGCTTGTTACGGGAATGGAGTCGACTTAGAAGAATGTGTGCTCTGGTGGGCTTCGATGGGCTGGACTGCGTGGCTTGCTAGATGGCAGCATGGAGAGTCTCGCCGTTAGATGCAAACGGATGGTTTGATTTTTTGTGACTGCAGCCATACGTCGTGGTGGGTGAAGTCAGCCGATCTGAATCCGAGCATGGTGGCCTCGCCGAAGGAGAGCTGAGCCGACAGGAGGGTTTGGCACTTTTATGGCTCGTGGGTTTTAGACTTTTATTACACCTTCTTCGGATTGCATGGATTTTTTTTACCAATTCTAAATATTTTCGATGAAAAACTTGATTTATGTGAAAGTTCTGTGTTCTAGAGGCTTCTTAGGGGTGTTTAGTTTTCAGGGTGAAAAATTTTGGGGTGTCACGTCAGATATTTTATGGGATATCGGAAGGGGTGTTCAGATACTAATATAAAAAATTAATTACACAACTCACCAGAATACCGCGAGATGAATTTATTAAGCCTAATTAATCTGTCATTAGCACATGTTTACTGTAGCACAAATATTGTCAAATCGTGGATTAATTAGGATTAAAAAATTTGTCTCGAAAAATTTATCGCAATCTATGTAATTAGTTATTTTTTGTCTACATTTAGTACTCCATGCATATGTCCAAACATCCGATGTGACGGGGTGAAAATTTTGGGGAGGTACTAAAAACCCCTTTAGTTGTGTTTAGCAAATTTTAAAATCCATCCCATGAATAGTAATTTCAAATCTATATCTAATACTAAATACTTCTATAACCTAATAATAAAGAGGCAGGGGCCACATCTAGGGGGCTCTCGGAGGAGAAATAGACTCCTGTTTGAGAACACACCTCACTAACCAATAGCAGAAACTCATACGCCACCAAAGAGACTTGAGATCTGCTCTTTCTCTCTCTCTCGAAAGCTTGTAACCCCTACTACGAGCACTATGGTGCAAGGCAACATGAGTAATAGCAGAATCCACTGGATGTAGGAACATTCTTGCCAGAATCAGTATAAGCCCCTGTGTCCGCATTGCACACCATCCGGGCCTAGACGCGCAGTCATAAATTTACTCGTCTTAGTGTCTAGGGTGGTTCTAGACACCGACAGTTGGCGCACCAGATAGGGGCCTTCTGTGCGTCACGATCCATTTTGTTAGGCTTCGGATGGTCGATCACCATGTTCGCTTCATTCTAGGCTCCCACATTTGGTTTGGGAGCCTGGATTTCCTCTGCACGGGGGTGGATCACGACCTGGTCCTGCTCCCCCTTTCCGTGCCGATTGACTCTGCGTCCCCTTTAGGTTTTGACGAGCGCGTCGGAGACTTGGATCCCATCGGCGTGGAGGAGGAGTGCATCCTACCATCCCCTGCTGAGTCACCTGACTCACCTTCCAACGTTGACTTCGTCACCGAGTTGATGGATGGTCTTTGTCTGTATGCCAATGAGGTGCATGCTTCTGGGGGTGCTCAGCCCTGTCACTTTAACTACCCAAAGCTAGAGCGTCAGCTCGATGCCATCCTAGGACCATGCCCATCCTAGGCGGATCTCCATCACCTCTACTTTGTCTTCACCAATGCCTATCATGGCTCTCAGGGGGACCATCACTCTCCCCAGAGGTGAGCACCGTGCCAGCACAACCGGCATGGCCTTACGGGCTCCATAATGCCGCGAGGACCTATTGTCGCCTTACACATCCTATGGAGGATGCATCCGTGGGCTTGCCACACCATCACCTACAGTCCCTCTTGGAGCTCCTCGCAAGCACCGTGACAACCTCTAGTGTCGACTCTGAGAAGGACAGAGGTGACTGGGCTGGTGCTGACTTCTCTAGGCTCAACGACCCGGACGCTCTGCACCAGTTCCTCGGTAGCAACTACTACCTGCTTGAGGGTTTTGACTCTAATGAAGAGAGCCATGACCCGTCTCGAGAGTGTTTTATGTGCGATGGGGAGCTCCATGAACGAACTTCTAATGAGAATGAGGGCGAACACACCCTAGCCGATGCCACGACCCGCATCCCTGCGCACGCCGGCGGTGCAGCCATGCGACCACCTATGGGGCCATCATGGCCCTAGCTAGAGCAACTCCGGGAGCTAGAAAGGAAGCTCGAGGAGGAGTGACAACAGCTGGTGCAACTGCGTGTGGCGCTCGAGCAGGAGCTCAGGAGCCACAACGACGGTGGCACGGCTCGACGTAGGGCTCGCGACGTCCACCGTCGCATCTGCGATGACAACGGCGGTGATCATCCGCCACTCTTCGCTCGGGCAAGACAGAACGTTGCTGCTACCGCAATCCTCCTTCGGTCGATGCCAAAACCATCAACCCTAGAGGGACCGCAAGCCCACGAGGAACTACGTGTCCTTCTTGAGCGTGCTGCGGTGCAGCAGGCCGAAAGCTCCGTGTCTCGGTGACACGGGCTCAAGCCTAACCAGCCCACACCATTGGCGCCACACGAGAAGGAATCTTTAGTCTACCCAGAGCAACAGAAAGTGAGGGACAAGCCCCCATCCATGTACGACCACGTTGGCAACAACTACGACACGCGCGATGTCCTCAACACGTGCAAGAGGCATAAGGAGGATGGTGCCAGCCGTGGCTTCCACCCTCACTAGGCGGCCGCTACGATAGCGGGGAGGACCAGAGCCCATCACCTGAACCCCCTGGACCACGGGTCTTCAGCCAGGACATTCGCAATGCGCCGTTCCCAGCGCGGTTCTGGCAACCCACCAACGTCACCAAGTACTCTGGGGAAACAAACCCTGAGCTCTGGCTTGATGACTACTGCCTTGTCGGCCAGCTAGGCAGCACGAACGACAACCGCTTCATCATCCACAATCTCCCTTTGTTCCTGGCCAACTTAGCGAGAACCTGGCTGGAGCATCTCTCGGACCGTCGCATCCACAACTGGGCCGACCTCATAAATGTTTTCATGGGGAACTTCTAGGGCACCTTCATACGCCCTGGCAATCCCTAGGACCTTAGGAGCTGCCACCAAAAACCGGATGAGACTCTCCATGAGTACATTGAACGCTTCTCCCTATAGTGCACCGAGCTGCCCAACATTACAGACACTGATGTCACCGGAGCATTCCTCACGGGAACCACCTACAAGGAGATGGTCCATGAGCTGATACGCAAGGGCCCATGCACCACCAAGGAACTCCTAGACATTGCCACCAACTTTGCCTCTGGTGAGGAGGCGGTTGGGGCAATCTTCTATGACACCAAGGGCAAGGAGAAGCGGTAGGAGGATGCCGACGAGGGCGGCTTCGGTCACAACTCCAAGAAGAAGAAAAAGAGCAAGCAGTTACGCAAGGACCCCCTTGTGGTTGCTACTGAACGCAAGAACCCCCAAGCCCCTCCCAAGGGCAGCCTGGGAGTTTTTGACGAGATGCTCAAGAAGCCATGCCCGTACCACCGGGGCCCAGTCAAGCACACCCTCAAGGAATACGACATGATGAAATGCTACTACTCCGAAGGTGCCCAGGGAAAGGGAGACCTCGGCAAGAGGCCTGAGGAGGACAAGGGCAACGACAAGGAGAAGGATGACAACTTTCCTATCGTCAACAACTACTTCATGATCTTCGGCGGCCCCGTGGCCTATGACTCCAGGCACCAGCGCAAACTAGAACGTTGAGAGGTCTACATCATTGAGCCAGCCACGCTAGCCTTCCTCGACTAGTCCAGATCTGCCATCATGTTCGACCGCGATGATCATCCGGATCGCATCCCGCAGCCGAGCCGATACCCGCTTGTTGTCGACCCTATCATTGGCAACACGCGGCTTACCAAAGTACTGATGGATGGAGGCAGCGACCTCAACATCATGTACGTTGAGACCCTCGACGCCATAGGGATCAGTCGGACCCAGCTCCGACCAAGCAGAGCACCTTTCCATGGTATCGTACCAGGGAAGCAGGCCCTGCCCTTGGGCAGATTGATCTACCTGTCACCTTTGGGGATCCGTCCAACTTCAGGAAGAAAACCCTCACCTTTGAGGTGGTCGGGTTACGTGGCTCTTACCATGCCATGTTGGGGCGCCCATGCTACACGAAGTTCATGGCCATCCCAAACTACACCTACCTCAAGCTCAAGATGTCGGGGCCTAACGGGGTCATCACCGTCCGTACCACTTACCAGCACGCCTACGAGTGCGATGTTGAGTGCTGCGAGTACGTAGAGACCATCATCGAGTCTGAGGTGCTTGTAGCTGAACTAGAAGTGTGCCTTAGGGAGGCACCCGACCCCAAGTGGTCCACCGGCTCCTTTGAACCCGTTGAGGGAATCAAGAAGGTCCCCCTTGACCCTAGCAGCTCCAACAACAAGACGGTGCGTGTTGGCACCGCCCTAGATCCTAAATAGGAAGCAGTGCTCATTGACTTTCTCCATGCGAATAGCGACATGTTCACATGGAGTCCCTCGGACATGCCTGACATCCTGAGGAAAGTCGTTGAGCAGTCCTTGGACATTCGGGCCAGCTCCAAACCAGTAAGGCAATGACTGCGTAGCTTCGACCAGGAGAAGTGCAAAGCAATCAAGGAGGAGATTCACAAGCTACTGGCAGTCCCGAGTGGTTAGCTATGCTTGTACCTGTAAAAAAGAAAAATGGTAAATGGAGAATGTGTGTTGATTACACTAGTCTCAACAAGGCTTGTCCTAAACATCCGTTCCCTTTACCATGCATTGATCAAATAGTTGACTCCACTTCAGGTTGTGAAGCTCTCTCTTTCCTTGATGCTTACTCTGGTTACCATCAAATCACGATGAAAGAGTCCGACCTGCTCATGACCTCTTTTGTCACCCCGTTCAGGACCTACTGCTACATAACCATGTTGTTTGGCCTCAAGAATGCGGAGGCCACATATCAATGTTGTATGCTCACCGTTTTTAGGGACCTCATCGGGTGGACGGTTGAGGCTTACGTAGATGACATCATAGTCAAGTCAAAACGAGCTGATAGCTTGGTTGCCGATCTTGATCAAGCCTTCAAATGCCTACGGGCCAAAAATACCAAGCTCAACCCCAAAAAGTGCATCTTTGGGATCCCGAGGGGAATGCTACTTGGCTTTATCATCTCTGAGCGCGGCATCGAAGCCAACTCAGAGAAGATCTCTGCCATCACAAACATGGGCCCGATTTGGGATTTGAAAGGGGTACAGCGATTCATGGGATGTCTGGCAGTGCTGAGCCGCTTCATCTCCTACCTCGGCGAACGAGGGCTGCCCCTCTACCAGCTTCTGAAAAAGACCGACTGCTTTACTTGGACTCCCAAGGCCCAAGAAGCGCTCAACGGGCTCAAGGCACTTCTAACAAAGGCCCCGATCCTTGTGCCACCGACTGAGGGGGAACCACTCCTACCGTATGTCGTGGCCACTACTCAAGTGGTGTGTGCCGCCGTCGCAGTAGAACGGCAAGAGGAGGGTCATGGCCTCAAGGTCCAATGTCCAGTTTACTTCATCAGTGAAGTCTTATCCGACACCAAGACGTGCTACCCTCAGATCCAGAAGCTCCTATACGCTGTCCTCATCGCCCGGAGAAAGCTGCGCCACTACTTCGAGTCGCACCCAATCACGATTGTATCCTCCTGCCCTCTCGGGGAGGAGATCTAGAGCCGCAAAGCGATGGAAAGAATTGCTAAGTGGGTGGTCAAACTCATGGGAGAGGGCATCACCTACGCTCCCCGGAAGGCCGTCAAGTCCTAGGTACTAGTAGATTTTGTGGTAGAATGGACCGAGACCCAAACACCACCAGCCCTGGTGGAGCAGGAGTACTAGACGATGTATTTCGACGAGTCGCTGATGAAGAGTGGAGCCAGGGCGAAACTCGTCTTCATCCCCCCTCGGCGTGCGCATGAGGTATATGATCCGAATCTATTTTCTGGCCTCTAACAATATTGCTGAGTGTGAGGCACTTGTCAATAGTTTACACATCGCCACCGAGCTGGGGATCCAATAGCTTGATGTCTGAGGCGACTCCCAGTTGATCGTAGACCAAATCATGAAGGAGTCGAGCTATCATGACCCCAAGATGGTGGCATACTGCCAGGTGGTCCATCTCCTGGAAGACAAGTTTGACGGCCTCGAGTTCAACCACATTGCAAGATGATCTAACAAGGCAGTAGATGAGATTGCGAAGCTGGCGTCTGGTCGGGCAGCAGTTCCCGCTGGTATCTTCGCCAACGATCTGTAGAAGACCAAGAATCGGCACACGACGGCAGCGAGCTGCCAGCCTCAGGGGCAGAGCCGACCTCGACCCCCGCTAACCATGAGGTTATGCAAATCGGGGAGGACCCAGACACAGGGCCCGATCCCCTACTGGACTGGAGAATCCCATACCTTGATTGCTTAGTTCGTGGCATACTCCCAACTGACAAGACCGAGGCCTGACGCCTTGCGTGTCACGCCAAGTCATTTGTCTTGCTAGATCGGGAACTTTACAAGTGGAGCCCCACTGGAATCCTACAACGCTGCATCCCTAGCGAGCAGGGGAAGAAGCTACTGCAAGACGTCCACAGGGGCGTCTGCGGTCACCACGCAGTGCCATGCACCCTCATCAGGAACGCATTCTAACAAGGTTTCTACTAGCCCACTGCCATGGCTGATGCCACCGAGGTAGTACGCTCCTGCGAAGGGTGTTAGTACTTTGCTCGACGGACTCATCAACCAGCCCAAGTGCTCCAGACGATCCCCATCATTTGGCCTTTTATGGTCTGGGGTCTGGACCTTGTCGGGCCGCTCTAGAAAACGCCCAGGGGCTTCACCCACTTGCTTGTCACCATCGACAAGTTCTCAAAGTGGATTGAGGCTCAGCCAATCGTGCAAATCAAGTCTAAGTAGACGGTGCTCTTCTTTACCGATATTGTTCATCGCTTTGGGGTCCCAAACTCCATCATCACCGACAACGACACGTAGTTCACCGACAAAAAATTTCTTAACTTTTGCGATGATCACCATATCCGTGTGGATTGGGCGGCCATGGGACACCCCCGAACGAATGAGCAGGCCAAGCGCGCCAATGGCATGATCTTGCAGGGCCTCAAACCAAGGATCTTCAACCGATTGAACAAGTTTGGCCGTCGATGGGTCGCGGAGCTCCCCGTGATCCTCTGGAGTTTGTGAATGACTATGAGCCGAGCGACAGGCTTCACGCCCTTCTTCATGGTCTACGGAACCGAGGCCATCTGCCCCACCGACTCGGAGTATAGAGCGCCGAGGGTTAGAGTGTACGATGACCAAAGGAACCAAACCTCCCTTGAGGATGCCGTGGACCAGCTGGAGGAAGCACGTGATGTCACCCTACTCCACTCCGCTAAGTACCAGCAGGCCTTACGATGGTACCACCACTGTCATGTGTGGGGTCGGGCATTCAGCGTCGGGGACCTGGTGCTTCACCTCAGACAGGACAACAAGGGCCGCCACAAGCTAACGCCACCATGGGAAGGCCTGTTCGTCGTCGCAGAAGTACTCTGACCTAGCACCTACAAGCTGGCCACCGCAGACGGCGAAGTCTTTACCAACGCTTGGAATATCGAACATCTACGTCACTTCTACCCTTAGATTTCCAAGATGTTCACATGTTTAATCTCGAAAGAATAAAAAGAGTGCTCGTTATCTCTTACTTTGTCCAACTCTGAGCGAGACCCGACCCTACCTTCGGTTAGGGTCAGGCCTCCCTCGGGGGCCAAAAGGGGGGTAACCTCCCCCCCAATGCTTTGAAATTTTCACAATACTTTTCGAAAGTTTTTTCATACATGAGCCCTTACAGCTTTGTTTAAAAAAGCGGATATTTTAGAAAGCGAAGAGCCCTCGGGATGGATTGGTCGGATTGCGAGAAACCTATACCCCGGCCATTACGGTGCCTTTGCTCACCACACTGGGCCTGAGGGGTCGACTCACACTTCTAAACAATCAGTAAACTTAAACACAATGTGGGGATCGAGCAACCACTCAAAAAACTTTACGAAAAGTTATTCACCCGAGCCCTCCGACGGTGACTGGGAAATGCCGGTGCCTTAGAGCATGAGGATCTCTCGGGTTGAGTTAATTGGACTACGAAAAGCCTACGCCTCTATGGCTATGGTCTCCCATTAACCCTGACCCAGGGCATCGAACTCGACTCTAAACGCCGCAAGCCTAGGCTCACTACGAGGATCGGGGCGAACATGTAAAAACTTAAAACAAAAGAAAAACACAAGTTTTAAAAGGGCTCCAAGGTCCACAGACTTGTTCGACCTCCTAAGTTTTTACACGGGCACCCTGCTCGACATAGTTTACAGATCCAAAGGTGGGGGTACGACCTCTTCTTTGAACTTGGCCGCCAGGGTCTTCGCTGGCTCCAGCACCTCCTCATCGATGGCGTCAAGCTCCTCCTCGGGGATGTCGACGTAGCCCTCACTAAGCGCCTCCAGATCGATCTTCTAGTAGTGGACCTAAAGACGGCGAGTGAACGCCCCATCCCAAGGTGAAGTGCCTTCTTCACTTGGGTCTGAGCCCGCTCGAAGGCGACCCAAGATGACTCCGCAGCGAGCTTGCCCCGTGACGCACCTGGACCACCCCGAGGGCATCGCACACTAGCTCAGCAGCAGTGCATAGCTCGGAGTGCTCGTGCTGTTCTATCTTCAGGGCCTCTTGTGGTGACAAAAGTCCTGCCTCCACCTGAGTAAGCTTGCCCCTCATCCCTGATCATTACAAGGGATAAGAAATAGATTTTGAAAAACCCAACGATGGATGGGTAAAGGCACCTACCTTCTAGCTGCTGGACCTTGACCAATGTAACGTCCCGCCTCCTTGAGGCCAGGCCCGCTTACATCTGGCCGCTTTCTAGGACATAGACTGCCCTCATAGACCAGCACAAGTCTTTTCCGCGCACTTTGTCCTCACTCATGCGCACCCGGGAAGAACTTTCTAGTCGGTCACCCATCGCTCCAGGCCAAGCACGCTTAACTTTGGAGTTCTTTCGAGATGGGCTTCCGGAAAAGAAGTTGCAACTTGTTGGTATGAGTATCCTATTAATCCTGTTAAGCCTTGGGCCGGGATGTTACATCCTCACCCCCCTTAAGAGACCGACATCCTCGTCGGTCAATCCCAAGCCAGGAACGTCCTCTCTTGGCCACGTCCGTGTGTCCAGTGCTAGCACATATGCCATGTTGTGTGACCACTCTAGCAGCTCGTTCGGCTGGCTGGCTGCCAGCCAGTCAGCAGTGCTTTTCTCTCACACCAATTCAGCCTCAGCCACCAGCCATCAGCCAGCCAGCAGTATTTTTCTCTCACAACAAATCAGCCTCAGCCACCAGCCACCAGCCAGCCGAACGAGGCCTAGGTCCACACTAGTCATGCGCACCATGCCTGCGCAACTGTGACACACACACCCATGAAACCGTGAGAGTCGGCTCCGATACCATTCTGTAATGTCCCGCCTCCTCGAGGCCGGGCCCGCTTACATCTGGCCGCTTCTAGGACATAGACTGCCCTCACAGACCAGCACAAGTCTTTTCTACGCACTTTGTCCTCACTCGTGCGCACCCGGGAAGAACTTCCTGGTCGGTCACCCATCGCTCCAAGCCAAGCACGCTTAACTTTGGAGTTCTTTCGAGATGGGTTTCCGGAAAAGAAGTTGCAACTTGTTGGTATGAGTATCCTATTAATCCTGTTAAGCCTTGGGCCGAGATGTTACAGCCAAGTCCTGCTGATGCCCTTGGGCCACCGTGGCTCGGAGGGACTGCACCTCGGGCTTCAGCTGGCGGCTCTCCTCGGCAAGCCGAGAGGCTGCACGTGCGGCATCCTTCATCTGGTCCTCTACGGTGGCCTTCTCCCTTCGAGCTATGATGCATTCTTGGCGAGCCTCGTCGCGCTCACCAAGAGCATACTCACGCTCACGGTGGATTGATTCAAGCTCGGACTGGAACTGCCCCGAGGCTCGCAACAGCTTGTCACCCTCGCTCTTCACCTTTTGGGCCTCCTCTTGGTCCTTGTGAGCGCGCTCAATGAGGGCCAACAGCTTCTCCCCTGTCTCCCCATATCAGATGTGGAGATCCGCCATTTCGCCGTTGAGGTCGACCACCTTCTGCTAGGCCTCCGTAAGCCACGCCTCAGCCAATGCGGTCCTCCGCACTTCCTTCGAGCGGCGTCCCCATGAGCCCTGCTCATGATGGAAAGACTCTGACTTCGCTCAGCTCCATTCGAACAGCGCCTGCGCAAGGGGTCACGTCAAGGTCACAAAAAGAGGAAAAGACCGAATGATGAGCATTCACCTAGCTCAACGTACTTGGCCAATCGGGCGGATATCATCGTGCAGGGTGGACAATGCCAAGGACAGGGTCTAGTTGAAGGTCTAGCACCCCGCTAGAAGACGGTCCTAGTACCCCCGCTCCTCGATGTCGTCCAGCACGAAAACTGGCGGTGCCCCCGGTTGGTTTCGATCCGACCAAGTGAGGCGCGGACCGCCCCACTGGTAGGGATCTCACCCCACCCGCATAAGGGCCACAGGCCCCTCGACGTGGGAGGGCTGGGCTACCTCGACCAAGTTAGAAGGCTGGCCGGATGAGACTGACACCACCTCCACCTCGACGACAACGGGCTCGCGCGACGCTGCATCCTCTGCCTAGGACCCGCCTCCTGCAGCGGACCCTAGCCGAGCTAAGGGGTCCTCGGGTGCGGCCTCCTTCACTGCCTCCAAGGCCCCGGTGTCCGCACCCGCCCCCGTGATCGATCCTGATGCCTTCACCGTCGGAGGTGGAGGTGTCGTGCTCTCCTGAGGGAGCGCCCCCTCGAGAGTGGGATCCGGCCCAAACCGTGGTAGTCGCTCTAGCGCCGCCATCCCTATCTGGACGGACTTCTCCACCTTCGCTTCCGAAAGCACCGCCCCGGCTAATGGGGTTAGGTTAGGCGGAGGCGAAGCTAGGACGTCTAGCACCTCACATCCCCCAATGGTCGCGGACGCCAGAGGAACGCTGCCAGTCGTCCCTGAGGCGGAGACGTCCGAACCCAGCACACTGCTAGCTGAGACCTGTGAAGGGTCGAGATGACAGACTAGAGGGGGGGTGAATAGTCCTTTCTAAAACTTAAACGCGTTGGCTAACCGAAACAAATGTGGAATTAAACTTATCGGTCTAGCCAAGACCACCCCTCTATCTAAGTTCTCTAGCACCTTGCAAAGATCCTAATTAAGCAACTAAGGTGCTAAGCTTAGCAAGAGCTCACCTAATCAATTCTAGAGCAAGGTCACACAAACCTATGCACTAGTACTTTGCCAACCGAGGGAGCTCCTACACAACTAGTGAAGCAAAAGCACAAAGCTCCTAAGCTCACTAGCAATGCTCAATAACAAGGCAACCAATGCCAAATTAGAGAGCGCAAATTACTTAGCTACACAAACTAAGTAATGTGACTAACAAGGTTACATAAACCAAATTAGCCATGCAAGGGGAAGCTTCTAGCTACACAAGCAAGAAGACAACTAGCAAGCTACACAAGCAAACTAGTTACGAGAGCAACTACACAAGCACAAGTATATATGAAAGTAAATACAAGCTTTTGTTACACAAAGGCAAACCACCAAGAAGATGAAGAACAATGTTGACACGACAATTTTTCTCCTGAGGTTTACTTGGTAGCCACCAAGTTACGTCCCCGTTGTGTCGACCAACACTTCGTGGTTTGGCGGCTAATCGGTATCACACACCGAGCCTCTCAAAAGGCGCTGCAAGAACCCACCATCAAGTGTGGTAGCTCAATGACACGCTCAACTAGAGTTGCTCTTCGTGATCCCCGCGGTGTGAGCACAATCCCCCTCACAAAGCTTCTCCAGAGCCTCGCATAATCTTCTTGCGAGCTTTGATGGAGCCACAAGCCACCAAGCCACCTAGGAGGTGGCAAGCTCCAAGATTAACAAGCACCACCGGCTTGCAAGACAATCACCTAGTGCCACTCGATGCAATCTCTCAAAGCAACGCACTAGAATTAACTCACTCGCAATCGATTCACACTCTTGCAAGCACAAGTGAGTTAGAGGCTCTCCAAGCACTCCCAAAGCATGGACACTAAGTCCCAAGGGTGCTCAACACCTGCCAAGGCCGGCCACCACTTCTATTTATAGCCCCACAAATGAATATAGTCGTTAGTCCCCTTACTGGGCAAATTTCAGGGGCGACAGACGCGTCTGTCGCGCCTCCGCCAGACGCTGCCAGCGTCCATTGCTCCTGTGCCAGCACCGCTTGATCGCTGCCATGTGTCCCACTTCAAATACGAGTTGTTGATCTCCAACGGTCGGCTAACTTCAACGCGCTCTCGAAACAACCGATGGACGTGTCACACGCAAGCAAGCCCGCGCGTCCGTCGCACCGTCAAACGCAGTCCACAAAGGGTGAAACCGCATGGAGCTACGACAGACGTGTTTGTCACCTCTGCGATAGACACGGCTCAACGTTCGTCGCTCCTGCACTCCAAAGCCACCCTCGTGAACTGATCGACAGACGCTGACATCAGCGTCGGTCGCTCGAGCACCGCAGCGTCTGTCACCTCCATGGCCAGCGTTCGTCGAGTGTTTCTCAGCGAGAAACACTCCCGAGACCTCGCCACTTCTTTCGACCTTGGCGTAAAGGAAATTTAGCATTTTATCTCCTCGAAAACGCCTAAATCTTGCCTCGCAAGCTCGGCGGGAGGGAGAGAGGACCCCAAACCCCTCTCTACCCCTCAAACTCCATTGCCTTCGTAAATGTGCCAACACCACCATGTGAACATCACCATGTGCACGTGTGTTAGTATTTTCACAATCATTTTCTTCGAAGGAATTAACCACTCAACTTGCCACGCCACTCGATCCTAACACGGATGCAAAGTTAGATCGCTCAAGTGGCACTAGATGACCGATATGCAAACAAGTTTGCCCCTCTTGATAGTAAGGTCATCTATCCTAAACTCGGTCATCAACTTCTCTACACACCTATGACCGGTGAAATGGAAATGCCCTATGGTTATACCTTTGCCTTGCGCATTCCATTCCAATTCCTCCAATGTTGATGCAACACATGCACCAACCAATCACCAAATGATATGATCCACTTCATATCATCACGTGACCATATTGGTTCATCGATCTTGACCTCACTTGCTCTTCACCGTTGCCTCGGTCCATCGGTGCCAGTATTGCCCAAGCTTCATCGTCACACACGGTCCCTCGCTTCAAAGCCTCCGACTTGCCCTTCACACTTGCAACTGGTCCATCGAGACAAGCCTCATCTCGATCTTCTCCACCTTGGTCACATGACTTCATGTCATGTCTCATATGCAATAAGCTCATTCATGACATAATCACCTGTGGACTAATCTCCTGTGTATATCACATTAAACACAATTAGTCCACCTAAGGTTGTCACTCAATTACCAAAACCAAACAAGGACCTTTCAACCTGGCCTTGCCACCTCAGCACCTTTCGCAGCGCAAGTGGGGGACGTCAGACTGAACCCTCCTGTAAGAGTGACAGGCGTCAGCATTACCAAGCCTCAGCGCAAACAAACAACACAGAAATACACTCCTTACCCCTGCGTCGTAGGACAAGGGCATTTTCGCGATGGCTCGCTAGGGCCTAACCCCGCTGTCACAGGGTAGGGCCTCTTCCCGGTTGCCACAGCCTTGGCCGCGTTGGGCTAAGGGGGTGGCGGCGGTGACCCCGCCGTCTCCTGGGGTTGGGATTCCTCCGTACCCTCCAGGCGAGCCAACCCTGCGGCCTCGGGGGCTCTCCTCCTCCGCCCGTTGCCGCATCTCCCCTGAGGTCGAGGTCCTTCGACTCACGGCGCAGCAGTTGAGCCCCTGGGTTGCTCCCTCTCCTCGGCCATGGAGTCTAGCCAGTTGTATGGGTAGTCCCCCTCATCGTCGTCATCCTCGTCGTCCTCATCGATGCTTGACTCCTCCTCTTCTCTGGCCTTCTGCTGCATCTTCTGGCGCTTCTCGTGCTCCTCCATCCTCTTGGCCTTGCTAGCCTTCTTCTTCTCTTGTCCTTCTTCTTCTTCACCCCCTCGGCGTGAGCCCGATTCCATGCCATCTGGGTCGCGTCCTCGGGAAGGGGTGGGTTGAAGTCAGGGACCAAGCAGAGGTTCCCCTATAGCCGCCTGAGCCCTGGGTCAGGCAATGGAAAGGAAACACAAAAAGGCCAAGGGAAAAAGGAGGGGAAGAGTGGGGGGCGCTTACCGTCTTGATGAAGCCGTCATCAGGATGCCCAAGCCCCGACTTGATGTGCTTCTTGATCTCCTCGCGATCAAGCTCACGGTCCCCTTGAGGGGCGCATTCGGCACCATCTTGTCCAGGCAGCGTGCCTGCCACATCAGCGGCAGCACCTGCCTCTCATGGAATGCGGCGATGACCCTGACCCCTGTCACGTCCTCATTCACCATACGCTTGACCGCCTGGAGGAGGGTGTCAATCTTCTCCTCATCGATGATGACAGGGCCATAGCCCCAGCGTGTCGATGCTACTTCAAAGTAGTGACTAGTGTATAGAGGTAGGGGCGCATCAGCGTTGCTCCGAAGGTAGAACCACCTCTAGTGCCACCCGTTGTTGGACGACAACCCCTTCATGGAGATGTACCATCTGCCTAGCTCTGGCGGAGCTAGATCACACAGCTGCCGATGCGCACCGGCACCATCTCGCCCCTCCTCACCGTCTTGAGGAAGACGGTGGTGTAGAAGTAGTACTTCCACAGGGCAAAGTTGGGCTTGATGCCCAGATAGCCCTCACACAGGGCGACGAAAACTGTGATCTGTAGAATCGAGTTGGGGTTGAGATTCTGCAGCTCAATCCCATAGTAATGCAGGAGCACGCGAAAGAAATCGCTCATTGGCGTCCTAAACCCCCACTCATGGAAGTGCGTGAAGCTGACAACATAGCCGGCGAGGGGGTTCGGCTCGTCCTCATTACCGGAGACAATCCACTCTAGCTGCGCGGCGTTCGTCACCATACGAAGGAGCACATCCTCGATGAGCCACGATGCGATCTTATTGGTGAAGCTGGAGCGTCCCCACGGATCCATCAAGAGGAGCGAGAAAGCACTCCGACAACAACGGCGGTAGCGGTAGCAGCAGCAGGGCGAGTTTTCGATCTATCTCTCTCTTAGTCTCTTGCTTGCCGAGGCAGATGGGAAATACGAGGGCAAGAAGGGTAGAAGACAGAGGCGTGCAAGGCAAGGGAAAAACCACCGGGTTAAAAAGAGGGAGGACAAAGCGATTTGAGACTCCAACCACCTGCAATAAATGCGGCTACAGAAATGCCTCATCATGTCCTAGATATCTCGGTAACCATGCACACGTCTCCTGCAAATCTACCCCGTCATCTCTGAAAGTCCCTAGTTTGGTTTTGGCTAATTGATGAAACCTAGGACTAACCTTTGTATCTAAGTGGATGATTTAGATAAAGGTGGTCATTGAATATGAGACATGACATTGACTCATATGACCAAAATGGTGAAGACCAAGATGAGGCTTGGCTCGATGGACCGGTTGTGAAGGTGAAGGGCAAGTCGAGGCTTCGAAGCGAAGGACCATGCGATGGTGAAGCTTAAGCAAGACTTGGCGCCGACGGACCGATGCAACGATTCAGGCGATTTCGGAGAAATGAAATGCCTATTTTCCACTACGCCGGAAGTTGGAAACGGAGGCGAACAGAGGTCACAGAGGTGACTGGACGCTGCACCGGACGCGGTCACGATTTGACCGGACGCATCCGGTCAGTACAGCGCAGCAGTCAGGCGCGCGGGCTAGGGTTTGCAACCGGCGCGTCCGGTCACTCGTGGGACCGAAGCGTCCGGTCGGGCACCCAGAGGAACAGTGCGTGGCGAAGGGCTGAGCGGATGCGTGGCGCGTCCGGTCACACGTGATCGGACGCGTCCAGTCGCGAAGGGAGCTTACTGGACTCCGATCGGACGCTGGCACTGTCGCGTCCGATCGTTGCGTGGAGCGCGTCCGGTCGTTGCGTCACGGGTGCGTGGCACTGTGCGTTCGACACGTCCGGTCGTTTGAGCGGCGCGTCCGGTCATTGTGTTTGACCGTTGGCGCGTAGTGACCGTTGGAGGTTCTGGCGGTCGCGTTTGAATTCGAGGGACACATGGACGTCGCAGGGCGACCGGACGCGGTGAAGTGCGTCCGGTCAGTTTCGACCGGCGCGTCCGGTCATCCCGAAAAACGCTCAGTGGAGTGGCAACGACTCTATTTGTATGGGATGCTTATAAATACTCGTTGGCCGGCCCTTGGGGAGGTCTCTTGGCATTTCTAACACTCTTATGCATCCTTTGAGCTAAAGCTTCTCCTCCCACTCATCTCTCTTGCTTGATTGCAAATCAAAAGTGAGATTGAGTGATCCCAAAATGCATTGCATAGCTTGAGGGCATCTAGTGGCACTTGTGGGTGCTTTAGCCGGTGGATTTCTTGTTACTCTTGGAGAGTACCGCTCCTAGCCGGCTTAGAGATTGTTGGAGGCGTTGGCAAGAGAAGGTGATTGTTCTTAGCCACCTCCGGTTGTTTGTGAGAGGTTCTTGTGCTTTCCTCGGCGGGACGCCAAAAGCAACTCTAGTGGAATGCGCGTGTCATTGAGTTACCTCACTTGAGAGTGGTGTCTTGCGGTGCCTTGCGGGGCGTGCCTTGAGGGGCAAGTGACTTGAGGGTCACACCGGGAAACCATCTAAGTGTTGGTCGACACAACCGGTGACGTAGCTTGTCGGTGCACAAGTGAACACCGGGTGAACAAAAATATTGTGTCTCTTGTCTCCCGGTGATTGGTCTTCATATTGTGTTGTTGTCAATATTGATTGATTGTATATCATATTGGTGATTGGCAACATCTTCTCTTCACCATCGGTATAAGAATCACAATCCTCTCTCTTGCACTTACTTTTACTAGATTATCTTGTGTAGCTCTAGTGGTAGCTTTGCTAGTAGTGTTGTTAGCTTGTTCTCTAGTGTAAAATTAGTGACATAGCTCTTGTGTGAACTAGAGATCATAATCTACTAGACTTGTGGATAGGAGGCTTGCATCACAACCTTTGGCTAAGCAAAACTCGCTTTACGCCGTTTGTTATTCTAACAAGTTTGCTTAGTGGTATTTGTAGAATTTTTTATAGGCTATTCACCCCCTCTAGCCATCTAAGACCTTACAACCTCGCACCGTTCGCCTTGCATACCTCGCCTGCCGTTATCCCACCACCGTGTGGGGCTCGGGTGCGTCCCCGCTCCACAGGCCGATCATAGGCCTCGGCAGGTAAGAATAGAATACAGAGCTACATCCGCTCCTATGGCCCAATTACGGTCTAGGGGTTCGAAAGCTAGCCCATCGTGGGTTCAACAGCCGCCTCGAACACTTAGAGTTAGGGATGGCGAGGAATGGGCACGCAAGCGGCCAGTACCCCAGCACGCGGGCGTCGAGGGCATTCTAACCCATGTTTGAGTCCTGATGGATGCCCGATTCATGGTATTCCTCGATGGAAGGCAGCGGGCCCTTAGGACTAGTCGGACAGCCCCGAGAACTATATGAATCGACCATCGGGAGTTTGGAGTGTGTCACCAGCTTGACCACTAGCCGGCGCCCAGTGGATGGGACTGGGACTCCACTCAGACCTACCCGCTAACAACTCACCAAGTGCCATGGTTCATCCAACGAGGATAGCATGGTCTGGCTTACTGTTGGGCATTCTTAACGTCATTACCAAAAGTAGACTTAGTTTTCTAATTCTGATAATGGCGCCAAAAATGCCGAACCTATCCCTCATGACACTTAAGCCAAGTTGTCATCCCCAGCATGACATGAGAGACGCGGTATTGAAATATGCAACTGCTCTTCTAAATAAATAATAAATAAGATCTGCAAGCTCACAGATTAATACCGATGTAGCATTTTAACCGGGAAGTATTCCAGGTATCGTTATTTATATTTTTACCACTGGGAAGGGATTACTAACATCAATGTTGATTATGGAATGGAATATAGGAATGAGTATCAATCATTGCATGTATAAGTGAGAGCATTCATCTATCTCTTGCATACAAGGGTAAGTGTCACATAAAATATAGATAAAGTATGAATGGTGACAAAGATAATTAATCTGATCAGCTAGCCACATATAATTATGATAAGCACCTCAACAGATATTCTAGCAAGTCATTAGCATGGTATTAGGACGAACTACAAGGATATTTCCTAAGTTATTCTTAACTATAAAGTCTAGCATATCATAGTTAGTGCAAGTACACTTGGCAATCATTGCGAGAAAGGACTACGCCCATGCATAGTGATATTATCAAGGAAGATGAGAAACATAGCAATCACTCCCCCGTAATAATGTTGCTCTGCCTACCTTACACACGGGAGGGGGACTATATAAGAACCAACGAAGCTGTCACCATCGCGGACCACCCCACGATCCGGCATATAAGGTGCAATCGCAGATAAATATGGTCTAAGCACCACGCCTACACAATATTTATCATTTACCCATGGATCCGATGGATAAACGCTATACGATCCTAAACATGTATATAATTCCAATCTAACTAAGCCAAGCGTATAACTACGATAAACTAAGAACAATATAATCGCAAACATAAATAAGTAGAGCATAGTCATAATCAATATATTGAAATAGAATAAAGTTGTATTCATAATATTGAAGAACAAATATGAACAATGAAGAACAGTAAAGGAATTACCAAGAATCCTCTTGACAGATCCGGAAACCAATCGAAGATTGACTCCTTCTAGTTCTAATCCTATGTAACTATGCTATACTAGAGATCTAGTTGATGTGGTGGCTCTAGGGCTTGATCAGAGACTCTCCTCCTGAGATTAGGGTTTGAAGAATGAGAATGAGGGAGTGCCTCCTCCAGGGGCCAGGGGTCCTGCTTATATAGCCCCCTCAAGTGAACGTGGGCCGTCGGATCAAACCGACATTAATCGCATGGTTTTCCTTGATCCCTTAGGTCGGTGGAGCATAATCCGCGAGATGGAGCCTGATTGGCTCTCAGGCGAGGGCGGGCGCCCTAGGGAGCAGGGCGGGCGCCCTGCCTCCGGGCCCGTTCGGCCTCCCGTTCGATCTCGTGGCTTCTGGAGTCTTCTAGATGATAGAAAATCGGTGAACACGTTATTATCTCTATGTAAACCCGACGTGTGGGCCTTTCCTCTGTATTTTCTGATAACCCCCTGCAGAAACAGACAAACACCAAAACTCGTGGAATTCTGTCAGATAAAACCCTAAGTCTAGGTGTTGGTTGCATTTGGATCCTTTTCTTTATTTATTTGATAACTATATTTGGTACTTAAGGACCGTCAACAAACTCCCCCAAGCTTACCTCTTGCTCGTCCCTGAGCAAGGATAGACTCATTATGGATCAGAAGTTGCTGCAATGCCTTTGAACGTTGACGGTACATATGCTTTCAAATAAGGTCCCATCCCTGAGTTAGAGTAAACTGTCAAGACTTAAAACTTACTCATTTTACCTTTCACCATGGGGCTTGCAACCGTCATCTGCATCTTGAGTGGTTAAAAGATAGAACGGTCTAGTCAAACGCCATGTCTCTTATTCTTGATCAGCTATAGCTCTAGAGTTTTTGCAAATTTTTCAAATAAAACTCAGAGATTCCTTGTATGACTTTCTCGGGTCTCTCTTTTGTGGTATTTCTAGATCCTTACCAAGGCAGTAATGGTATATGCCTTCTCTCTCAAAGTATGTGGTATTTATGGTATAAGGCGTAGTGACATTGCCTTCTCTCTCACCCTACTCTAATAAGGCTTTGATATCTGGAGCTCATAGGTGGGAGATACAGTATACATACTCATAGAACATTTATTGCATAGTCAAACCATGGATCCAGAGAAACAGGTCAATAAGTCAAATCAAGATGTGCATGTGTGGTGAATGAGTGGTGTATGGTGATGATGGTGATAACAAAAGTCTAATGCTCTTTTTGAGGGAATACATACCTTTCTTGCTTTTTAAAACTTTTGAGGGGAATGAGATGCTCTTTTTTTCTCTTTTTTTCTCAGGTGGGTATCTTGTACCTCTAATTCTACTGTCGGACACTTGTTCATTTTTACCTCTCGTCTCACTTTTTCTTTCTTCGAGGTTCCGAGCACTTGCTCCTTTTTATTTCCTTGTTTTTTTAGAGCAATCTCCCTCTTTTAAAAATATAGCAAGTGGTAGTAGAAATGACTTGAGCATTAACTTCACAGGGAATAACAGGAATGGGATAATGTTTTTGGCTATTCTCTTCCGGGTCAGGAGTAGAATAATTTTGGGTGAATTTGGAGATGGAAATGAGTGGATATATGTGGATGCGTACTTCTGGAGTAGAAGCAGCATGTATGAGTGAACGTGCAAGTGAATCTTGATTTTAACCACATGACAAGTTCCTAAGGGTCTACACAGCTTGACCACACTCAATGCCCATAAGCAGTAAGTAGTAAAAGTGCGGCTCTTAATCTAACAAGCATGTATATATGGCTGTGGTAGGAATTTAAACTCTCATCATACAGGAACTCATCATGCAACATTTTAAAGATTTTTTTAAAGATATAATTCTCCAGAATTCTAGCATCTCTAGGAACAGATAAACAGCAGCTCAACCTTTCCATATCATATCCGCTAACAACTTAGACTTCAGATCAAGTTCTCTTCCCACTAGTTCAGGTTTAGAGCCAGTTTTAAATTATAACAGTTATGTCTAAACTAGAGAGAACAAATTTGAAAATTTGGCAGAGCAACTATTCATCATATCCATGCTAGAGTTTTATTTTCAAGATTCAGTTTAGCATAACTACTTTATTTATTTATTAAACTAAGCAAATATATATAAACACAAAATATTTATTTGGGTTTTCATGATTATGCATCTTTTTATTTTAATAAAGCATAGGTATAAATGTAGATAAAAATACTTATCGGGATAAATGGGGGTGCTCTCCCCCAAGCTGGATCTTGACGTAATTTCTTCTGATGTAGCTAGCAGGTGCAGAGGTGTATTTGAATGTCGGCAGCACCCTGACAACGATTAGGATATCCTCCGTCTGCTAGTCTTCCTGAATTCTGTGGAGCTCAAATAGACAACAAAGCTTCGTGGAACTTGATTAAGCGTTAGCATAAATATCTAGCCTTTATCATGTTTGAGCTTCCTTGACAAATATCACTCTCTATTTTTATTTTTATTTTTATAGAACAGAAAAAATATATTATTATTTTTTTATGCCACCACAGTGAATGTACTTATTGGTTTTATGCCACTCGCATACTCACATGGGGCTTACTATTTTCAACATTTTTTTTAGACTCAATGAACATGATTAACTGAGCAATAATTAAAGGAAAAATGATAACTACCAAGTTTACCTCTTGGCACGGCGTTCGGTGTTTTTAAGTCCTCCGAACAGGACTTCTTTTCTTCTTAGTTGTCCTGGGATTTGGGTGGCGTAGACGGTGGTTCCGGCAGCGCCTCCTCTTCTTGTGTAACTGTCTTCGCCTTCTATACCCGACTTGGTGCTTCGGTCTCCTGTTGTGTATCCTCGGGCCTTATGACCTCTCCTTCATAGTCTGCCCATACGTCCTTGATGGTTTGCCTCCTTTGGTTACGGTTACGTCGCCTTCTTCTTGTCCTGACCTGCTTAGAATCTTCAACTATATAGTTAGGGTCATTAAAGTAGCGGCGTACCTTCTTAGAGGGGAAATGCATATGGACTTCTCCGGTTCCAATGTAGATGATTGCTTTGACGGTGCCTAGGAACAGTCTTCCTAGGATGATGGGTGGATCGTACTCGTCGTTTCCCATGTCAATGACCTGAAAGTCTGTATGGACAAAATGATCGTTAATTTTAATAGGGACATCAGTTACTATACCTTCGACCTTTCGGGATGTCTGATCTGCCATCTAGAGCTGAGTGTATGTTGGTTTTAAGGGCATGGTCCCGTACAAGAGCTGATAGGTGACTGTGGCCATTATGTTGACGCCTGATCCAGTGTCGCAGAGCGCCTTCTGAAAGGAGTATCCATTGATTGAGCACTCAATGCTTGGCATACCTGGGACGTCCTTCTTGTTCAGGAAGGGCGACTTGAGTCGACCATCTTGACCTCCTTGAACTGCAGTGACCATCTTAGCTGATTCGGTCCATCCTTGGTTGTTCTTGTTCTGCTTGTTCCTCCTGTTGGTCCTCTTCCTTGGTTCATGTTGGGGTTGCTCTGGGATTTGTGTAATCTTGTTCTTGAAGGAAAACGTCTCCTTCCTCCCCTTGATGTTGAAGTTGATCTTCGCAGCGCTGGCGTAGATGACAGCTCCCGAGGTGTTCAGGAATGGCCTTCCCAGAATAACTAGTGACCTCTCATCGGACCCGGTCTCTATCACCACAAAGTCAGCTGGAGCATACGAGGTACCAACTCGGACACACATGTTCTTTAATATTCCTTTAGGAAAGCTTAGTGTCTGATCTGCAAGCTGCAAACACATAGTTGTTTCTGATAAAGGATATGTAAAGAATTTTTCATAGAGTACCCTGGGCATAATATTGACGCTGGAGCCAAAGTCGCAGAGTGCTTCTGGGAAGTCCACCATGCCGATGGAGATCGGGATGACGGGGCGTCCTGGATCTCCTCTCTTGACTGGCAGAAGGTCAT
Organism: Saccharum spontaneum; assembly: GCA_022457205.1. Lineage (NCBI taxonomy): Eukaryota > Viridiplantae > Streptophyta > Magnoliopsida > Poales > Poaceae > Saccharum > Saccharum spontaneum. The sequence continues at coordinate 42,576,356 of CM039611.1, forward strand.
TATGTACTCCGACAGCGGGATTACTCCAATAGTTACCTGCATCAAATATGTCTACAAGATTTGCAGATTCTAATCCTTCCGGTTGTGATGGTATACCGGGGTTAGTAGCAGGAACAGCAGCAGCTATTTGATTTAACTGAGATTCAATCATTTTATTAAAGCTAATTTGGTTTTTGATGGCAGTAGAGAAATTATCCATTCTATTATTTATGTTTTCTAGTATTTTATCATTGGATGTCAATTTCTTAGACAAGTTATCCATTAGCTTTCCTTGATTAGACACTAACTCTCTCAGGGGTAGAAAATTATTATTGTTGTTGTAAGAGTTATTACCTTGATAATTACCTGAGTAGTTACCTGAGTAGTTAGGCCTCTGTTGATTCCAACCTTGATTTTGTTGAGGACGGTTGTAGTTGTTGTTGTTGTTGATGTACCTTGCATCCTCAAGCATCTCAGGGCAGTGATTGCCTGAGTGTCCAGTATCTCCACATTCCTCACAAGTCATGTGAGAGTCGTAGACGTTCATGACTTCTCTTTTGTCTCCAGCTTTGTCATCGAGCTATTTCATGAGTAGGTCTAACTTTGCAGACAGCATGTCTACCTCCTTGAGCTGGTGCATACCTCCACCCTTCTTGCGTGTTTGAGTCCTCTCTTCATTCCAACCTTGGTTGGACGCCATCTTCTCCACAAGGGCTGTAGCTTGTGGTATGGTGAGTGATAGAAATGCGCCTCCAGCTACAGCATCCATGGTCTCACGAGCACTAGTGATGAGCCCATGATAGAAAGTCTGCATAAGTAGCCAGCTCTCCATTCCATGATGGGGACATTCTAGGATATAATCTTGAAAGCGCTCCCATGCTTCTGGAACGGATTCATCATGTTGTTGCTGAAAACTTATAATCTTCCCACGGAGAGCATTGGTCTTGCCCATGGGAAAGAACTTAGCCAGAAAGTTCGTAGAGCAGAGTGCCCACATAGTGTTCTTATCCTTCGTCGCGTAGAACCACTGCTTCGCTCTCCCCAATAGTGAGAATGGGAAAAGGCGAAGTAGTATGGCGTCTCTGGGAACATCTAATAAAGTGAATATGTTGCAAATCTCCAGGAAGTGTTGGAGATGAGCACTTGCATCTTCGTGCGGCTTCCCACAAAACTGGTTGGCTTGTACCATGTTGATGAGCCCTGGCTTGAGCTCAAAGTTCTTGTCGATGGCCGCGGCAGGTCCAGTGCGGATGTTGTCCGTAGTGGGAGCTGAGAACTCGCGGATCGTCTTGTTCGCCATGGCTGCGAACTCTGTTGACAAATTCCGGATGAAACTTCGGCGGTCTTCTGGATTGGATGAAGTGTTGCGTCGAAGTGTTGACTTCTTGAGTTTGGCTCTTGCCCCTCTGATTAATGCTTCGGGGTTGTCAACAAAATTTTCTGGAAGATGTCCTCTATTCATACATCACCCTGCAAAACAATAAGAATGGAAAAAAAATACAGGGGTAAATCTGTATGGGAGAATTGATGATCTCAATCACTTAATGATGCGAATGATGACTCAAATTCCGTATTCATTCCTTGTTAGTAAATCAACCTTCCCCGGCAACGGCGCCAAAAATGCTTGTTCGGCATTCTTAACGTCATTACCAAAAGTAGACTTAATTTTCTAATTCTGATAACGGCGCCAAAAATGCCGAACCTATCCCTCATGCCACTTAAGCCAAGTTGTCATCCCCAGCATGACATGAGAGACGCGGTATTGAAATATGCAACTGCTCTTCTAAATAAATAATAAATAAGATCTGCAAGCTCACAAATTAATACCGATGTAGCATTTTAACCGGGAAGTATTCCATGTATCGTTATTTATATTTTTACCACTGGGAAGGGATTACTAACATCAATGTTGATTATGGAATGGAATATAGGAATGAGTATCAATCATTGCATGTATAAGTGAGAGCATTCATCTATCTCTTGCATACAGGGGTAAGTGTCACATAAAATATAGATAAAGTATGAATGGTGACAAAGATAATTAATCTGATCAGCTAGCCACATATAATTATGATAAGCACCTCAACAGATATTCTAGCAAGTCATTAGCATGGTATTAGGACGAACTACAAGGATATTTCCTAAGTTATTCTTAACTATAAAGTCTAGCATATCATAGTTAGTGCAAGTACACTTGGCAATCATTGCGAAAAAGGACTACGCCCATGCATAGTGATATTATCAAGGAAGATGAGAAACATAGCAATCACTCCCCCGTAATAATGTTGCTCTGCCTGCCTTACACACGGGAGGGGGACTATATAAGAACCAACGAAGCTGTCACCATCGCGGACCACCCCACGATCCGGCATATAAGGTGCAATCGCAGATAAATATGGTCTAAGCACCACGCCTACACAATATTTATCATTTACCCATGGATCCGATGGATAAACGCTATACGATCCTAAACATGTATATAATTCCAATCTAACTAAGCCAAGCGTATAACTACGATAAACTAAGAACAATATAATCGCAAACATAAACAAGTAGAGCATAGTCATAATCAATATATTGAAATAGAATAAAGTTGTATTCATAATATTGAAGAACAAAGATGAACAATGAAGAACAGTAAAGGAATTACCAAGAATCCTCTTGACAGATCCGGAAACCAATCGAAGATTGACTCCTTCTAGTTCTAATCTATGTAACTATGCTATACTAGAGATCTAGTTGATGTGGTGGCTCTAGGGCTTGATCAGAGACTCTCCTCCTGAGATTAGGGTTTGAAGAATGAGAATGAGGGAGTGCCTCCTCCAGGGGCCAGGGGTCCTGCTTATATAGCCCCCTCAAGTGAACGTGGGCCGTCGGATCAAACTGACATTAATCGCACGGTTTTCCTTGATCCCTTAGGTCGGTGGAGCATAATCCGCGAGACGGAGCCTGATTGGCTCTCAGGCGAGGGCGGGCGCCCTAGGGAGCAGGGCGGGCGCCCTACCTCCGGGCCCGTTCGGCCTCCCGTTCGATCTCGTGGCTTCTGGAGTCTTCTAGATGATAGAAAATCGGTGAACATGTTATTATCTCTATGTAAACCCGACATGTGGGCCTTTCCTCCGTATTTTCTGATAACCCCCTGCAGAAACAGACAAACACCAAAACTCGTGGAATTCTGTCAGATAAAACCCTAAGTCTAGGTGTTGGTTGCATTTGGATCCTTTTCTTTATTTATTTGATAACTATATTTGGTACTTAAGGACCGTCAACACTTACCCCCTCCATTCCATGGAGGAACGTGCGAGGGGCCAAATCAAAGATGAGTGGCCTCCTAATCGGACCCTTGCGTCGAGCAAGGGCTCGGGGGCCATGACTCGCAAACCATGACCCAATGAACGGTCACACTCCCGCGACATTACTAAAAGCACATAGGAGCTCGCATTAACAAAGGACACATTTGATTAAAAGATGACAAGTCTTTTTATAATGATATTTCTAATGCAAAATGCGAGAACCTATCCTAGGCAGAGATCAAGGTGGCCTCGGTGTCGACATCCTTGAAGCCAAGCAAAAGAGCGCTGGCCAGTAGGGCTCAACCTTGATGTTGGTCACCGCTTAGGGTCCTAGGTGCCCGATCACCTCCTCGACGATCCCCTCGACGACGGCGTCGGCTGCCTTGTCAAAGTCCTTCTGGGACCCATCATGGTCAGCCAACTCCTGGCCCTTTGGGAGCCCTACCAGATGGTGGAGCACGTGCCTCGAACGCACCTGCGCCACCGTTAGGGCCACCGCTGCCCCACGATGGATGCCGAGCTCCACCACGTCCCAGACACGGTTGGGAATGTCCAGGAGGCGCTCCTCCCGTTTCCCACCGTGGGCGTGGACGTACCCCACCGTGGCGGCTGCGGCCTCCCGGATCCCCAGCAGTTCTGCCTCTAGCTCTGCTCAACACATGAACACGATAAGTAGGAGAAACAAATACACGCCGTCAAACTAGAATGACGAACGGAGAACTCATCGGCCACTCGGCTATCCGCAGCCACTTGCTGGTCTTAGAAGGCCTGCATGCCTCAAGAGCGGCTTGGGAGACCTCTAGGTACCTCCTGAGTCTCTCCACCTCCGTCTCTGACGCTGCGGTCGGCACGACGTCCGATGGTTGTGCCAGCTCTGAGGACACGGCCAAAGGCAAGCCCCTCCTGCGTCCACCACCGGAGGATGACCCAACTCCCGTCCGGTGGCGTTGCGTGGACCGCCCTTCTTAGGACGCTTCACCGGCAGGGCGTTTGCTTGGATCCATTGAGAAAGCAGAGGAAGAATGCCACGACGAGAGGGGGCGAGAGGTCACTGGCTACTATGTGGAACTAAGAAGAGACATGGGTTCCCATGCCCCACCAGCACATGCATTTATAGTGCTGTACGGGGCAACTAAACGGGTGTCAGTTGCCCCACCCCCACGCATGTGAAGACCAAGGCACCTCTCCACCTTCCCATGCACCGGGATACGAAGCACCATAGTAACCGCATCCCAGCACGACGTCTCGTCTTCCCTAGATAGGCCCACTCGATTTAAAGCCCTTAAAGGGATAGCTCATCCCTCTAAGGCCTCGGGGGCTATACTCGGTGGGTGCGCGCGAGCGCACCCACCAGACGACTTCCTTCAAACCAAACAAACAACAACCACCCATGCGCACTTGTCCTCAAGCCTCTGAAGGAGTGCTCCACTCCTCCACAGGCTTGAGGGCTACTGTCATGTATTGATAATAGGCATACCCAACCAAGGGCGTTAATAGCGTGTTAGCTGTTAAAAGTCGTCCGAGACTTAGAGCCGGTTTTCGCTTCGCCCAAGCCCCCATGATGTCATCAAAACGCCCGACCCTTACACCCCATCAGGAACAATCTCCACCTCACTTGACCCCTGCGACATAAGCACAGGAGCGCCCGACCCCCTTGACATACTTTCGCCTCGCTCAAGGGATGCGTAGAGCCCTCTGGCAAGGCCAGGAACCACATGGGCCTCCACCACGACACCCATTCCCACTGATGGGACAGACACGACCGTGCATAGTAGACGAGAACATGGGAACCGCGCTCTGATCCAACATGACCCCATTCATTCCACCATGACGACATCCATACCTCTACAGCGATGGGGGTAAGAGCAACTATACCACCTAACTCTCTCTCTCTACGCAAATCCATGCGCATGCGTCACCCATCCTCAATGGCACAGAAGTACACAGGACGAAGCATGGCCATAGCGTGTTGCACCAGTGGATGGAGAGGCCAAAAGCTCAACGCCCATTATGTTCCTGCGCTACAGGATAAACTGCTCACACCGGATAAGGAGGAAGACGGCTGCACTCGAGGCCACCTTTTCGTCTTTTCCCTATTTCACCTTTTTACCACAAATGTAACTCGAGCCCTCCCCTTGGGAACTATAAAAGGGGAGGCAGGGGCCACATCTAGGGGGGCTCTCGGAGGAGAAACAGACTCCTATTTGAGAACACACCTCACTAACCAAGAGCATAAACTCATACGCCACTAAAGAGACTTGGGATCCGCTCTCTCTCTCGATAGCTTGTAACCCCTACTACGAGCACTCCGGTGCAAGTCAACATGAGCAATAGTAGAATCCATTGGATGTAGAGACATTCTTGCCTGAACTAGTATAAGCCCTTGTGTCTGCATTGCACACCATCCGAGCCTAGATGCGCAATCACAAATTTACTCGTCTTAGTGTCTAGGGCAGTTCTAGACACCGACAAGGCTCCACCACTTGGCAAGTACCAACCTCATCTAATCCATACACTCAACATAGAGGTTAGTACTAGGGTTTCATCAATTGTCCAAAACCAAACTAGGGACTTTCAACCGGACAGGGGGTGACACTCTAGAGGCAGCACATCATCCCCTTTTTCGCCTCCTTTGCTACCTTTGCAAATGTGCTAACACTCCAAGTGTTTCACCATCACATGCAAGTGTGTTAGCATTTTTCAAAGGTTAATCACTTCTCACCGATTGTGCACTAGACCTAAAATGTAATGCAAGTATTCCAACACCTAGTGGCACTAGATGATCGAGTTGTCCGGTAACAGCTCCCCTCTTAATAGTATGACCATCTATACTAAATGTGATCACACTCTCTATAGTGTCTCGATCACCAAAAACAAAATGGCCCTGTGGATATCACCTTTGCCTTGAGCCTATTTTATTTTTCTCTTTCTTCTTTTCCATGTGTTCAACCATCATCATGATCTTCATTTCATGTGGCCATCTCCATCCATGAGTGCCACCTAGCTCCTTCAGTTGGATTGGACCATCCTATCTAGTCACACACTTACATACAAGGATTAGTCCAAATAGGTTTCATCAATTAGCCAAAACCAAACTAGGGCTTTTAGGGAGGCATAGTAGCTATGACATGGCGAGGATGGTGGTGGCGAGGCTCCTTTCTTCTATCCCTGCGCCTGTTCTCTTCCTACACGGGCATGGTACCATCGGCTCATCATTATCACTTCTCCGAGGCCTGATTCGTTGGGCCCTAGGCTGGATCTAGATTGCCCTTGGCCATATTTGCGTCCCAGACAACATCTAGGTAGGCCTAGGCAATAGAGTGAGAGGTGGTGATGAGCTGGAGCAGGCTGCTCTCGATGTGCATGGCTTCATGTGGAGTGCTTCGTCGGCGCGCCTGGGATGGTTGCAGGCGAAGTTGGCGAACTCGCTGATGACGAGCGTACCATGTAGGCGGTGCCACTTTCTTCACCAACGAGCTCATGGGTCCTAGCAGTCGGATCTACCTATAGGCTGCAGTGATGGTGGTGTCAAGGTTATGCGAAACGACAGTGCAACAGTAGTTTGGTTTCATCGAGGGTCATGGATGGAGCAAGTTGGCTAGCTCATGCGAGGGGCAACATGTGGTGGTGTTCATGATGCAATGGTGAATTCGGTGGGTGCTGAGACTATAGTAACCGAGTTGAGAGAGTGGGCGTCGGTGGAGTCAGAAGACGACCTTAATGAGGGCATCTGCATATAGGTTGAAGACCTTATGTGTGGTGGTTGTTGGACGATGATAGGGCAAAACCATGTGCTAGAGGTGCCGCAAAGTTGGCAAGAGGGCAGTGCGGCACAAGGTGGACAAGAGAAGTACGTGTATTGTTGCTTTATACATAGACATTCAGATTGGCTACAGTAAACACCTGCTTTGATATGTTGTTTTTTCAACAAGGAGGTTTGGTTGATTGGAGCTATACAGTCGTCGACTAAAGTCAGTTGTTTGCGTGTCGACTTTGTGTCTTGCAAAGGACTGTGGCGGCTATTCTTGCATAACAATGGTTAGTTCGGTGCAAGATAATGTTGCCAAATGGCACAAGCGACAGTGATGCTGTAACAGCTACATAACTTGCATCGTCCTAGAGTGACTTGCCTTGCATGGCAATGGTTTGCTCGATGTGAGGCATCACCTTTAACAATGGCTCGAGCAGTGACGCCGGCGTCGGCATGTTGACTTGGAAGTTTTGTCATCCGGCGATGGTGTTAGGCTGGTTGAAAATAACGTCGCTTGTGCCTTCTTTTGCTTAGGGGGGTAATGGTGTGGTCCGCTGGTGCTTTTTTGTGTGTGTAGGCTATGTTGATATCTTAATCCAACCGTTTGACGTAGCCGCTATTGTTTTTAGTTGTTAGCTGCCAGAGTCACGTTTCTCTGTTATACTTATGTTCTTCATTATCTTGTTTTTTAACAAAGACACTCACATTTGATATATTTCAAAGAAAATAAGGGCGTTCCCAAAATTTTACAAATTTTTTCAAGATTTCTTGTTACATCAAATATTTAGACGCATGCATGAAGCATTAAATATAGATAAAAATAAAACTAATTACACAGTTTAGACGAAATTCATGAGACAGAACTTTTAAGCCTAATTAGATCATGATTGGACACTAATTGACAAATAATAACGAAAGTGCTATAGTACCATTTCCCCAAAAAAATCGCGAACTAAACAAGGCCTAAAGGCTGGTATAAAATTATGGATAATAAGACATAAAACGACTTAAAAAAATAAGAGTACATCAAAGACGAAATAATCAATAGCCCTTCTCTCTTTTTTTTTTAAAAAAAAGAAAGCCTGCTTGCTGTTTGACGTTAGGTAGTAATGGGCTGTTTGTGGGCGAAGCAAATTAAGACAAGTAGACGGTGGACAGCCCAATTAGCCAAAGCCCAGAACAGGAGGGGCGGATAGCGCACACACCCTCGCCGGCGGAGACGAGCCGCGCCCGTCCGTAAATCGGAGCTCCGGCGTGGCTAGGAGCTGGTCTTCCTTCGATTCGCCTTCCTCAACACCTCACACGAGAGCAACCGCAGCTCTACCGCGAGTTCGCAATTCATACGGCCACAACGCCTTTGTGGGTGGGCGCCTCGTCTCCGATCGATTGACGGCGAGAGCGAGCGTTCATGGATTCTGCAGGGCCCAGGAGGGTCTCCCTCAAAGCCCACCGCCCCGACTGGAAATCGGAGGTTCGTCCACTCCGCCCCATGACAACCTCTCCCCGCATCCCTTGCCGGCGGTTCTTCGCTTCCGAATTCCGATTGCTGTTTTGATACGTTGCGCTCGCCAGAGGTCTGAGACGCCATGATACTGCTCGATTGCTGGGTTAGGTCATTGGGTGGCGGATGGGCGCAGGCGCGCCGCGCCGCGCACCAGGTATTCGATCGATTGGCAGAATGGTCTGTCGGCGTAGAACTGCCTGCGCGGTCACTGTATGCATCAAGCTGTCAAGTGATTATAGCTTCTTTTTAATAATCGTAATATCTAGTGAGTTCAAATATTTGATCTCCTTTTGGACATATGGCACCTCAGATTTGAATACTTTTCTAATTGATTATTAGTCCTGCATTCTCATTTTAAACTGCTGCCTTCCTTGCCATCTATCCATGTGTGCTTATCCCCTATTTTGCTATCAACAGCTTAGAACAAATTGCCTCAGAAGAGTTAGAAAGGACAGAACTGACTTGCTTTGGAAGATCAGGGAGCAGGGGCACCTGCCAGCCAATGACATGGTATAAAAATTCTCCTTTTATCAGATCTGGTGAGGTGCACTTCACGTGCATCTTGCAATTTATGTGTATGAGCTATGCTTCTTTACACATTATATTCTTCTCCATGTGATCAATGCATGTTCCTGGTTGAAACACAAAGAAAACTCAGGATAATTTAACTTCATTAGATGATGTAATTCACTAATTCCTGAATCCTGAATGCTTATGATATCATATTCCTGCATCCGATAGGCTACCACCTAGTTGAATGTTTGTTCCTATTAACTTTGCATTCTATTATGTTGTTATTATAAGCTATCATGCTTTTTTCGCTTCTACTCTCTTATTTACCTAAAGTGGACCGTCCAAGTATTCTGGTTTGAAATTTTATTTTCTGGACAAAAATTCTCACACTGACTTGCTGACACAGAGGGCATAAATAGCCATGTTATGGGCTCCAGAGTTGTACAGCTATGAATGTTTGTTGGTAACGCACTAATGCACTGCATCACTAATTGTTGGTGAATAAGTATTCACACTATGATTTTGTTCCAAGCACTCCCATTACTTTTGAAAACATTCATGTTAACAAATAGATCTTTTGAAGCTGGATGTGAATAACAAAACTGAAAAGTAAGCTTATCGCCAACCCCAATTGACAAATGCGTACTTCTATATTAGCATACTTCACATATATATGTTGCTTGAATATATTTCCATTTGTGTTAATACCTGATTCATCTAAATATGGCAACTGACAGGAAAAGGTCGAATCTGCTGTCAGGAACATCATCTCTGATGAGATAGAGAAACTCAAACAGTCCAATGAAGGAAAAGAGGAGCAAGAAATGGATGTCATATGGGAATATCAAGGACCGCAGTATGCTAAGCCTGCTGAAATTGAAAGTGAAGATGTATTGCTTGAAACGGAAAGACTTCTTTATGAAGATATTAGAGAAGAACTAACTAGAAAACGTGTGGTACCTATAACTTCTGTTATTCTTTCATTCCCACTGCTTACTTACTGACCAGCAATCTATTTGTTCATCTTATTGCTGGAGTTTAGCTGCAAGAACAACCTGATCAACTATTTTTTTGCATAGTTCTGCCAATTCCATGATATTTATTTTACTCATGGGTCTGGAATTTTTTTGTCAGTTATTTAATCAGTTGTGATTTGTTAACCTTTGCAGAACTAGAGGCACTTGATGAGGAAGATGCATATTTAGCTCAATCTGTTTTTGATCATATGCAACTAAATGACAATGAGGTATTTAGATATTGGAGGTTTTAGAAGTCTTCTTGATCAAGTGTTTAAAAATACTATTCTCATATGAGTGGTTCTGTGCTTGGTGCTGTCTTGGCTCATGCCTACGTGGTCTTTTGAGGGTTTCAATTTCCTTCATGGTTCTGTGCTTCTTGTGTAACTGAATCCTTCTGTTCATCTAGGTGGGGGTGAGAGTGAGATACTAAATAGTCCCTCCGTTCCAAATTATAAGATGTTTTGGCTTTTCTAGATACATTGTTTTTATTCTAGACATTGTGTATATCTAAGTGCATAACAAAAGATACGTATCTAGAAAAGCCAAATCGTCTTATAATTTGGAATAGGGGGAGTACTTGTTAAATTTGCACATTTGGATTGTGATATGAACTTCAGACCCAGGCCAATACCCGACGCAGATCAAATAGAACACCAGTGAGTTGAAACTAACATCATACAGGAAATTACTGAACAACAGGCATGTCAGCATGAGCAAAAGCATTTGGCTAACTACCATTTCTACATCCATAGAATTGGTTGGATGCACTTTAATGTATTGAGTCATGAATAATTCTAGGCAATTTCAGACAGTAGAAACGTAAGATTACTGTTTCTTTTCAGTTTACTAGTGTAGCTGTGTTATATCTTCTGGAGCAATTTGTCAATGCAGTTCTGCCCTTATTGTTACTAGACTGTAAGAGGCATGCCCTTTCTTTTTGTGCATAATTTGCATCATTTTATTGCATCTCACAGAAATAATGTGGTATATTTAGACCAAGATGTGAAGATGCAGATGTGTTTTCCCTTTCTTTTTAATAACTTGGTGTTCTGGATGGATTGTATTGTTTGTATTACACATGCAACACAGCTGTTCCTATGACTCTCATATTTTCCATTTATGTTGTTTGCTGACTTATAATGTATGCTATAATCGTTGTCAGGCTGCTGAAACTGCTAAGCTCTGGTGTCCAGTATGCAAGCGAGGAGATCTACGAGAAACACATAATCTCATATACTGTACTCTCTGTAAACTACGGCTTGACCTTGGAGAAGATAAGGTAGTTTGTATTTGCGTATGTGCAGGGTGTCTTTATAAATTATTTGGCAAAAGGCAGTTAGGGAACCTAATTGCTTCTATTTTCCCCATCAGATGACGCTGGAGTTCTTACGAGAACAGCTGGCCAATGCGCATACGGATCACTTTGACAGAGGATGCAAATCATCACCCAAGTTCTGTTTACAGACTATGTTTGGCCTGACTGCACTCTACATACAGTGTGAAGAATGCAACACATTTGATATTGTGGTATAACGGACAGGAAGCTGATATATATCAACACTTCAACGGAGGAAGCAAGTGTTAACTTACCTGAAGTTATTTCATCGTTTCATGTTAGATTAGCTGGTTAAGTTACGAGAACATGGCTGTACATCAGCAAGGTGCCACACACTCAGCACCAGAACACGTTCATCCATGCAAGCTTCAAGTGAAATTTTCATGTCTGTCCAACTTAAATGTTGCCACCGGTGTACGGTGGGTAGTAAATATGCACTTGACCATGGCAACGTTTTGTTGCCAGCTTACTTGAAAGTTGAAACTGCGACTACATTGAACACTATTAACAGAGATGTTCATTTATCTGGTGATGATGTAAACTCAGTATCGAGGTTTATGTCTTTGGTCTTCCTCTTTCTTTTCACTTCAATGCGCAGAATATGACTTTTTCATTTGCAGTTTGTGCAAATGCATGCTAATTGTGTGTTCAAAGCAAATATTGTTGCTGATAGGAGTATCGGAGAGTGTGTGCTGTTGATTGATAGCTACTACCTTATAGTCGAAATCCTTTGCAATTATATATTTTACCATCTGTTGACTTTTTGTATTTCTACTTCTTTCTTGCTGTCACTTTCAGTGTCATCCAAAGCTGCGTATCGTGCCAAAGGAAGGAATGCATGCGATATTGAATTGATCTGAACTTGAATTCGTCTTTGGGCTAGCTCGGCATTCTTTTGCAGGTCTACCTCAGCAGCTTGCTGCAGCAAATCCACATAATTCGGCCACATCCACATGCGTGCGTGTCGTGTCCATCTTGATGTAATTTTAAAAAGATCATGATGGATCACCAAATCCTTTTCTATAAATGGCATAAAGAATGGTCAGCGAAAACCGAAAAGGTATTGGTTTATTAGAAGCTAGAGTCATTCTCAAGTCGATTAAAAGTTTATTTGGTAGAGCTCCACTCATTGATTTTTAGCTCTAGTTCCGTGATTCTTTGATAGAGTAATTCCAGTGGGGTAGATGCAGTGAGAAATGGTCTAGTGAGGATTAAAATAGGGGAGCGGTGACGAGCTGTTTTTTTTAACTTAGTGTAATGAAGAAGCAATTTTGATAATGATATTCACCAAAATATAGTTATGTTTGACCCCTTTGGCTGTCTAGAAGCGATTCTCACAGTAAATTTGGAGCTGGAAGCGCTCCCGAGTTACAAACGGCCCTAAACCCAATTCTTCGATCTTGGCAAACGGCTTGAAGCCCTTTGGACAATTCTCCAAAGCGAGAACAAGCTATGAAAGAGAATATCCAACGAGATGTATATAAACATCTGATTTCTTTGGTAAATAAAGAAGAGACGTGATTTGTTCAGGATAAGAATGACGCTGCCATTAAAAAACAAGATGATGTTGCTTGATGACCACTTCTTAACCACCATCACCTGCTAGGCCCGTCTTCTCTTTCCAGACTGGTTAAACCTCTTTTTCAAAAAAGAAAAAACGAAAGGTTAACTATCGGTCTATGTATTAATATAGAAGGTGAAATAAAAAAAACACATTTACAACACACAAACACAGCACCAACAGTCCAACACGCATACTATCGGTTTATCTTCTCTTCGGTTTCAGTACTGTATTTTAGTGTGGATGCTGAGCTGGGTCCGGCGACGTATTCAGTTGACGTGGCCCAATTTTTTAACGACTTGCATCAAATATCTCTGATCCAATCAAGACATTTTTTCCCAAAGATATGCTGAAATCCTCTGCAGCAGCGTTGCGAAAAAATAAATGTCGTTGTTTTCTTCATACAACGTCGAGAAGACTAAGCAACAAGGAAGAAGTTAGGTGCAGTATCACATTCAAAAAGACACTGGGATCATCACAATTCACACTGTCGTTCCAGTGCCACTAATCTTGGCGTTACATTAGTGGAGTGCAAGAGGAGCAGCCGACAAGCATGAAGCCTCGATCGAGTCATGCACTGTAGAATTTTAATCTCTCTCCTCTTCAAACTGGGAAAGCATTCATCCATGCTGAGCAATCATTCTTTCCTTCCTATACGCTAGGAAAAATTGACTTCGGGAGCAACTTCCTCAATCATTCTTTCCTTCCAATAAGCTGAAATAAGGACCTGTTTGGGTGCACCCAACTAAAGTTTAGCTAGATAAAATTTTAAAGTAAAACTTTAGTCAGCTAAAAGTTTTCTAGCTAAACTTTAGCTAGGGTGTTTGAATGCTCCAGCTAATAGACTCAGCTAAATTTTAGTTGACTTTAGCTAGGTTGAATTAGCTAAACCCCGCTAAACTTTAGCCGATCCTTTAGCTGAGTTGTATGGATGCCTAGCTAAATTTAGCTGATGTATCCAAACAAACCTAAGTCGACACAAAATACATACATAGCTACATCTCTCCAATATTGTAATGTTTCTCTCTCAAGTGGTCAACAGTGTTAATTTCGGGTCAGTTAACAAATGGGTGGTGACGGCGGTAAGAGGCTATAAGGCGGATGACACGAGGGAGAAAGCGATTCGAGTAGACCACACGCCAAGCAATGGATATTCTACGAGTCACATGATTACTTTATTTTTGTTTTTTATTTTATATATTGATGATTATATCTTGAAATATATATATCTTGGAAGGAAAGAGTCATCCAATTAATTATCCACAGACCAAATCTCATCGGCTACTATCAGCACACAGCTAGAAAACAGCCTCCATCATATCAAAATATGCACTTCCATGGAAAGATCCAAATGGCAAAATCAACAAACAAACGAGTAAGGTGCCGTCACCCGTCACTCACAGAAGCCAAGTCAAACACGAGTTTGGAACTAGTGCGAAGAAGGGCTACCTGAAATGCATGGTCATTCTCAATTCATCATCATTATGTATTTCCAGCTGAAAGTACCTTTCTTTTTTCTTTTTTTTTGCTAAGAACCTGGAAATCAGCTAGCCATTTGAATTTATCGCCCTTCTGACCTCTAGATTCGAAGTGTGTCTATGGTTTTTTCAAGCCTGTTAGAGCATCAATAGTTCTAAAAAATAGAGTAAACTGACGAGTTTTTCGAGTGGCAAAAAAAGCAGCACATTTTGTTGCCTTTGCCCAACCGTTTTCAATAACTTGCTCCTACAAAAAATAAAAAAATAGGTCCATTTGAAGATTTTTGGCACTAAGCTCGATCCTTGTTCACATACTACGCTCCGGATCCCGCTCACCTGCCACACCGCCATCGCCCCAACCACCCTCAGCCACATCCTATAGCCACCCACAAAATGGATTCCTCATCGATTGGCAGCCACCCCCCAGACGCTAGGAGCCCCTCCAGTCGGCAAGGGGCAACCTCTAGTTACCCAGTCTGTGGCCGATTTCACTTCACACTTAGAGATAATAATGATGCTTTGGACTTGCTGTAATAAACTTAGTTTATTAGTCATTGTGACCCTTCGTGGTTTAATAATGATGATTGAAGTGGAACCTTTCTTAATTATAGTTTTTTTGTTGTTTTGTTTATGCTATTTACACTGTTTATAGGTTTATGCGCTGGATTTTATACTCTTGTTTGCGGGAAGGGACGTTTAGTGACATCCTTGGATTTTTTTTTTGACACCTCGAGTGTTACAGGTTCAGGTAAGTAGGTTTTAGAGGCCATAATTTTTAAGTTGTCTAATTCGCCTCTCCCCTCTTAGACAGTGTTACGGTATCTTCACCTATGGTTATTTTGCTAAGAAAGATGACTACTATATTGGCCTCTATAGGGTTGCATGTCTAAGGCATAGCAAGATTCATTAAGCTTTGGTTAACTTGAGACTAGGGAAACCAATCTTCAGGTATGGCTTGTGTCCTTTCTTCTTGCTTCTCCTCCTTGTGCATCTCTTGCCACCAAATGGAATGGAGTGAAAGCATTCCCCCTTTTGCTCTAGTTCCACTAAACCTGAAGCCTAGCTCAAAATCTCGCCAGAGCAATATTAGAGACGATGAACAATTGACAGTACATGGAAGCTCGTCCATGCAATGATGCAAGGATGAAAAATGTGTGTGCAAGTGTGTATATATATGGATGAGTTTTATGTGGGTGTTGACAAGGGTGTGTCTGCAAAAAATAAAAAATGTCTTCACCATCTTGTAATTTGTCCCGTTTTGTTTTATCATTTACCTAGTTGTTTGTTTAGCAAGTCCTGCACATAATTTTGAGCTGTGATAACTATGCTTTATAGTTACTTCCATTTAGATGTGCTTTACTTTATATAGAATAAAAGGAGTGTTGCATAGAAGTAGAAGGTCCAATGACCGAGCCAACCAAACCAAACTCCACTAGACCGAGACCAAAAACTGGTGAGTAGTGACCGAACACAACCATTTCCCACCAACCCACCTCACAAGTCGCGGTTCGCTGATGGAAGGCCTCATCCCGCTGCTCTACAAGGCCATCAAGGACCGGCGGAGCAACGCCGCCGGCGGCGGCGGCCGTGCCTACCGCACCGGAGGTGCCCTCCCCTCCTCCGCGCCCGTGGACCTGGACGACCCCGAGCAGAGGAGGCGGTGGCTGCAGCAGGAGCTGCGGTCCCCGGTCCACGCGGTCCACGCGGCGACGACGGCGTCGGCGGCGGCTGAGGCAGAGGGGTCGCTGCTCCACCGGCGGACCCTGTCGCTGGAGGAGCTGGCGGGCGAGGTGGGGCTCTCGCCCGACCGGCGGCTCATCCGTGTGCCGCTACCCAAGGCCAGGAGCGTCCGCGCCTTCGCCTGCATCGGCGCCGCCTGAAGCCTGATCGCCGCCTCAATCGAGCTGGGCGGAGCTCGCATACGTTAGGATTGTTCATGAGCGTAGCAAGTTCGTCAAGTTTACGATTACGTATACAGTATATAGGTGTTGTTATTAATTGTGTTGGAACTTGGAATTGGAGAACTCGAGATTGTATATGCAAACTAGTGCTCTTTTATTTCGGTTTGTTTTCACGTTCTTGATGAGAGCAGCTGGTAGCGGTGATCTTTTCGTGATTCTTCTCAGTTGTAAGTACATAGTACTCGTTGTTAAAGATGGCAACTTTTGTTCAGGTTTCTTTGATTCGAATTGAAGCGATCCTGCCAAAATCTTGCACCCAGACTCAGCCTGGCAAAGTTTGCACAACAAAAACAAACAGCTTGATTTAGGCCCTGTTTAGTTTATGAATGTTAAAAGTTTAACTCTCGTTACATCAATGTTGCGGTAAATGCATGGAGTACTAAATGTAAACTAATTGCATGCATGTCGGCACAGATTAAAAGTAATTTACGAGACGAATCTATTAAACCTAATTAGTCCAAAATTAGAAAATTTTTATCAAATAAGACAAAAATGCTATAATATTTATTAAACTTTAACACCTCTAGCCAACATACCCTTAATTTGCAGTATGTTTCCACTGGGCGGTGGGCACACCGATCTCGAGTTCTCGACCGCGTATGAATAAACAACGATTTCTTCTGGCTGTGCAACACTAGTAGAGATTTCTCCCAGACTCAAAACGCCAAAGCGTTACCAGTATAGCAGTAAGCAACTTACTTTGGCCCTTTCTGGAGGAAGTTCCAAAACCTCCACTCCCTTCTCATTTGCTTCTCTCTTATTTGGCGTGCGTGAAGCTAACGTAGCGGCGCAAGTTTGCGCCGAACAAGCAATTCATATTCGTGTCTATCTTTAATTGAAGTGCCATACCCACCATATCTCTTAGATAGAATATAATACGATCATGAGTTCAGCACCGATTTCCCCTAGAGAGAGAAAAAAAAGCTTTCGAATTTCCGAACACCAGTCTGCCCCGATTTGCGTTTGATGAATTTTCAGAGGAATTTGCGTCTGTACAACTGTACCTGGCTTGTTGCTAGGAGATGGAGAAACGAAAGCGGCGTGACCGGCCCAGTGAGCCCAGCAGCCGCTCCAGGCGCTACTGGGCCTTGATCACGAGCAAGCCAAGAACCCGGCGGTTGGTGGGGATGAGCGACGTGTGACTGTGGGCCTGTTTAGTTCCCTTCGAACTTTCAAAAGTTTACACGATTCCTCGTTACATCGAATCTTTAAACGCATGTATGGAGCATTAAATATAGATAAAAAAAATAACTAATTATACAGTTTGTTTGTAAATGTTGAGATGAATCTTTTGAGCCTAGTTAGTCCATGGTTGAACAAATTTTACCAAATAACAACGAAAGTGCTACAGGAATTTTTCCCTAAAAAATTTGCCATCTAAACACGCCTGTGTGAGCTGGCTCCCGGTCAGGGAAATCGGGTAACGGTCCAGCAAAACCAGGGGTGGCACTGCATTGGCAACGGCATTCAGTAGCGCACACAGGTGTCACGTCAGAGCGGTACACGGCCGCTTGCAGAGTTGGAATCGCAAGGTTCACGTGACCATCGCAACCGTATTTGTCCACATACGAGGGAAAATCTCAGTGACACCCTCCCCGGTTAATTACTTTCCGCGTAATGGGATCCTAGGAAAACTTGCATTGCAACCCAAATATCACCCGCAATTCCCATTTTACCCTGTTCCCTTCCTATTAAACAACCAAGCCATAGACGGAGGCTGGACCAAAACACAGTGCAGAGAGAGAGAGAGGGAGAGAGAGGAGAGAACGGGCGCGTACCTGTGTAGGGCTGGAGGTAGGGATCCTCCTGGTGAACGAGCATGTCGCCAAGGGAGTGGATCCACGATGTCGGCAATGGTCCTTTCATCGGGGTCATGATTTTCATCGTGGCGATCACGGCCGGATCCGTGCTCTTCGCCAAGTACTGTGTCGGAGACCGGGCGTTTATGCGCACTGGTTATGATTTTGAAGGCTATGTGATGCGCAAGTGCCCCGTTTGTGTTGGCCTTCCCAAACGAACACATCCCCATGTAATAGAGATAGGCCCTATTCAGGTTGAGGATGTGGTGGAAGATGCGAGGGCATCAGAGCCCCCTCCTCCTCCTCCTGCTATTGCTGCACCTGCTCTTCCTCCTCCTGCTCCTGCTCCTGCTACAACTGCTCCTCCTCCTCCTCCTCCTCCTGCTATTGCTGCACCTGCTCCTCCTCCTCCTGCTCCTGCTACAACTGCTCCTCCTCCTCCTGTAGCAGTAGCAGTACCAGCGGCAGCCAAGGAGGAGGAGGAGGAGGACGAGGACGAGGTCAACGACGGGGAGGAGGACGACGAGGAGTTTGATTTTGAGGCAGCGGAAGCTCTAGGTCTATACTAGGTTTGCAGAATTTTGGGGGTCCCTTGAAACTAGTCTTCATGCATTTCTTAAAATATGTCCTTTTGGAAGGCATTCAAGGGCCAACAAATTTGATCTTGGAGGATCGAGAATAATGATAAGAATTGGAA
Source organism: Saccharum spontaneum (assembly GCA_022457205.1). Lineage (NCBI taxonomy): Eukaryota > Viridiplantae > Streptophyta > Magnoliopsida > Poales > Poaceae > Saccharum > Saccharum spontaneum. The sequence goes on from CM039611.1 coordinate 42,595,247, forward strand.
GTGTTATCAATTTCCTTATGCATGTGTTTGGGTCATGAAATGATTTACCTCTTTGTATTCATATATCGCTTAATTCAAACCGCAAGAGGCAGGTTCGCGCCATCTTGGTCTATTTAGTGCCGTTGGATTAAGATCTGGATGGCTAACACGAGCGCGGGAGCGATGCGTTTGAACAATGCATACGTGGAATTTACAGTTCCCCCCCTCCTCGAACCATAAATTCTATCTTTGAACCACACAAACTTCTTAATCGATGCCGCCTCACACTCCGAGTATGCAACTAAGCTCGTATTATTATACAACACATCTAAATATTGTTTAAATTTGATCTTGGATCAAGAATAATGAAAACTGAGATGTTATCAATTATGTTTGCAGGTAAACTCTGGAAATATATTTCATCATATATTTATTGAAGCTCATTTGTTACTGAAAATATTATTGTTCTCTTCTAAAAACATGGTTAAACTTATGATGATTTAATCTAGGACAATTGAAAAATATCTATTATATTCAGGACGGAGGGAATATGTAACTATGTGCCATAAATTGTTTATATTCTAGTGTTCATGTGTTGCATGCCTAAAATTTTTTGGAGGAATGCATCTTGATCCGTTTTGCATTATTTGGATTAAGATGGGTGACTAACGTTTTGCATTATTTTGGAGGAATGCACCTGCACTTTCTTTCTTTCTTTCTTTTTTGAAACAAGCATCTCGTCGGTGTTCGGACCCGAGGGGGTCCTAGACCAACGAGTAAATGCTGCGTGTCCCTTTCCTGGATGGTGATGCAAGGAGAACACACGGGGGTTTATCCTGGTTCGGGCAAGAGAAGACCCTACGTCCAGCGGGGGGGGGGGAGAGATTTGTATTTCCTTGCACCGAGGTGCTTGCGTAGGGGTTACAAGCTTGCGAGAGAGGGCGGCGAGCCTAGGTCTCAAAAGGGGAAAAAGAAATACAAGATGATTGCTTGAAATGTTGATCGCTATCTTGTGTATGGCTTGTCGTCTGTTTCTTCTCCAGAGCCCTGGCCTACCCTTTTATAGGACGAGAGGAGGCCAGGACGACGAGAGCCTTGAGATGATGTTTTGTCGATCCCTGTTGAGGTGGCTGTAGCGACGTGTCCTAGAAATGGAGGGCCATCCCTGGACACCATGGTGTTGTAGAGGACGGGACGCTGAAATGACCCGGAGCGCCGCGCCATGCCGTCCTCTCTTCCCCGTTGAGCCGTGCTGGGCGTCGAGGCCGGGTCGAAGTCGGGTTGAGGGCGAACGGATAAGTCTGAATCCCTGGAATCGCGGTGTACGGACTTTGTCGTATCCTCCCTCGAGGGTAACTAGTGACGTACAGTGCGTGGTAAGGTGGGTACAGTGACGGTTTTCACCTCCCATCACGGAATGGGCGGTAAAACAGTGACGACTGATATTGGCATTGTTCCCACGTCGACCATGCTCGCAGCCATGCTGGTAGGTGGTAGCAGGTAATTGCATTAAATGCTAAGGCTTTTGTCCTGGCGTAGGTGAAGAGAGGGGGTCGAGCGCCTCGACCCGGGCTCACGCGAGTCGGAGTGTGGTCGAGGCATTTTGTCATATGGGACGGGGCGCGGTCGAGGCCTCCCGTCGAGGGGGCCTCATACGAGTCGGAGATGGGATGCGATCGAGGCATTCCGTCGAGCCGGCCTCGTACGGGGCGGACTTGACGCGCGTTTTTAAAGTGGGCTGTGTTTTGTCGTGGCTTAGTCGTTTTGATTTTTATTATCGCTGAATGTGGGTACCCCTATACTATTGGTACCGACACATCTACACTTCTAATTTCACCCTACTAAGACAATGGGCTTTGGTTTTGAGTCACCTAACTTCTTAATTTTTTTGCGAGACCTAACTTCTTAATCAATTGATGCCACTGAGTATGCAATTACTCCCTCCTTGCCTAAAATAAAGTTATTCTAGTTATTCCTATGGAAGTGATGCTAGTGGTGAGCCCTGCCCAGGTGAATATGGAAAGCATTTTGTTCCCACATAGCCGATGGTGTTAGGAGGGGCAAGCCTTGCACTTACTCACCAGTATATTGCCGATTTTCTAACTCTATGGTTTACAAAATTTACTGATATTTCCATCAAAAAAATTTACGTTATCTTATATTATACTCCCTCCGTCCTGAAATTTAATAGATCTTTCAAGCAATGTGGCACTGTGCAAGGAACATAATAAAGTCAAGTAATAGTGGTGATAGAGAGGTAATCAGGAAAGTAATATTAACTATAAGAAAACAACAAAGAATAACTGATTTGGAAGGTAATTAATGCATTGAGTGGCACCCAAGCATGATTTGGAAATTGTAATCAACATGTGGTCAACACAGTAATAACATAAGTGAGTTGGAAGGAGTTTGATGATGCAACATCGAGGGCCATCAGATTTGAACTGTGCGGCCATATCCCAGAAAATCATCTCAATACTTGATTTGATCGGTGAAATATTCTTGGGCTAGAAAAAGGAGTGCACAGTAAGGATAGACACTTTCATGCTGGTTTTTTCTGTTGTTTTTTCTTGAATACGTAAAAGATTTACATATCATTATATTAAGAAAAGAGTTTAAACATACGGACAACGCGCTTCTATTGAGTGCCGAAGGAGGTCGACCTAAAACAGTCGTAACTAGACCATCCTAGTAAAAGACCTCTAGTTTTAATATTACATAAATGAAAAACAACAAAAAAACGACGCAGCAGTGCAACCTAGGAGGTGGCCTTGCGTCTTTGCGGCTGCTTTTTCTGTTGTGACAATATTGTGGAAAACTACTTCTAGAACCTTGCAATTAAGGTAGAAGATTTCAGCCTTGCACGCCCAAAAAAATCCCCAACGTTTTGATATGGAGTTGGGCCTACTAAAGTTCTTGCAACCACTAGACACCTTATTCAAATAGCTTCTTTTTTTTTCTAAAACTTCTTATTTTCTTAAAACTTTTCATAATAATTTAAGACACACTTTTATATACTTATTAAAGAAAAATAAACAGCGGGTGCTATAAATCAGAAATGTCTGTTTGGTATAACTTATAAGCTGCTCAGCGAAATGATACATTTTTTTTATAGATTTTTTTAGCCACAGTTCTCCCCACATTACCTACTTGTACTAAAACACATGAGCTATGTTAGAGTAGCTTATTTTAACTGTGGTTTTACTTTATGTGACCGCTCTCCTAAACAGCTGGGTCGCCCTGTTCATTGGATTGTCGTAACCGCATACCGCCCCGGACCAGACCCAGGAGGAACCGTCCAACAAACTCCACGCGGGTAGCATCGGTCTGCGGGTTTACCCGAGAAACCCGTACAAACACGCAAAGGAAAAATAGATTTTCTTGGCCAGCGAGGTCGGTGGCGTCGTGGCGGCAGCGGTGTGGCTGTGCGGGAGTGGAATTGGGGACGGACCTCTTGCTCGCTGTCGCGCACCTCATCCGCTGCTCCTTCCCTGAAGTGACCATCATGCTCGTCTCCACCGCACGCAACATTGCCGGCATCCGCGGCCTTCCAGACGACTGCGAGTCCACCAGCACCCTCCCGGTCGCGCAGTTCATCACCCTCTTCGAGGCCTTCGAGTCCCTGGAGCCAGCCTTCGACGCCCTGGTCTCCAGCCTACGTTGCGATGACGACGCCGGCGCCGGCGGCGTCTGCATCGTCGCTGACCCGACCGTGGCGTGGACGGTGGACGTGGCGCGGCGCCATGGTTGCACCCATGCCCTGTACCTGTCCTGCAGCGCGCTTGGTTCGGCCATCCTGCACGCGCTGTGGAGACACATGCCGGCTCTGCCTTTCAGCTCGACGGCTCGCTCCGCCTCCGCCTTCCGAAGCACCAGGAAGGAGGAGGTGGCGCTTCACCGGTCGCAGCTGTCGACCATTTTCCTCGACGCCGATGGCGTCGAGTGGTGGACGGCGTTCCAGCACCGTCTGAAACAGTACGGGTACCGAACGGACGCTGTCATCGTCAACACCGTGGAGGAGCTCGAGCCCAGGGGCCTCGCCATGGTGCGCCGCACTCTCGGTGGCGACGTCCTGGTGTACCCCGTCGGTCCCTTCGTCCGGGACGAGGGCGACGACGACGGCGAACACGACGCCGCGTTGGCTGGCTACACCGGCTTCCTTTCTCCGCCCTCAACGGACGGTGACGGCTTCTCGCACAGCTGCTCAGTACCAATCTTTCCCCAAATCAGGATTAACCCGTTGAAACCCGTTAAACCGGTGGGTTCCAAACCGGCGTCGCTTGCGGGTTAGATTGGATTTTACCCATAGACCGTATTAACCGGACCATGAACAGGCTCTGGCAGCTGGGCATGGGACACTAGTTGTAGCGGTTTAGCACAAAGTAGCAACCGGGAGCAGTAGGTGACAGTGTAGAGAAGAAGAAGAAGAAAGAAAAAACAGAAAGGAGAATTGGAAAAAAGAAAAAAAAAACCACAAGGCAGAGCCGGTGAGTCGCGACGTGGCGCGCCGCACGCCGGCTAGCAGTCCAGGCCTCCAGGGACCGAGCTTTTCAGAGATGTGGCGTGATACTAGGCTACTACCGTTTCATCTTGGAGCACGAAAACAGCGAGACTGCCTCAGGATCAACAACTGAAAGATCATTTCGAACCAAAGAAAAAAAAAGAGGAAATTGCTATTCCTTATATCAAATTAATATATACCTAATAATAAATAATATATACCTAATAATAAAGAGGCAAAATTTCCACGTAAAATGTAAGTACTACTCAACTAAGATTACACCAATATGCAAAATTATAAATCCAACATTCATACCCTCTCTGTCACGCAACATTCAGCCCGTACATCGGTTTTCCCTATATGTTGCATATCCGTAGCGGCCCTTAACCAGGTAAAAAAAACAGAGAGAGAAAATGTTAAACCCCCACATTTTTACAGTACACACTCTCCGCGTGTCTAGCGCACGTGCGACGCGTCGCCCGTCTTCAGTACACGCACGACGAAGCGACGGCGCCCCGGCCGTCGGACGGCACGAGCGCCAGCGCCAGCAGTACGGCCATGAGGCCCACCGGCACGAGCAGCAGCAGCAACGGCGGCGGCGGCAGCGGGGGCAGCACGAGCGGCAGGAACACCAGCAGCGCGGTGAGGCAGAGGAACAGCGCCGCCAGCCCCGCCGTGAAGTACCCCTGGCCCGCAGGCGCCAGTACGGGCCTCGCCTTTGCCTGATGACGGCCCCGCAGCTTGCCCCCCTCGACGCCGCGCATTCGCCCGCCGCCGCTGCCGCCGGCGGGCCAGCGGGAGCCCGCCTTCCTCTCCGCCGCCATGCACGTACTCGCTCGCTCGGCCAGCCGGCTTGGTCACCTTGCTGCCGCCGACTGCAACTGCAAGTCTGCAACCCTGAGACTGAAACTGAAGTGGTGGAGCTGGGAGGCGGCGGCACATATAGCAGCTGATTCTTGCTTGCCTCGCCTCTAATGGCTGGCTTGTTGGAATCAAGCGAAGGCGATCTTGATTCGAGTGGCGCGGTGGCCGAGGATGGATACTGACCTGTGATTGCTCTAGTCGGGGGCAGGACAGACGTACTCCTAGGAAGATTTGGAAGGTCGGATGCAATGTATGCAGATCAAATGCTAGTGTAGCAGTACCAGCAGCTGGATATTAAGACCGAGGACTACGTACCTTCGGTGGTGTTCCAGGTCTAGGTGTGGTGCACCTTGGTGGATGCAGGAGCAGGACGACATCTCGACAGGCTGGAGGCCAAGTTGGTCGTCTTCAAGAACGATCCAAAAATACTTTTCCTGGTGAGTGTGACTGTGTGAGGCAGGCAGGCAGGCAGGGATGAAAACGGACGGGATGAATCCCGTTTCGTCCGCAACCATATACCGTTTTTTTTCTGACCGTTTTCGTTTTTTTCGGGATAAACGGAAACGGGACCGAAAACGGGACGGAGTAAACGGAAACGGGACCGAAAACGGTAGAGCATTTGTCCGTCCGTATTTGCGGTATCCCGTTTTTAACCGGGATATCCCGTTTTTCGTCCCGTTTTTCTTCAATACGGGATGGGCCTGTTGGGCCTGTTTTTTTAGAGATGTTGGGCCTGTTGGGCCATGAAAGCACATGTCTGAGTTGCTTTTATTTTTCTTTTCATCTGTGTGGATATGTCACATATATATTAAAGTCATCATCTTTTTGTTTTGGTAGAGTGCACAACAGTGTGCCAGTGTCCGCCCTTTCATCATCTGATAATTCATTCATCTACGAGCGTATTTATGTGTGGGCACTGGACAGTATATATTTTATATGCGGCATACATGTTCCGGCTTAAGTTTCCGCTTACCGTTCGTTTCCGTCTATTTTCTGACCATATTTACCCGTTTTCGTATTACCGTTTATCCCGCTACCGTTTTCGTTCCCGGCTGTCCGGCTCCCGCTCCCGTTTCCGTTTAAAAATATGAAAATAAAAACGGTAGAACGATTTTCCGTTCGTTTCCGTCCGCTTTCATCAAGGCAGGTCATCAGTCAGACAGGCGAGGCACCCTCGATTCGCATACAAGGCCTTGTTGGCCTTGTTTAGATCGAAGAAGTTAGAAAAATTTGAAACTGTAGCATTTCGTTTATATTTGATAATTATTGTTCAATTATGGACTAACTAGGCTCAAAAGATTCGTCTCGTGATTTATAATCAGACTGTGCAATTAGTTATTTTTTTATCTATATTTACTGCTCCATGCATGGGTCCAAAGATTGATGTGATGGAGAGAGAGTGAAAAAATTCTAACTTTTGGAGACAATCTAAACAAGGCCCAAATTCGGGGATTTGCTTCCAAATTCCGAGGACTCAGCTAGCTACGTATAGTATTAGGGTCTGTTTGGTTCCTAAACTTTAGTACCCGTTACATCGAATGTTTGAGATATGTATGGAGTACTAAATATAAACTATTTACGAAACTAAAAATATAGGGTGAGGATAATTTGCGAGACAATTTTTTAAGCCTAATTAGTCCATGATTAGCACTAATTGCTACAGTACAAAACGTGCTAATGATGGATTAATTAGGCTTAATAAATTCGTCTCGCGGATTATCCACCGAATATGTAATTTGTTTTTTAATTAGTATCCGAAAACTCCATGGTCAATCACGGTCAACGTCTGATATGACACGGACTTTATCCCCCTGAACCACTCCGGCTCCGTTTCCTCCGTTTTTCACTGGAAAATGGTCTTTTCGGCAAAATGTTTAGTAGGACTCCTCCGGTCTGATTCTCTTAGCCGGATGTTTATCCTTTATCTAAAAAAGAAAATCAACCGATTTTTACCTATCTCTATATTTGTATATCTTATATTTTTAATCCCTAATGACATTCTATATCATCATTCAAGCTGTCTACGTCAGCATCGACTAACACATATTACAATAGACCTCTAACACATGCAACAATTATGTCTTTTTTCTAGCAATCACGTCGGCAAGCCACATCATCTACCGACATATATTTAGTTGTCTACATCAACGTACTATACATTCTACCAACATGTATTTATTTATTTAAGTAAATATGAATGATATAATTCCATTTCAAATCATTCGTGATTCCTGCAGCAACATGCGGGGTATTTTTTTAGTTCGTAATAAAAACAAAATAGTTATAGGAATTATTATTTGGTCAGCTTTTAAGGCATGTTTGGTATGGCCTAGGCTCCACCGATATCTTCAACATCAGAGCTAGAGGAGCACATAAATACCTAATTTATCGGAAAATTACCGGTAGAAAAAAAATACCGGAGGTCACCGATAAACGGCTTTATCGGATTTATCGGAAAATTTCTCGGTCAAAAATAAAACAAAAAATACCTAATTTCTCTAGAAAATTATATAAGTTGTCTCTAAAGCATTTAATATTAAGAACTAGCACATAATAGTATTGATATAAGAGAATATCACACTTTTATGTAGGTAGACTAGTGAAATTTGGAATCTCGGTGATAAATAAAATTTATCGGACCTCAACGATAAACGGGAATATCGGGTTTATCGAAATTTTATCGCCGATAAATTTTTCCCTGGTGCCAAACGACTAGAGAGGGAAAAGAACTTCTGCACCCACGGAAAAAAGAATCAAGGCCACTTTGTTAGAAAAAGCTGTTTTTTGTTCTTCATCTTAGTGCTCCGGCTGCGTTGGAGCCAATAGCTAACCTAGAGCAAACTAGAAGAAGAGTGCACTTACCTTATGGGTGCATAGTTATGCTTTATAGAGGGTGCATGTTATTTTTACATTTTATAGAAGGGGTATTTGCGCCCTCTAATCTACATGTAGCCTCACCCCTGGGTGGAGCCCTGCTGAAGGGGCTCTTAAGCAACACAAAATCTGCCTTTTATTTTTAGATCTACTGTATGATCGTGGAACGGACGACTTATGTACGCAATCGACAATCCATCTGTGGCCGAGTGCCCGAGTGGCCTCAAGATGAAGCAAGATGGATGATCACACAGTATCTATCTCGCCTGCGAGACATGACGAGAGCGGCCCAGGCATTGTCATGCAAGCACCAGAAGGGTCAGTTAAACAACATTGGCTGTGTTTAGATCCAAATTTTGGAGTGCCAAAATACATTGTAGCATTTCATTTATATTTGGTAATAATTATCCAACCATTGACTAATTAGGTTCAAAACATTCGTCTCGCAAAGTACAATCAAACTGTACAATTAATTTTTGATTTTATCCACATTTAGTACTTCATGCATGTATCGCAAGTTTGATGTGACGGGAAATCTTTTTTGGTATAGTGCACTTTTTAAGTGATCTAAACACAGCCATTGTCTGCTTTTTTTAGGGATCGGATCACCTGTCGATCGATCGGCATTTGCATGTCTGCAGTCTGCAGTTCTGCACGCGTATCATCACTTCTGGGAAAGCGAGCGCAGCATGCTCGTTTGATCGTCGGCTCTCAGCTCTCGCGGGGTGCATGCACCAGCACAGCATGCAGCACTGTGTCTCCGTCCGGTTCAGGCGCGACCCATGCCAAAGGCCAAAGGTGTCGTGCACGCGTGGTTGCCACTTGCGACGGCGACTGGACGCCCACCGTGCCGTAGGTTCACAAGACAGCGAACCATGCTGCTGGCGCGCTCGATCGTCTCATCTACCTCCGACAATGCCCATGCCTGGCGGAGTGGCGGATGAGCGTTGCCCTGATAGAAAAGAGCATATCCAAAAGATTAGCCAAAATCATATTGTAAATTTGATGATTTAGGCATTCTCTAAAATAGAAACACCTCAAAAATTTTGAACTAATCCAATAGCCTCTCTAAAATTGCTAGTCAGTAGGGATGAAAATGAAAATGATAATCTCCGATTTTCTGAAATCGTTTTCGAGTTTTTTTTTTCGATTTTTATGCCTAAACGAAAATGATAGCGGTAACCGAAAAAACAAAAATGATAACGGTAAAAATAATCGGAAACGAAAGCGAAAATGATTTTGCCCTCTTCCGATCGTTTTCGAAGATTCCCGTATTTAACTGGTAATTTACCGTCGGTAATTACCGATTCAAAGGCCTTTAATTAATGAATCCTTATTTATTTATAGATATACAATGCATTACACACGCAAGCACACAAGATAATTTTTTTTTTGGAAAGGATCACATCTGTACACACAAGCTGCAAGCACACAAGATAATTTTTTTTGAAAGGATCACATCTGCACACAAGGCAAATAATTTTTTCAAAGGAACTATCTAACAGAAGTATTTTATGTGTATAACAAGAAGGCAATCAACACTCGAGGTTCTTTTTTCTAGCCTTTACCTTGTATATGATGTGTTGGCTGCTACCTGCGACACATACATATATTGTGTTTGCTTCTTATTAGCTATGTGTTTCTCATATTTTTATTTCTTATTAGCACTATTGCGCTAATACATCTATTGCTACGAGCCTTACATATCTCCGTATATTAATATGATGCTTGTTACTAACTCATCTACAGTTGCCTTGTATGAGAACTAACATATGTATATATCCATCATAAACTATGTAGAATGAATACTCAGAATATGGATGGGAAGATGTGACCGGGGACGACGATGACATGCCTGACGTTTATCTTTAAGAAACCTACAGGCTATAGCCTCCACTGAAACTCCACTGAAAAAGGAACTCTAATAATTCATGTTTTGATCACTATTTATGTTGAGTTAACTTAGAACATGATCGTTTATTTGTATCTTTGTCAAGAATTGCCATACTATTACGTGGTTTGCCACTATTTGAGACCTAAGATTGTGTGAATTGTGCGGTTTCAGCTTGTGATCTTGTCAATTGTGGCTTTATTTACTATTGTCATATGAGATAGGTCGAGTTATATGGATCTTCTCATGTTCTACAGTTTGACGTGTTTATCATTTTTTAGATACCGTTCTTATGGATTCCGATCGTTATCGATGTATTTTCCGATCGACTACTATCGTTTTCGAAATTACCGGAATATCGACGCCGTATTCGTTTTCGACAATATCGTATCGATTTCGTTTTCGAGAAAAAAAAATGTGAAAACGAAAGTGATTTGGTCTCCTATCCATCGTTTCCGATTGTTTTCATCCCTACTAGTCAGGCCCAGTCCTCATCTCATCTACCTCATCTCACACAACGGTATCTTCCATCGGGATGACTGGAAAGGCGACGAGAGCTCCTGGCGTCCGCCGTGGGTATCGTCCAGGGAAAGCCGATGGTGCTGTTGTCGCTCGCCCGCACCCGCCTGGGAGTCCGCTGCATGCGTTGTTCCGGGGAGGCCGGCGATGGCTGCTGCCACTCTCCCGCCTAGGAGTCCGCCGCGGGCGCCGCCGTTCCAGGGATACCGGCGATGGCTGCTGGCTTGCTGCTGCCCAGGAGTCCGTCGTGGATGCTGTCCCGGGAAGCTCGTGGCCGAGAAGCACTACCATCCAGCCTCATCATCTTTTTGTAGATAACTGTTGCCGTCGCCTCTGCGCGACTGCGCCTCACCCTTCCGTATGTACTCCGGTGAACAGGCGACGACGGAGATGGCATCGGCGGGCCGCTGGGTGTGAATGCTGGAGGTGGCAGACTGGCAGGAGAGGAGCTGGTGACGATACTCGTGGCCGAGAAGCTCGACGTTGTCCTGGGAAAGCGCTCCTTTGGCAAATCCTTCGAGGGCTCTGCGGCAGATATTGCTCTACGACACGCTCATTGTCAGGTCCTTCGAGGCGTCCGTGGGCCAAGGTTCTGGGATTCAAAATCCAAAAAAATTCGGTGCCTACCGAATTGGGCGAATTTCGGAAAATTCGGAAAATTCGGACCGGTATCCACTACAAATTTGAATGAAATTTGAACAAATTTGAACAAAATTTTCCCAAATGGTCAAACATAGTAGTGGGCAAGGAGAGAGTGCATACGGGGCTGGCATGGAATGCACCAGCGGTAGGGAGGGCGGCGACGATGCAGTGGTGGCAGCAGTTGCGGCAGATGGCAGCGATGGTGTTACAGCGGGCGTCGAGGAGCGTCCATGAGATGGGGGCGACCTCGAGGAGCATCCAACGTGCAAGCTCTGACATCGGGAAGCACCTCACTGCTCTCACGGTGGCCGCGGAAGGGAGCGCCGATGCAGACGAGACGCGCTATCGGCGGCGCCGGCAACGAAGCCAACTCTGGATAAGGGACCGATGGATAGGTTTCAGCATTGGATCGATGGAGTTTGCTTGTGGGCTTCTTTCTGGACTATAAAATGGGCTACAAATTTGAACCGGGCTGAAATATTTTGGCCGGTTTGGATTTATTCGGGCTGGGCCGAAATGGGCGAATTTCGGTGAAATTCGGCCCATTCGGACCGAATCCCAGAACCATGCCGTGGGCAAGCTGCGCGAGCAGGGAAGAGGGCGACGTGCGTGGGAAGTGGGCGCTGAGCATGCGTGAAGACCCGATAGCGAGCGCGTCTGCGAGTCCATCTCTAGCGAGCGAAATTTTTGGGTTGGAGAATCACCAAATTTAGAGAGTCGCTTAAAGAGCCTGTGGCAGGTATGGTTTACTTAACCATCAGTCACCAGCCTGCACTGTAGGATCAACATCGAACAGATAAGTCCTGTTGTATTGCTATTTCTTTTTATCTGTTGTATGTATGGGTCTTCTCGGCGTGTTTGGACGTGCAATGATAATCCAGCTGCATTGTGGGCTGTAACATGTTTATAAACAGGTTGGGCTGTCTGATGTTTTTTTTTGGGCAGTATGTCACTATTTTTACCTTCCACTTGGGCTCTGTTGTTGTAGCCTTTAAAATTTTTAACAGGCTCAAAAATACAATACAATACAATACTGTACAGCCCAAAAAATTGGACGACTAGAATGGAAAAAAAAGTAAAAAATGGAGGGGGACAGACGAGGAAGATTTGGAAGGCCGGATGCAATGTATGCAGATCTAGCAGTACCAGCGGCTGGATAAGACCGAGGACTACGTACCTTCGGTGGTGTTCCAGGTCTAAGGTCTACTCCCTCAGTCCTTAAAAAAAAAAAAGTCATTCTCACTTCTCAAAAAATCAATAGTTTTTAACTTTGACCAAATATATTTAATAAAATATTAATATTTATGGTATATAATTAGTATTATTAGGTAGATCTTTAAATATACTTTCATAATAAACTTATTTAAAGATATAAATATTGCACGTATTTTCTACAAATGTAGTCAAAGTTAAAAAAATTTAACCAGCACGTTTTCCACGGTAACTCTTTTTATGGGATGGAGTAGCAGGTGTGGCGCACCTGGGTGGATGCAGGACGACGTCGACAGACTGGAGGCCAAGTTGGTCGTCTTCAAGATCGATCCAAGTACTTTTTCCTGGCGAGTGTGAGGCAGGCAGGCAGGTCATCAGTCAGACAAGTGAGACACCCTCGATTCGCATGCAAATTCGGGGATTTGCGTCCAAATACCAAGGAAGCCACGTCATCCACTAATAAACACAGTTTTCCACATTAGCATATTATACCATCTAATAACAAACACTATGATATTTATCCATTCATTTAAGTAAATATAAATAGTACTATAATTTTATTACAAAACGTCCATGATTCTCTCAGTAATGCACGGGGCTTCTAGTTGTAATAAAAACAAAATAATTATGGGAATTACTATTTGGTCGACTTTCAGGTATCTTTGTATGGTCTTGGCTCCGCCGATAAGCGATAATTCCAATGTCCAAACGACTGGAGGTGGAAAACACTTTAGCACAGGTGGAAAAGGAGTCAAGCCATTTTGTACGTATGGAGAAGAGTCTGATTTTTTGGGCTTCGGGTGAGTGAAGTTGCCGCGGTGGAGCCAATGGTAAAGCTAGAACAAATTAGACAGGGGTGGGCTTACGTTATGGGTGCATAGATATGTTCCATATGGGGAGCATATATGATGGAATTTAGTATAATCATTATTTTTACATTTTTTATGGGTGCATTTGCACCCTCTAATCTACTTGTAGCTTCGCTCCTTGGTGGAGCCCTGCCAAAGACTCTTAAGCAAAGGCAACCTAGTAAAGCTCGTTCCTCTCTCTCCTATTGCCTCACGTCGCCCCAACCGTCGCTGTTGTTGCCCTCGCAAAGAACACTACCTCGGCCCCCCTCCGTATCCTAAGCAGCGTCCTCACCGGTGGATAGAGGATCAGGGACCTGGTCTCCTTCTCTTTCGTTGTTTTATTTAGGTTTCTGAGTCTTTGTTGACCTAGGAATTGGTTTATGGTGCCATCGACGAGATGTGCTGATAATGGTATTTTGGAATAAGGTCTGTCTCTGGTCTCTCCCTACCTTGACGATGTTCGATCTAGCATCGGCGAAGGGCCCATGAGGGTTTGTTCTGTTAGACTGTTAACCTTCAGATCTTGGCATTTGGTGTGCTTACCAGAGAAAGCAGTTGTTGGCTTTTGACGCGGTGATCTCGACCTCTTCTTTTGGTCTGCTCTACAGCAATGTCCGACATCTTCAACACTTCGTTCTAATGGTGAAGAATTGTAAGCCTGTGTTCTTTGGAGGGTTCCTCTAGCCGATGTTCTATGAGTGGATATTAAATTTCATTGTCAATGGCGAGTGACTTTTGTGGTCTTTAAAGCCTTGTTTATCAAGGGTGTTTGCAGGTGTTCTTTTTTTTGCTGTCTTTTCAGTGCGATCTTCGAGCTCTAGCAGGTTGTGGACGTTCGAAGTAAGAAGATGATCGTTTTGGTCTTGGATGTACTTTAGTTTTTTTAAATCGTTTTGTGTCGTATCGTTTATCTTTTGTTTTGGCCTTTGTTTTTAGATATAAAATGTAAGGCACTCTTTTGAGTGTCTTTATTAAAAAAACTCTTAAGTGTTAGATTTAATGTGGGCCAAGCCTAATATTTTATCTAATTAAATCGAATAATTCGAAGGCCCCTATTAAATATTGTGCGCTATATGTCATATACGAGATTTTTGATTGAATGTTGACTCGACTTATATGTGCGGACCATGTCTGTCTACATTGAGAAGTTGAGAAAAGAATGAGCCACATGAGCATGCAGTGCATGAATTGGTTTTGTCATTCAAGCCAATTATGGGCAGGAGTTTCTATTCCTAAATGAGAGAGTTACAGGAGTTTCTGCTCCTAATGGCATGGCATGAGTTACGGGAGTTTCTACTCCTAATGGTGAGAGTAACAGGAGTTTTCGCTCATGGTGACGGTAGTTTCTTCTATGAGTGTCTCTTCCGTTTCTGACTCTTGATCTCCTGCGGATGGTTGTGCCTGCTCTGCTCCTTGGCTACAAAGATAAAAGCAAGACAACATTTAGTCTCTTGTCTCTCTTACGTGCGCTAGACATCCATGCTTATGCTGCAGCCAAGTCTTCTCGTCTCGGTTCCTGCAAGCACGGAAATAGGGAGAACAGGCCTCCGAAACCGGCGTCGTTCGTGAGTTCATCTGCTCGGGTAAAGACTGGCAATCAGGTTTTTGGGGAGCGACTACGTGACTGCTCGATCGTACAACAACCTCATCCTCTTCCCGGCATTCGTGGCGACAGCAGGAGATTGGCACTCCAACCTCTCTGCACTGCATCGAGCGGGACGACTGCTCCAACAGGCGCTATGTCGACTAGCACAACCGGCTCTAGTGCCGCGGGGTATGTTGTAGTTCATCCCCTATTTTCAGCAATTAAAATCATGATAATTAGTATCGTCTACATGTTCTTGACACTTAGATCACACGTGCACATGTCTGATGTCACCAATATTTTGATAATATATTTTTTTGAATTAAACTGGTACTGAAATTGCCTAGATTTCTAACATTAAGCAATACAAAATTTGGTTTTTATTATTAGATCTACTATGATCATGGAACGGACGACTTATGCACGCAATCGCTGATCTATATGTGGCTGAGTGGCATCAAGATGAAGCAAGATCAATGACCACACAGTATCTATCTCGCCTGCGAGACATGACGAGAGCGGCCTAGGCATTGTATGCACATGCACGCACCAAATATTTGGGTCAGTTAAAAAACACTATGCCAGCACGATGGTCTCAAGGAACAACACGATGGTGACGGTCTCCTTGAGGAATCTTGTGCTCCAGTAACTCGGCGCATGCAACGGAACCGCTCAAATTATAAGAACAAAAGTAAAAACAATTGCCGGAGCAATTAAATTTCCGTATTTAAGCTCCTATAACTCCGGTAGTCCAATGAAAACACGAGGGATTTCAAACCAACCACATACAAGCTAAGATCGTAGTAGTTCAATATAACAAGTCACATGTTACATCCATTTCACAAGTAATTCAACATAGATCAGAGTTCAAAGGAGTTATTACAACTTAAGTTCAAAAGTAACGGAAGCAAAGTAGTTTGAAACTAATATCCTCCTATTTCAAATACATGCCAGTACCAAGGTCAGTTTCCAACAAAAGCATGAGAGACAAGATAGCTCAGAAGGATCATGCCCATGATCACACTCCGCCACTACATCAGGAGCCAACCAAATCTTGTAGTAGTCATGATACATCACAACCTGCAACAAGTGAGAATAAACCCTAAGTACGAGGGGTACTCAGCTAGACTTACCCGTCATAAACCAGAAATAACAAGACACCAAAGAATATGCAAAGCTTTCTTTTAGTGGGCTAGCTTGACTCATTTGCGAAAAGCATAAGTTATTATGAATAAACCATTTTAAGTACTTTTGCATCATCTTGATTATAACCTGTTAATCTAGGTAAGCACCTATGCTAAAGCAATCACTTGATTAACCATTAATATCAAAGTTACAATATCAGGTTTAGCATTTTCAACATAATCCACATAACCATCCGTATTCCATCATCATTACTACGATGCCGTAACTCGAGTCAAGTGGTCACTATCCAAGAGCGATGACGATTCGAATCGATTCCTAACCAGCTGGTGATTTATTCCTCACACAAACCACACTCACCAATCAAATGAGCTATAGGTCACCAATGACACTATCCAGGTAAACGTCGCGGGACAAACTGGAGCCGTAGTATCCAAGGACCGCCCGACAGCCAGGACGCACCTTGGGCTCACTCTTCGCGTCCCCGTCATACCCCCTTCAGCACCAGTATACGCACTCATGTAGATCCCGGCCCGAATAATGCCACTAGCTTCACGGTCGAAAGATATTTTATTCGGCCAGCTAAATGTGAGGCATGCGTTCAACATGACAAGAGGGACGAGCAACGATCGGTCCTTAACCGACACATACGGAAAACTAATAGCACTCCAGAACCCTGTCTGGTTGTCTCCAACTCTTCCGTCCGGTTTCCAATTATCTATCAACACATGGTTATTTCCAGGATATTATCTATTCCATAGCTAAAGTATTCCAGTAACCACCTATAATTTGTAACACCCCGGGTGTTACGCACTTGCTTAGCACATCGATTAGGATCTAAAGAAAATAAGTAAACAAGTTCTCGGTTTTTTTAAATCTTTTACCTCACGTAAATGATAAATGGATAATGTCGGTTAATTGGTTTTATGTAAAAACATGCTAATGAGACCCTAATTAGAAAATAGAACGATCGGTTGTTTAATTGTGTGGCGTGGAAAAACAATTTTATAAACAAAAATAAAATGTAACTTGAGCATTGCATTTAAGTAAAATTTTATGCGCAAGTTACGTAGATGGAAGTGCGACTTTCATGTTTGGGGATAAATATTGTTAGCTAGTATTTTGCTAGCTCGAAGATCGAATTCGAAATTTAATTCTACCTAAACTCTAGATCACGTCTATGACAAAAAGAAGTAATGGCAATGCCATTTTGGCGTTTAATTTCCAACCAAAATGCCTAAGCACTTCCACCACGTTATTGCACAATTAGTTGCTTCTAGCGTAGCACTTGGGCATGGCGTAGGCTGTAGTTGAGTTGGGTGCGGCGTTAACCTTTTAAAAATTGTCGAAAACCCCTAGAACGCACTATGGATCGTGTTTTGGTGCCTGGTTCGCGCTCCAGAACGCAGCCTGACAAGCTCTTGTTGGCATCCTTGTTTCTCCCTCTCGGGTCACTCGTTGGCCATGGGGTTTGCTCCAATTGTTACTTGGAGGTATCGGTTTTCGGCGTCGGGTTAGAACTTGATCGAGCCGTTAAACAGTTTGGCACGCTCTAGAAGACGCGTTTACTTCGGTGGTTAGTCATTCGGGCTCTGGGCGTAGTCACCACGCGCGTGTGTGCTGCTAGGCCTGGCTCGCTCGGTGGCCGTGGCCGCTGCTCTGCGGGCCAGCCTTTGCGACTGCCGGATGTGCGCCTGGTCCAGTCGGCCGCAGCGTTCCCCTACCGGCCTCCCGAACCGCGTTTTGTCCGCGCGTGCGCGCGTGGCCGCCCGCGCTGTGCTGTTGCGTCCTCGCGGTGTCTGCGCGCTGTCTCGCTGCCGTGTGCGCCCTGTGCCACGCACTGCTGCCCGCTGCGGCTTGTGCCGCTGCCCTTTTTAACTTGCCACCGACGCGGCTGCACCCACTGCTAGGCTTGCGTGCCGCCTTGCTCGGTTTGTTTCGCTAGGCGCCACCGGAGGGCACTGCTCGGGGTTGACCGCCACGCTTCGAGCACGTCACGCCAGGCTTTCCGGTCTCATCGGCTGTACTCTGGTGCACGTGTTGCTGCTCCCGGTCGGCGTCTGCCTCGCCTTAATCCACTCGCCCCGCTAGTGTGTTCCCTCCCCGGTGCGACCGCGACCAGAGCTCAGTGCCGCCACCCAGTGGTTTAGCTAGCCATGGCTTCCTGGGCCGATTGCCCGTGCCATCAAGCAGTGTAGGGACGCCAGTTAGATGCTCTGCCCCCCCCCCTTTTCCAGCCGAGCTCCAATTATCTCAATTTTGGCAATTGCCGCCGCCGGCCATGTCCGCCGCTGTGACCGGGATTTTGGGAGGTGAGGAAGGCAGGGGCCGTAATAGTTAAATTGCTCGTAATCTGAGGCTCATCTTGTCCCTCTCTATCTGGTGCTCACACTGCTTTGGCCAGGGCGCTCGCCGAACGGGAGGTGGCGCGTCAGTGCCAACTCGGTGCGCCGCCGTCCCCTTCACCGCGCACGTGGCCAGCACCGTTCGGGCCGCCTCCTATTCACCCGTCATCTCGGATAGGCTCATGGTAATCCCCTGTTGCTCCCGCACCCCTCTGTTGTCCTCGCCACCACTCTAGCTCGTCGGAACAGCCCCGCTGCCGCTGTGAACCGGGTCACTCCAGCCGCCACCGTGGTTGAATAGGTTGTGATACCTCACCGAGTCCCTAACCGCCACCCACCCTAGCGGGTTTGGCCGGTGATGGTGGTCGGCCCCTCACTTTGCGCGTAGCGGGCTAATTGACTCGGCGTGGCCGAGTTGTGCCGTTGTTGACGGTTCTTAAGCATCAATTATAACCATCAAATAAATAAAGAAAAGGACCTATATGCAAGCAACACCTAGAATTAGGGTTTGATCTAACAGAATTCCACGAGTTTTGCTGTTTATCTATTTCTGCAGGGGGTTATCAGGAAATACGGAAGAAAGGCCCACATGTCGGATTAATGACGGGATATTAACCGAACACGTAATTATCTTACATCTAGAAGATTCCAGAAGCCACGGGAACAAACGGGAGCCGTAACAGGCCAGGACACAGGGCGCCCGCCCTGTGCCCTAGGGCGCCCGCCCTGCCCCCGGGACCAATCAGGTCGAGTCTCGCGGATTATGCTCCACCGCCTTTGAGGATCAAGGAAAACCGTAGGATGAAGGTCGGTTTGATCCGACGGTCCAGATTCATCCAAAAGGGCTATATAAGCAAGGCCCCTGACCCCTGGTGGAGAAGACCCCAATTCATTATTCAGTTGCATATCTCTAGTTAGGGTTTAGAGAGAGGTTCCCTCTAGGGTTCCCACCTCTTAGGGCTTAGCATCCAATGTGAAAGTAGAATTAGTTCTACTAGATTGAGAGAGATAGAGTGGAGGTGTAGATCGGAGGAAGCCGGCCTGTCGGTGTCTACTCCGAGGTTGTACCTGCGGGATCAAGTTCTCCTAACCCGAGGCTTGTTCTCAGGATTCTTCAGTATTTCGACTTCTAAATTCTAGTAAGTTCTTTGTTTTATTGTTCTTTGGTTTATGAGTTTACTTTGATCTCTTCGCGTAGAGTTTAGAGTAATCATCTCTAGCGTAAACGTGGTGTTTAAGCTAGGATACTCATAGATATCCCCTCGTCTAGCCGGACCGTGGTAGTAGCGAGGAACGTGACAATTCCGAGTTACCTTTGTATTCCATATCCCGTTAGCAGGATCGATAGGGTTTATAGGTGCGGGTTGTACATCCTTTGTGGTGTCTAGATTCCGTAAACCTCTCCAATAGAACAGTAGATCATCCTTACCAAGGTTAGAAGAAGAGTGCGGTTGTAGTCTTCTCTATACATCACTCACATCGAATCATAGTGGTTGTAGCCTAAAGGTTAGTAGTAATAGATTTGGTTAGTCAGATGCACTCTTTCTCCTAAAGGTAAAAATATAAATACGATACCCAGGATAACATCTCGGGTGAAGTGCTCACCGATATCCGTGCGCTTGCGGATCCTATTTCCTAATTGCGTTACCAAATATCAACAAGCATTTCTGGCGCCATTGCCGGGGAGAAAGACGGTTTGCTGAGATAACCTTGAGTCTTACTACTAGCTTGTATTCATACTTTTTATTTTCTTATCTTTTTCATTCTTTCTTTTTCTTTTTACCAAAAATGGAAAACCAAGGTTCTATATCTATCTTTGATGCCGCAACACCTTCAGCAACTGACCTTTTACCATGGGAGTCATCACAGCCTATCCAAACATCCCAGTATAAGTTAAGTTCAAGGTTGATTGCGATGATTCAAAATTTATCTTTTTCGGGAAAGGAAGACGAAAACCCTTACCTTCATATTAGAGATTTTGAGCAGACATGCGATTGTCTTCGCATTGATGGCATCTCTGATAAGACTTTACGTTGGAAGCTTTTTCCTTTTTCTTTAAGAGGAGAAGCTAGACGATGGTATAGTCAGAAGGTAAGTCAATAGCAAGGTGAATGGGGAGTTTTAAGAGCCAACTTTTGTCTAGATTTTTATTCCCTTGACCGTACTGGTGACCTTAGACTCGAAGTCCTATCTTTTAAATAAAAAGATAATGAAACTTTGGGGAAATCCTGGAAACATTTTTCTGATCTTTTAGAATCTGGTCCAAAACTCAATATTGAAGACCCTATTCTCCTTTTTCATTTCTTTCGAGGTCTTCAGAAAGATCATAAACAAATGCTACATACAATGTCTAGAGGTTCTTTCTTTCGTATCCCTACTGATGAAGCTAAGGGGATCTTGAATAGAATCCTAGAAGCTGAGATGGATAATGCCCTCCATGATAAAACCTACGAAGCCGAAGTAGACACTCTGCCAAATTCTTCACCTACTTCAGCTATCCCAAGTTTTGAGCCACAAAAGGAAGAAATTCCACCACCTGATTTCATGCTGGATATAGAATCCGATCTTTTTGCCGATTTTGGAAACATTTCAAACTACCATTCTATAGACCGACCCCAAAACGGCCAATTTAGCATTTGTTTACCAAGTGAACGTCAATTGAGAGAGCTTATCTCGGTTATGAGTAGCGAATGGTTAGAGGAGTCAGAGCTTTCCTCTGAAGTAATCCGAGTGGACACACCCTCTATAACTATACGCTGTGCTTATAATTCTGATCAATTTAACGCTCTCTATAATCCTGTTGTGGGGATCAATATTATGTCCGAAGCTTTTGCACTTAATTTATTTGGAAAACTTGTTTTAACCCCCACAACAAAGGTCATAAAGGAATCTTCGGGACGATTAGTCCCCAGTCTTGGAATTATTAATGTCCTACCCTTTATGGTAGAAGGCTCCATGGTTCATTTGAACTTTTATATCTTTGATATATGGGGTTTCGACCTACTGATTGGACAACCTTTTAGAAGACTCCTTTATGAAGGTCAAACTGGAAAGCTCCACATTTCCTTGGGAAAGGATTTTAAACTTCCAATTACAATAACTCACTCCTTGAATAATAAGACCGAGCCATATCTTTTGCCTGATCCTATGGAGGAGGTAAAGGCTGCATCTCTAGAACTTTTAGATGATCCAGACTTAGAAGAGGAAGCCCCCTTCTTCACTGAAGAAGAGGCCGAACCTTCTGAACTTGAACCCTTAGATGAGTTTGCAGAAACACCTAGACCCCCCATAGAACTCAAAACTTTACCACCCGGTCTTACCTATGCTTTCCTAAACAATAATCCAGAGTTTCCTGTGATCGTTAGTAATAAACTCACTCAGGAGCAAACTCTGCGATTAATGACCATTCTTGAAAAACACCACTCTGTTTTCGGCTACTCACTTCAAGATCTCACAGGAATCAGTCCTATGATTTGTACCCATCGTATTCCGACAGATCCTTCTGTTACACCCTCTCGAGAGCCTCAACGTAGACTTAACAACGCGATGAGAGAGATAGTTAAAAAAGAAGTTATAAAGTTGCTGCATGCAGGGATTATATATCCTGTGCCGCATAGTGAGTGGGTAAGCCCTGTTCAAGTTGTGCCTAAAAAGAGAGGCATGACTGTTGTTACTAATGATAAGAATGAGCTAATTCCGCAACGCACCGTCACTGGGTGGCGGATGTGCATAGACTATAGAAAACTTAATAAAGCCACGAAAAAGGATCATTTTCCTTTGCCTTTTATAGATGAGATGCTTGAGCGGTTAGCAAAACACTCGTTTTTCTGTTTTCTAGATGGATATTCAGGGTATCACCAGATCCCTATCCATCCTGATGATCAAAGCAAAACCACTTTTACATGCCCATATGGAACGTATGCTTATCGTAGAATGTCTTTTGGGTTATGTAATGCACCAGCTTCTTTTCAAAGATGTATGATGTCTATATTTTCTGATATGATTGAAGAGATTATGGAAGTTTTCATGGATGATTTCTCAGTTTATGGAAAAACTTTTGATAGTTGTCTTGAGAACTTAGATAAGGTTTTGCAAAGATGTGAAGAAAAGCACTTAATCCTTAATTGGGAAAAATGTCATTTTATGGTTAGAGAAGGAATAGTGCTAGGACACCTAGTGTCTGAAAGAGGTATTGAGGTAGATAGAGCTAAAATTGAAGTAATTGAACAACTACCTCCACCTGTGAATATAAAAGGAATTCGAAGTTTTCTTGGCCATGCTGGTTTTTATCGCAGATTTATAAAAGACTTTTCATTTATTGCGAGACCACTTACTCTTTTGCTAGCCAAGGATGCTCCTTTCGAATTTGATGATGCATGTCTAAATTCTTTCAATTTATTAAAGCAAGCACTCATCTCTGCACCAATCATTCAACCCCCTAATTGGTCGTTGCCTTTTGAAATTATGTGTGATGCTAGTGATTATGCTGTGGGGGCAGTTTTGGGACAAACTAAAGATAAAAAGCATCATGCAATTGCTTATGCAAGTAAAACTTTAATAGGAGCTCAACTTAATTATGCAACCACTGAAAAAGAGCTTCTGGCTGTTGTTTTTGCCATTGATAAATTTAGATCTTATTTAGTTGGAGCTAAGATAATTGTTTACACAGATCATGCTGCACTAAAATATTTGCTCACTAAGAAAGATGCTAAACCTCGCTTAATCAGATGGATTTTATTACTCCAAGAATTTGACTTAGAAATAAAAGATAAAAAGGAGTAGAAAATTCTATTGCTGATCACTTGTCTAGAATGTACTTTAAGAATTCACAGGAACCCCCCATTAATGACTCACTCCGGGACGACATGCTTTACGGGATTAACAGATCTGACCCCTGGTATGCAGATATTGTTAATTTTATGGTTTCAGGTTATGTACCACCCGGAGCAAACAAGAAGAAGCTTATTCAGGAAAGTCGTTCACATATATGGGATGAGCCATATCTCTTCCGAGTATGCGCTGATGGCCTACTTAGAAGATGTGTGACCACTGAGGAAGGATTGAAGATCATCGACAGATGTCACTCATCACCATACGGAGGTCACTATGGAGCATTCCGTACACATTCAAAGATCTGGCAATGTGGATTCTACTGGCCTACGATGTACGATGACATGAAGCAATATATCAGAAGATGTGGGCCATGTCAAAGGCACGGAAACATAAATACAAGGGATGCCATGCCACTCACCAACAACCTTCAGATTGAACTCTTTGATGTCTGGGGAATAGACTACATGGGTCCATTTCCCCCATCTAAGAAGTGTGAGTTCATCTTGGTGGCGGTTGATTACGTCTCCAAGTGGGTAGAGGCACTACCTTGCAAACATGCCGACAATATCAGTTCGAAGAGGATGTTTGAGGAAATCATATTTCCAAGATTTGGAGTCCCCAGGATAGTGATAAGTGATGGAGGATCACACTTCATTGACAAGCGCTTCGAGCACTATCTATCAAGACATGGAATCCGTCACAACATCGCTACTCCCTATCATCCTCAGACAAGTGGCCAAGCATAGACTTCTAACAAACAAATCAAGAACATTCTTCAGAAGACGGTGAACGAGATGGGAACGGCATGGAAGGACAAGTTACCCGATGCACTCTGGGCTTACCGGACAGCATACAAGACCCCAATTGGAATGTCTCCATACCAATTGGTATACGGAAAGACCTGTCACCTACCTGTTGAACTTGAGTTCAAGGCACACTGGGCCATAAAAAGATGGAATATGGACCTAGATATCGCCGGAAAACATAGAAGAATGCAATTATCGGAGTTAGAAGAATGGCGGGAGAAAGCATATCACAATTCAAAGATCTACAAAGAAAGAGTCAAGAGATGGCATGACAAGAGGATCAAGAAGAAGGAGTTCTCACCCGGAGATAAGGTATTACTTTTTAATTCCAGGGTGAAGCTTTTCGGGCATGGAAAGCTCCGGAGCAAATGGGAAGGACCATTCAAGGTAATTCATTCATCATCCCACGGAGCTATCACACTTCAAAATGACGAAGGTACGTTATTCAAGGTAAATGGTCAACGTCTTAAATTATTTTTTGAGCCCAATAAAGAATTAGAAGAAATAGACGTGATCAATTTTTACCTTCCAATTAAAAATTAAAGCCCGACGCCAACAAGAGGATCGATGAGTTAGAGCATAGTCTTAGGAGGCGTGAGCGTCGCTGAGCTATCTAGATTAGATCTTGGGGCTATATATGTCTTAGTTATTATTAGATTCGATTAGGTTCGCTTATAATCAGTTTAGATCTATTATATTCGGTTATTATTATTATTCGGTTGTAATAAATGCCTCAAGATTAATAAAGATTATTATTAGTATGTCTTGTGTGTCTCTACTTTACTTTTGTGCAAGAAAGCAGAAAACAAGTATGGGGGAGATTCCCTGACATGTCACACACACTTCGATCACACCACTCCATGAACCAGGTACACACTCTGCGCACTTTTATTACACACTTACACACTCACCTTAGTTTGTGCAGAATTTTATCTCTCTAAACATGATAAATTAAAAGGATAAAAATGCTTATAATCATGATCAATCTCACTCTGTGATATTTCCTGGAAACCTGCAATTATTAAAATTATTTCAAAACCCTGTGTTGCTAAAAGTCATTGTGGAATAAGAGATGGTAAGGGTATGAGTACCTTATTCTTAGTATCTTTATTGCTTGGAGAATTTGTTTTAAAAATCTCAAAATTATAGCTACCATCCTCAAGTTTTATATGCCTGCTAAACATGAAAATATTAATTAAAGCTATCTGCTTTGTATTGAGTTTGTTCAAAACAAGTTAGACCCTTGTTGAGAGATTTATCATACTCCTAAGATCAAGACATTTTTATTCAGAAAGATTCACTCTTCCGAAGTATTATTGCGTTAGAGGCATGGGCTATGCAAAATTATGAATATATCGAGGAAATAAAAAGGAGCAAGTTCTCGATAACCTCATGGAAAAAAAAGGACAAGTGTCCGGCAGTAGAATTAGGGGTACCTCGGTATCCACCCAAAATGAAAAAAATGAGATATGATAAAAATATGATGGAAAGAAAATGATAGCCCATGGTCCCTCTAATAAGCAATATGCCAGTAAGAGTGACAAGTTTTTAATTTTCAAAGTCTTTGATCTAAAGAGTATGGTATTCTTCTCCTCGGATCCGGTTTTGACCATACAATAAATGCAAGGTATGTATGCTTAAAGAATTATTTTTGCAAAATCAAAACAGCCCCAGAGAGAAATATAAAAGATAATGAGTGACTCTGAGAGCACCTATGAGGATAAAGGTATGCTAAGTTTTTCTTTTCAAAAATATGTAAAAACTCTAAGTGATAGGGATTAAGAAGAAGAAAGGCTCTTTACTCTGACCATATATTTCCCTGACTATAAGTGCACAGTGTATTTTTACAACACCCTGCAGGTATGAAAGAATGTTTCAATCTCAGATGTTTTATTAACCAACCTTTTCTCGAGGACGAGTAAAAGCCTAAGTATGGGGGTGTTTGTTGACGGTTCTTAAGCATCAATTATAACCATCAAATAAATAAAGAAAAGGACCTATATGCAAGCAACACCTAGAATTAGGGTTTGATCTAACAGAATTCCACGAGTTTTGCTGTTTATCTATTTCTGCAGGGGGTTATCAGGAAATACGGAAGAAAGGCCCACATGTCGGATTAATGACGGGATATTAACCGAACACGTAATTATCTTACATCTAGAAGATTCCAGAAGCCACGGGAACAAACGGGAGCCGTAACGGGCCAGGACACAGGGCGCCCGCCCTGTGCCCTAGGGCGCCCGCCCTGCCCCCGGGACCAATCAGGTCGAGTCTCGCGGATTATGCTCCACCGCCTTTGAGGATCAAGGAAAACCGTAGGATGAAGGTCGGTTTGATCCGACGGTCCAGATTCATCCAAAAGGGCTATATAAGCAAGGCCCCTGACCCCTGGTGGAGAAGACCCCAATTCATTATTCAGTTGCATATCTCTAGTTAGGGTTTAGAGAGAGGTTCCCTCTAGGGTTCCCACCTCTTAGGGCTTAGCATCCAATGTGAAAGTAGAATTAGTTCTACTAGATTGAGAGAGATAGAGTGGAGGTGTAGATCGGAGGAAGCCGGCCTGTCGGTGTCTACTCCGAGGTTGTACCTGCGGGATCAAGTTCTCCTAACCCGAGGCTTGTTCTCAGGATTCTTCAGTATTTCAACTTCTAAATTCTAGTAAGTTCTTTGTTTTATTGTTCTTTGGTTTATGAGTTTACTTTGATCTCTTCGCGTAGAGTTTAGAGTAATCATCTCTAGCGTAAACGTGGTGTTTAAGCTAGGATACTCATAGATATCCCCTCGTCTAGCCGGACCGTGGTAGTAGCGAGGAACGTGACAATTCCGAGTTACCTTTGTATTCCATATCCCGTTAGCAGGATCGATAGGGTTTATAGGTGCGGGTTGTACATCCTTTGTGGTGTCTAGATTCCGTAAACCTCCCCAATAGAACAGTAGATCATCCTTACCAAGGTTAGAAGAAGAGTGCGGTTGTAGTCTTCTCTATACATCACTCACATCGAATCATAGTGGTTGTAGCCTAAAGGTTAGTAGTAATAGATTTGGTTAGTCAGATGCACTCTTTCTCCTAAAGGTAAAAATATAAATACGATACCCAGGATAACATCTCGGGTGAAGTGCTCACCGATATCCGTGCGCTTGCGGATCCTATTTCCTAATTGCGTTACCAAATATCAACAGCCGTCAGCCGCCACGCCGGTGAGAGCAGGGGAGTCCGGGGATCTCTCCGTGGTAAAGGTGAGAGTATTCGAGGGTTTGGTTGCAAAGTGGATGACTATAGGAATAGTAGGTGTGGTGGTGGCGCGTTTGTGTAGAAGTGCAGGGCTTCTTCTGCAAAAATGCGCAGCCACGCCAAAGCGGGCCAGTTGGGCTAGCCTGCCTTGCGCGCGTTCGTGCCCCCCCGCTGGACCGACTAGACTGCCGGGTCGATTTGGGTTGCCGCTGGCTTTTCCTTTTCTAAAAGCGGTTTCTAATTTAGTTTTGAGCTAACTTGTAAAATCAGAATAGAATTGTGTAGAAACCTAAAAATTGTGAAACCAATTTTGTTAGGTACCTAAAATCATGCTCTAACTGTTAGTATGCTTTTATCCACATAGTTGTATAATATTTTTAGGAGTTCGCTAATTATTCTAAAATGCTTAATATTGTTAAAATAGAAACTTGTAGGAATTTTTGGAGCTAGATGATGGTAGTGTTATCTTTAAAAATTACCATGGCTTCATAGTATAGTTAGCTACTCACTGCTATTTTGGTAGCCGCAGAATAATTATTGCGAAGGTAGTTATTAAGCCCTAGTTCGAATATATATATCAAATCAATGAAATGGATAAAGAAACACTTGGGCTTGTATCACTAAAATACTTGCTGGAAAATGATGGTGTATTAGCCCATGGGGATACGTAGCTTAGATCGTTAGTTGAGAGGCGCAATCGTATTTCAAGCGTTGCGGTTGACCGCGATTATTTATGTTTCCATGCATCCACGTATATCGTATAGGAACACCGATGTTGGATCGTGGAGTCACCCAGAGGCAGCAAAAAGATGGCGCCTTGATGATCGTGTCTTCGTGTTAGAATGCTAACTTTGGTTATCTTTACCTAGGCAAGCCCCGGTGTATAACCCCTATTATTCTGTACTTTAATTTATGCTTGTGCATTAAGTTTAAAGGAGTTGAATGAAACCCACTTGCATATACATCCTTATCCTATGGGTCTTACTAGTATCATAGGATCGTGTAGTGTGCTATGCTATAGGATTCCGGTAGAAGTCGAGTGATTACCTGTCACTCACGAGAGATAGGAATTATAATATTGTTACTATTATCATGTTACTATCACATGGAATATAAATGAATATGGATAATTGGAGACCGGGCGGAACGGGTTGGATGGACTTGACCTGGTTGGGCAACAGAATGGGGCTCTGGTTGCAATTGTTCCACCTGTGTCAACTAAGGACCGTTCGTTGCATGGACCCTGGTCAAGTCATAGATTTATTGTCCCGAGCATATACTTGCTTATGGGGGCGGGAAGACTTGTTTCTCTCTTGTCATGGGTTCTGGCTCTTTCCGGACCGGCTTTTTAGGGTGGTCATATATATTGGGTTGAGGATGTCTAAGCACCATACTGAGGCCGGGCCTGCAGTGTTGGGGGCTTAGAGTCCGAGCTTGGACAGGGACCTGGACCTCTTGACAGGAGTGGAACGGGTTGGTATTGCTTGTGCCCGGGGTACGAGCAAGGCGTGTGTTTTTGGGGCACCCAGCTGGGCATATTGATTCACGAATCGCCATTTCTACATGACGGTACGGCTTGACTATGCTCTGGCATCATAGTAAGAACTGGCAGTTGAAAGATGAAGAAATGGTTCCTTTTGCTCAACCCTGCTTGATTATAGACTAGGTGCTTACATAGAAGGTTGGATAAGAAATAAAATACGGCTATTAAAAGTAAGGAATTAAGGACACACTCTTAGTGCTGCTTTTCGCCAACAAGAAACCCACAAGCCAGAAAGTCTTGCATAATCTTTGGAGTTTTTTTTCTTTTCTCCTAACGGGTAAGTCTTGCGGAGTACAATTGAGTACTCAGGGTTTGTTCTACCCTGTTGCAGGTGGCAGGTGCTGATAAGCTGACACTTGTGTGTGGAAACCTCCTGGCGGGCTCAGCGAGGATTTCCTTTACGATGCGGAGTAGAGTTTATTTATTTCGAACTCTCACCAAAAGCGTTACAGAGAAAAAGTTGACAACTTGTTATCATTCAGGGTTATAAAAGTTCATCATGTTAATGTTTACTTTATCATTAAATGGTTTCATTTCTGCTGTACTCTGATAACATTTTATATTCTGGTATTATAATCAAATAATGAATTATTCTGATGTTGTACCAAAAGTGATGTAAGAAATGGTAATGATGTTGTAAGCTTTACTCTCTCAATTGTGATCCTGATGTAAAAATATGGATCTTCGAGTTCTCCCTTGCGGTGTGCTCGACGGAATCACTTAGTTTAGTGTTCTCCCTTGGGTACTTAGGGTCTAATGGAAGACGAGTACTCTTGGGAGGGCATTAGATTAGGCGGTTCTGCCACATAATTGCAGGTGACCGGAAATCACCGATCGCTACCGGTCTAAGCAGGGCTAAGCAGTATTCGATCATAAACCTATCAGGGTAAGAATATCATAAGATAGGCAAGGATAGTAATAAATGCATCAACGGTTTCACTCAACTCCTATAACTTAATGCAACAATATATAAACTCATATATATGAAGAATTGCTTTTATAAAGTAGGAGACTTAGAATGCTCTGGGGCTTGCCTAGGATCGAACACTTAGGTTAGTGTTTGACAGATGACACTCGCTTGGCGAGCATCTCCCATCCCAGCACTTGCTTAGTATCTTCGGGATAGGTTCACCAAACACCGTCTTCGAGTTTGACTTCAAAATCTCATCCTTCACGTGGTGCATCTAGCGTACCTAGATGAGATGCAAGATGCATGTGTATGAATATGATGAATAGTAGCACAAGATGCATCACATAAGCATTCCAGTAAACACAAGATTATGCAAGACCTAGACACCAATAGCTATTTAACTAGCATCACACAACCAATTATAGAGGACAAGCACATCAAGCATAAAACAAGTTTAACAAGATCACAAGTATCTTAACTTGAATATCATCAAGAGCATAAGCCACACTTAGCAACACATGGAGTAAACAATCATAACTAGCATCTGACAATTTTTGGACTGCAAACAACAGCTTCATGTTTGGATCATAACTGGAGTTATACAAATCCAATAGCCATGCAACAAGATATTCTGGAAATCTTATGAAATTGTCTACAATTCATCTTTAATCATCTTAGTATGATTCTCAAGTTAACCAAGTCAAACTTGCATATTTACATAAACTGGTCTAGTGATTATAGAGAACAATCATTTGTGGAATCCAACTTGGAACAAGCATTACTCACAAATTATAAGGCCAAATGCCACTAAATTTAACACAAGCTAGATTAATGAATTATCTATAACTTTTCTATAAGCATGTTTCCCAGCAAACATCATTTTCATGGTGCAATTACCAAAGTCCCAGAAACTGTCTAGGAAAACATCAATAGCAAGAATAAATATTAACTTATATTCCAAACATATAATTGGACAAAACCAACTTTACCAACACATCACACATATTAAAATAACACCAGAAATCATGGTGTCACCATCTAAATAAATTCTTTGGAGGCATTTCTTAATATATTTAGATGCCTAGGTGATTTTATGAACATATACCAAAAGTGCATCATAAATTCTACAAAAATTATAGTAGCTAGAATATCATCACAATAGTCTACTGTACAAATTTTAAGCCATTTGGACATGTATATCAACCTCTATGAAAAAGATAAATTGCTGTTACAAGAAATCATGTGAGAGCAAGATACACTAATAACTCACTTATACAGAAACCAAAATTCATAAAATTTTTACCACACATCAAACATCACATGAGTAGCATGCCACAAAAATTTCACTTCATTTGGAGCTCTAGATCTTTAGTTATGAAAAATAACAAATTCAACTAGCATTACAACCCTACTGCACAAATCTATTTTTACAGAGAAAGCTTTAAACTAAAACATACCATATTATAGATCTACTGCATACATAATTTCACAAGGATTCCAAAAAGTCCTCATTTTCTATTTTTGGATTTTTCTACAATTTACTATGATTTTTCAAAGTTTGAGCCCTAATATGTATAAAAGAAAAAGGAAAAAGAAAAACTGCACTATGCGGCACTGTTCCTTTGAGTCACGACTTTTGCAGTTAGGCCCCCGAAAGAAACTTGAATTAACCCGAGCAAACAAGTCCTTTATGCACTATTCAAATGAGTCTATAACGTTACATTTTAGCCCCTGCATTTCTCCCAATTTGTCGCCCGTGGTCCCCCCTCCTCTTCCCAAGACAGAGAACAGGGGAGACGGCGGGCCGGTCGGTAGCTGGCCGGAGAAGGGCCGGCGGCATCGGAGAGGGGCAGCGCGAGCATCACTGTGCCCGCCCGAACCCGTGGGTGGCCGAGGAGCAGTAAGAGGCGGTCGGTAGCAGCCTGGCCACGTGCACAGGCGGCTCGACGGTGGCTGTGCCGGTGGCGGCGGCATAGGCATAATGTTTTCCTAAATGCTAAACGGTAAACAGTCAGTCACCCTTCGTTTAGCGTTTATACCGTTTAAACGGTGTTTGAACGGAGTTAAACGGTTTTGTACAATAACAATAAAATATACATATTTATGTAGGTAAAAATAAAATTTGCTAGAACCCATACATATTTACACATGTAAAAATCAAATATTCTACCAAATAATCCTGTTGGAAGAAATCTAAATCCCACAATACTTCATATAATTATAATGTTAATTAATTTTATGTTGATTATGATAGATGTAGTCCTTTAATTCACTTAATTATGGATTAAATGATTGTTTAGCTCATTTAATCACGTTTAATCTGATTTTGTTTAGACCGTTTAGACGGGATTGAACGGTTTAAACGGGTTTAAACGGCCCAACCGTTTAATTCACCGTTTAGGGCATAAATAACACGGCTGACTTCTGTTTACCGTTTAAACGGTGTTTAAACGGACTAAACGGCCGTTTAGACGAACAGTGCATAGGCAGCGGCAACGGCGGCGAGCGGCTTCGTGCAAGGTGGAGAGGGAGGTCGTAGGTCTAGTGGCAGGCTTGGCTCGGGCTTGTGAGCGCGCGGGACTGCGGGGCGACGGTCGGCGGCCATGGCTACGGCGGTGGTTCCCGACGGGGCCGGCTTGGGCAAGCGCTCGCAAGGGATGGATGGAGGCGAGGTGGAGACGGTGGTGAGGTCGGCTCAGCCCGCAACCGAACGCAACAGCATGAACGAGCGACACCATGAGCTCGGCTGGCCGGCAATGGCGGTCGTGCCCGCGGCCGCGAGCAGCAGCGTGAGCACGGGGCGAGGACGGGGACTGAGAGGAGCGCGTGGGCGAGCTGAATGGATAGCAGGGGCATAGAGCTGAGGCTTGGCCTTTCCCCAACAAGCAGCAGGGAAGGGCAGAGGAGGTGGGGTGCACTACAGATGCATGTAGGCCACACGCCTATTTCGTCGAACACCTGGCAGGCAATGGTGAGGGCAAGGCAGGCGCGTTCTTGGGCCGGCTACGGGCCGAGTTGGGTCATGGGCCCAAAATGACGTTTGCACACCTCGGCCTGCTCTACATTTTTCCTTTAAAGACCAAGATCATTAGAGCAGTAGATTAGCGGTTAATCATGTCCGAAGTTAACACTGTCAACGTGTTGGCAGCGCTTATGGAAACTCAAAATTGATGACCAAAACAGAGTCGAACTTAATCCAACTTTTTGTATGATCTTCTCCAATGATTTAGCTTCAACTTTTATTTTGGGACCAAATCAAGTTGCTTAACGGAAATTCGAGAACGTGGAATGCCAATGCAAATCTAAAAATGCCTCCAAACAACTGAAACTTACATCTTCGCCCTCTTGTATCTCTCCAATGGTTCAATGAATCACTCAACCAATTGAACCCTGTTGTAGAACTACATGGGTAGTACAACTTTGATTAAAGGAGGTTGGCCAAATTTGAAATGGTTTGCATACTAAAAATCCCCAAAGATGGCTTCATGAAAACTAAAAACCGAAAACTGCAGTTCCTACACTTTGCCAAATTTTGGAGCTTCAAAACAGCACTGAGTTCAATCTTTGAGCCTCGGTTTGACTGCCCTCCAAGCTGATCTAGCTCTTGATCCAAAAATAAACTTTGTTCTACCCAACATGGACTACAACTTTCATTCAAGGTCGAACATCAAAACTGGTATAGAACCTATATTTCTACTTTGACCAAAGTAGTATCGCGATAGAGCTTGAATTGTCCTTTGTGATCCATTGGAGCATTTTCTGGGCATTTGCTCAACACGAACCCTTCACAACTTTTGTTGTAGAGTTCATCTAGAGTCTTTTGGACAAGATTGCAAGGTTTGATTGATGACCTACCTTTCCATTCACTTAATAATGCAATTCAAGCACTTAGTAAAACCATTCCAATAAGGATATAACTTATCATTTCATGTGACTTTTTGATTCTAAACTTCATGAAACTTTTCGAGTGACCAATATAGATAGCTATTGATGTGAGACACATGAAGATATTACCATATCACCACCCAAGCATATATCTTGAAAAGAGCCTATATGTAAAGCAAGGGTGCAATATCCAAGTTTAGGTTAGGCTCATCTCCATAGGTTTGACCTGGACATCGTCATCTCCACTTAACCTATCATGTTTGAGCTCAAACCCACTGCTTAACTGGTGGCAAACACCTAGGGTGTTACAGTGCAGAGGCGAGACTCTTGCTCCCAGAGCTCCAAGACGAGGCGGATGAGGTCCACGGCGGGCGGGCCTGGTGGCGGCTCGGGCAGCCCAGTCGCACGCACCGGTTGCATTGCGTGAACGACCATGGGAAGTAGCACAAGAATGGCCTGCTGGGACCGCGCAGTCACCCGCCTGCTGGTATCTCCCCCTACTTTGCGGCATCGAGCTCCGCATCAATGAGCTTCCATTCATCCAAGCAGCAAGTAGATGTTATGCTAAAAGCGCATGTTGCAAGAGTATGTTTTAGTGTTTCAGATATTTCAGAGGTATGTTGCAAGTGTTATATATTGATGTTGCAAAAGTAGATCGGGATGTTGCACATGTTATAAAGGCTACACACGTATGTTTTAAGTGTATGTTCCAAATGTTTCATCTGTTCCAGATGTATGTTGCAAGTGTTTTATCTGGATGTTGCAGAAGTAGATCTAGATGTTGCATGTACATGCATGTTGCAAGCATATGTTTCAAGTGTTCCAGGTGTTTTCATACGCATGTTTGCAAGTGTTTCATCTGGATGTTGCATATATTTGTAATTGTTTTCAAGTGTTTTTCAAGCGTTTTCCACAAGTGTTTCAGACGCTTATTTTTAAGTGTTTCATTTGCCTTCACATGTATGTTGCAAGTGTTGCATCTCCATGTTTTAAAAGTAGATTGGATGTTTCATCTTCCTCTTCGCTTTTTGTTGTCTTGCCTCGATGTTTCCTCCTCCTTCCGACGCCGACTGAGCATCTGTCGCCCCCTCTCCCTCTTTCTCGATGCTGGTGACTCTCGAGGTGGTGTGGGCCCCACATGGACGCGCGAAACAGCATGAAAACGGCTATAGGCATGGGCGTCTGAAAGCATCTAGGCCCTAGTTGGATTTTGGTGATTAATGACAAGACGATATTACTGTGACTAACGTGTGTTTTGTAGAGGCAATTTGAGTTAGGTCATGGTAATTGTAAGTGCATTCGCCCCCGATGTGGGTTTTGGATAATTAATGACAATCAAATTAGGGACTAACATATTTATCAAGTGAAATCTACAGGTGTTAGTCCATTGATGGAATTGGAAAAGAATATCTGGTGAATAATAGCACCCTAAATTTTGATGGACAAAAAGCGCTTTGACTCAAGGGCTTCAACACTGTTTATTTTGATTTGAGTCGTAGGCAACGCCGCACTATCAAGAGGGATACAAATCTAGTTGGCAAAATGGGGATAAAAAGTGCTCTAGTCGAAGCTTAGTAGGCTAGAGAGCTGGACCGGAAGTTTTGGTGAGCTGGACCAGAAGTTCTGGTGAGCTGGACCAGAAGTTCCGGTGAGCTGCACCGGAAGTTCCTGTCGCTAGCGCCCGTGCGCGTCCTCGTGCGAGTATTTTGTTCCGGTCTCCGTCCGGAAGTTTCGGTACTTATCGGAAGTTCCGGTCAGGCACCGGAAGTTTCGGTTGGTGTAGTTTGCGCGTGCGAGAGAATTGTTCTGGGTTCCGTTCAAAGGTTCCGATACAGACCGGAAGTTCCGGTCCTGGCACCAGAAGTTTCGGTGGACCCGAGTTGGCTGACAAGCCCAACGGTCTGATCTCGTTTGACCGGAAGTTCTGGTGGCTTCCACCAGAACTTCCGGTGGCTTATCCGAGCCCGAGTATATAAGCTACTCACCTCATTTCTAACCGTTGCCTGAGCTTTGCACTTTCATTTCTGCTCTCCCAACTCTCTCCAAGCTGTGACTCGCCCACTCTCTCTCTCCCTTTGCCTTCAAGCTTCAATCTTCGATTGTTGAGCTAGGGACGTGAGATTTGAGAGCGGGAGCATCGATCTTTGACTTGAGCACTTGGATTCCTCGTTTTGCTGGCTTGATTTGTGTTTGTTTCTCTTGGGTTCTTGAAACCCTAGCCGGCTAGGCGTTCTTCATGGTTGCCCGTATTGATTCATTTGTGAGGGCACCCCGAAGTGTTTGTATCACTCTTTGATCCTTAGTGGAAATCTCAAGCTAGCCTTCGTGGTTGCTTGAGGGAGGAGACCTTAGTGGTCGGACCTTCGTGGTCACCTCAACAACGAGGAAGTAGGAACCCTTAGTGGGAATTGTCAAACCTTGGTAAAAATAGCTTGTCTTGCTGTGGCGGTAGCATCGACTACCCTTTGTTCTTGTGTTCTTGTTGTTCTTCCTCTCTACCCCCATCTTCTTAGGTGGGAGGTCCCAATCTATGGTTTGGTGTGGTGCCAAGCCTTGAGGAGTTCAACATACTCATCAACAACCTCTAGGAGGGTGCGGTAACACTTGGATATGAAATTCCAACTCGATTCACTTTGATTTCGTAGCTCATTTAGGGCACCAGAAGTTCTGAAGCTCTACACCGAAAGTTCTAGTCCCCCTTACTGGAACTTTCGATCCAGACCACCGAAACTTCTGGTCTGGTATTTAACTTCCGCAAATTCGAGTTTGTGAGTTTCAGGTTTTACAAAAAGGCCTATTCACCCCCCTCTAGGCCAATTAGGTCCTTTCAGTAATGATGATTGATTGGGCAATTATGGTTTTTATGCCTCTGTCGATGGAAATCATTTCGGTTTACAAAAGATGGACGACAAGGTTAAAGGGACTAGTTCTAAGTGTCATTTGGTGTTGGAGAGACACTTAGAGTAGTTTAGGACTTTATTCTTCCTTTGGCCATACTATTAAGGAGGTATGAACTAGTAGCTTGACCTAAGCGAGTTTATTGGTTTAGATGTGGTGCACACTTGTCAAACCTAGCATTAGGTAGCTCAGGGACAGCCTAAAGATCGTCGGGAGTCAACTTCGTTCACAAAGCCTTTCGAATTGGAAGTGAATGGAGGGTCATTTTACTGACCGAACACAAAAGAAGCAGTGGCTGGATGCTGGCTCCAGAGTCCGGTCAGTACACAAAGTGCGCAGCCAAGGGCCAATCATTGATCGAACGATGAACAGTCAATTACACCGGATGCGCAAATGATCACAACTGTAGCAGCATGGACTCACTGTTGACTAAGGACCGGATGCCGGCAGGTAAGTGACCGGACTCTGGTGAGCTAGCGTCATTAGTACATAGGGAGTAACAAGTTTGCATCCACCTTTCTCATTAGGCTTGTCATGGTCAAGTGAGAGTTTGTGCTTATTACTCTTGGTGATCGCCATCACCTAGATGGCTCGGTGGTGATTGGAAGCTTGGTGATCATCCGGCGGAGCTTGTGGATGACCCAAGTCGTCTTGTGAGCGGTTGTGGGTGATTCACTGCGATGGAGTGTTGAAGAATCAGCCCGTAGAGAGCACTTGATCCTTGCGCGGATCAAGGGGGCTACATCCTTGCGCGGGTGCTCCAACGAGAACTAGTGGGGAGTGGTGACTCTCCGATACCTCGGAAAAACATCACCGTGTCCCTCTCCCTCTCTTTACTTTGAGCATTTACATTTGAGCAATTTAATTCATGTCTTTACATTCTTAGAATTGCCATGCTAGAGTAGGATTGGAACCTAGGGTGCAAAACTTTTGTGCGGTAAAACAATATAAACACTTTTAGGCACAAGGAGGTGAAATAGGCTAAGTGTAGGGCTTAATTATTGCAAGAATTTTAGAATTAGCCCAATTCACCCCCCCTCTTGGGCATCTTGATCCTTTCAGCGTCCAGGCGCTAGCAAGCCCACAAGAACAATCCCCACTTGAGGCACTGAACAAAAGACATCTCCCTTGTGTCCATGTGCCGCCATGCCTCCAACGTGTCGTCGGCGCTTTGTCGTCGGCGCTCTAGCAGCTCATCGTTAAATCCACGATTTCAGTGAACCTCTCCGTCATCTTCATCTTCTCGGTGACTTGGGGCCATTAGTCAGTTTCTAGCCCTAGATTTAGGGTCAATATGATGTCGTGGCCATTCTGCTTCACCTCGGCTTCCTATATCTAGCCCTCCCTGATTTTGTGTTTCTGCAACGAGGGACTTCAGCACACCTTTGCGGTCGGTCGGCGCTATTCACTAGGCAAAGCCTTGTGTCGAAGCATGGCAAGTTAAGTTCAAGACGAGATTCTTCGATTATCCTAGTTCTAAACCAAACACGTGGATGTCAGTTGAAACCACTACCACGAGCAAACAAACAATCTTTGCTTCCCATTACAATGTAGTAAGCATTAGGCGTTGCAATTTGATCTCATTTACCTTACCATTTACAGAGTCGAACCAAACACCACTTTAGTTTCACGTGTTTGGTTCGAGGAACCAACTTATTATTGTAATGTGATGTGTCATAAGTTTATTTTATGAATTTAATGAAATCATTGTAGTAAATTGCACTCACCATACAACAACTATTCAAGTGGGTGCATGTTAGTCCAACACTTTGTAATTTGTCCAATTTAATACGACAACTATCTAGGTGGGTCATGTTGGTCCAACATCTATATAATTTGATGTGAGAACTTGGTTCATTCACCATATGTGGTCCAAGCATTTGTAACAAGTGTCTTTGTACACTTTGAATCACTGCCATTGGGAGCTACACCCTAGCGAGCTCATCCCATCCATCGCTCAGCATGAAACATTGGGTGAGGAGGCAGTGCAAAGTGTGTTGAGGTGGCCTAGGATCTAGCGAGCCATGTTAGATAAATAAGCATTTAATTTTAGTTATATATATTATAATATAAAAAATAGCAAATTAGTGATGACATGTATTGTATGTGTGATATAACTCATAACGGCATATATGCACTTATAAGCCAAGTTCTCGTATCAAATTGAGCAGATTATAAGATTTTGGATCAATATGCACCCACTTGAATATTTGTCGCATTAAATTATACAAAATATAAAATGTTGGACTAACATGCACTCACTTAGATAGTTGTTGTATGGTAGATGCAATTTACTCTATAAACAATGTATTATAGAAAAGCCAAAACGTCTTATAATCTAGAACATAGGTTGTATATTCTTATTTATTATAGTCTCTTATATTGTTTGAAATCCAATTTTCAAACTGAACTGAATGAGAAGAACCTGACAAGTCGATCCAAAGTTGAATTTCATTCAAATCAGCTAGGAAGGAAAAACGAATACAATCAAAGCATTTCTGAGACGGGCCACCGTCATTTGTTGAAGAAGAAGAAATATTTGGCCTAGCAGACTGGCCTTTAATCCCAAAGCCGGCCCAGTCAGAATATCCGACCTTGACCTTACGCGGCGCCGGTCCGAACCGGCCCATGTGCAAGGGCAAGGCAACCTCAGTCGTCAGATCAGATCCATGCCATGTGCTCGAGCACTACTCGACCACGCCGGCTGGCGTCGCCGAAAGCGGCAAAGGCGCCACGAAGCATCGTCACCACTCACGAGTCGCACCAGAGAGAGGCAGAGAGAGCGCGCATCTCGGCAAAGCCCTCGCGTGCAAGTATCGCACTCGCACGACACTGCGTGCCTGTTTGCATAATTGCAGGACTGCCCACCGTGTTCCGGTCCGGGCAAATCGGTGACGCACACCGGCACACGCACCGCTCCGTCCCTCCGTGTAGTCCGGACTCCCGCACCCCACCTGCGACGCCGTTGCTTCGACTCGACTCCAGCACCCCTCGCCTCGTCTCCGCATCGCCGCGCCGCCGCCACTCCGCGCCGCTTTCGCTTCCGGAGACCCGGACCCCGCCGAGCCGCCGCCATGGACGAGGAGTACGACGTGATCGTTCTGGGCACGGGGCTCAAGGAGTGCATCCTCAGCGGCCTCCTCTCCGTCGACGGCCTCAAGGTGAGCACCGACCACCCCGCCTCCCGGTAACGACACTCGGACCTCACCCCAAGCCCCCGAGTCCGATCCGCCACTCTGCCCCCGTACCCGGACGCCGCTCGGGGCCTGCGCGGTGGGTCTGGTAGAGTGCGTCGTGGTAGTAGATCAGGCGGCGCTGGTCTGGCCCCTCTCTGATCCGGGACTGGTGCGCTTGGGTGAGTGCTTGTCTAAGATATCTGCGCATCTGGATCCTGGCATTGGTCCGGGGAGTTAGCCAGTTGATGCAGACCATCGTGAAATCCTGCGAATGTTGCCACAATTTCTTGAATTCTGTAGACTGGAAAGATCAGGGCAAGCTTAGATTCTTAAATGGGGAGACAAACTAGTAACAACTATCTAGATTCAAGGGAGATTCATCATTGCTTTCAAGTCTGATCTATCGTAACTTCTTTGTTTCTGTGACTTCGAAATGCTGTTCCTATCCTGTAAGAGTGTAAGACGATAGATGGCATCTATCCTCTGATATCAATGCCGTGAGATGGGGGTAATTGAAATGAGGGAGAAAGATGCTTAAGTTTAATAGTCAGCTACTCAGCTTGCTGCTTTAACTTGACCAATGGTGGATTCTATTTTAGTGGATTCTCAAGAGTTTTGTGTGATGCTTTTGCAGGTTCTACACATGGATAGAAATGACTACTATGGAGGAGATTCCACCTCCCTAAACCTGAACCAGGCAAGAACCTATAATAAGTCTATGATTTTTGTTCTTTTTGATACTGAAACATGTACTGAGTAATATGATTCAATTTTTTTTTTTTGTGTGTGTTGGCAACTCATCCAGTTGGTTTGTATAGTTAATGACTGATGAAATACTCTCTTATTTTCCATTGTATTCCCTTTAATCACCCTTATCTTTTTTATGAACAGCTCTGGAAGAGGTTTAGAGGGGAAGACAAGCCACCGGCACATCTAGGTGCGAGCAGAGATTACAATGTAGATATGGTTCCAAAGGTGTGATAATCCCCCATGGATTGTAGCTATCTATGTGCTTATTATTTCTTGCCACAGCCGTCATACTTGGCAAATATATGAACTAAAAAACATATGTTTTCTTAATCTTGCGCATTAATTAGTTCCTTAATTGTTTTATATATTCGTTACAATGCCATATACATCCTTTGCACTGCTTAGTCTCGTCCTGACTGGAACCCCGGTCTAGATAGCGTTTCGTGTCAATGTATTTATTGTTGTTAAAGAACAATAGCTTTATTTAGAATTCAGCCCATGAAATGCTTCAGACCTACAATCAATATATGCTTATGTTAAATTCTTGATGATAAAGTATGTCTATATCAAACTCTCTTTCTCTCTGACCAGTTTATGATGGCGAACGGTACTTTGGTCCGTACTCTCATTCACACTGATGTGACAAAATATTTGTCATTCAAAGCTGTTGATGGAAGCTATGTCTTCAGCAAAGGGAAGGTAATGTCTTGAGTTTACACTCATCCATCCTAGTTCTATCTTGTAAGCTCAGCTTTTGCTGGTTTCTCACACGTGGTTTCTATATTCTGATCATGCTGCCTTATTTCATTTTCATCAGATTCACAAGGTTCCTGCCACCGACATGGAGGCTCTAAAATCTCCTTTGATGGGTCTATTTGAGAAACGTAGAGCAAGGAACTTTTTTGTTTATGTCCAAAATTACAATGAAGCTGATCCAGTAACACATCAGGGGTTGGACCTCACAAGGATTACAACTAGGGAATTGATTTCGTGAGTATCTTGACCATCCTGGCATCGTAGTACTTGCTGTCATTGTTGTTCCTTGTTGCCATGTTATTATGTGTTGTATGATTCTTGTGTCACTCTGCCTCATGTTACTGCATGGATCTTATATGATTCTTCACCTACTTTGGCCTCTTTCTGCTTTCATACAGTATGATGATATTTTGTGCATCAATAATGTACACAAGTTAATTGTTTTAGTGTTATATTGATGAACAGCTAAACAAAACTGCTATAACCGTTCAACTTCTAAATGCTACATTTTTTTCTTAAAACTTAAAGAGGATGTATAATACTTGGCATGTCCTCCTCCTGCTGTCCTGCATTATAAGTAACCTTATTTGTCATTTTGTTTTCAGGAAACATGGATTGAGTGATGACACTGTGGATTTTATTGGCCACGCACTCGCTCTGCACAGGGATGATCGTTACCTAAATGAACCAGCCCTTGATACTGTAAAAAGGATGAAGGTACGTTTTGAGCGAAGATTTCTTAAACTATTGTTCCTTTTTCATATTATATGTCATGGGCAGCCAACAGGCTGCCGCCGGCCCAATAGACCCAAGCGTCAGTAGCTTAGCCGTCAAGTTAGGTCAAGGGTGCTTAGCCACCAAGTTAGGTCTAGGGTTAGTCCCCTCTCTATATAAAGAGAGGCACGTCTGAAAAAAAAAAGGAATAATGAAGAAACAATTCTAGTCTCCCTCGATCTCTCAAACTCTTGGCAAAGCATAAGGCCAATTCTAGTCTCCCTCAATCTCTCAAGCTCTTGGCAAAGCATAAGGCCTAGTTATCTACCAAATATCGATCTACATAACATCTGGTATCCAGATCCAGCCGATCCTCATCCATCCTTGTTCATCGATCTGCGCCGCATCCCCTATCCATCGCTACCACAACCAGATCGAGAAACCACCACCAGCCGCCTGCCCCATCGGGAAAAAAATCCCCACCGCCACGTCCAGCACCACTTCCACCGTCGACCGCCAGAGCCCGAGGCTCGACCTATCCCATTGCTGTCGTCACCGCCTCTGGTCACCATCGCCGACGGACCAGATTCCCATCAGGATCAACATCTGCTCTACTACGCCACAGAAGAAGGTGCCATCAAGCTATCCAGCTCGAGGGCGAGCTGGGTCTTCAAGGGCGGGGGAGATGTCATGGGCAGCCAACAGGCTGCCGCCGGCCCAATAGACCCAAGCGTCAGTAGCTTAGCCGTCAAGTTAGGTCAAGGGTGCTTAGCCACCAAGTTAGGTCTAGGGTTAGTCCCCTCTCTATATAAAGAGAGGCACGTCTGAAAAAAAAAAGGAATAATGAAGAAACAATTCTAGTCTCCCTCGATCTCTCAAACTCTTGGCAAAGCATAAGGCCAATTCTAGTCTCCCTCAATCTCTCAAGCTCTTGGCAAAGCATAAGGCCTAGTTATCTACCAAATATCGATCTACATAACATTATATTGTAATTTTGTCAGATCTACTTCCTGGCGTATGCATCCTTTTATTATATTTCTGATTTCTAAGTATTCTTGGATGGGAATATGATAAAATTTAATTGGCTGTCTTCTCTTAGCTTTATGCCGAGTCTCTTGCACGTTTTCAAGGAGGCTCGCCT
This sequence comes from Saccharum spontaneum, assembly GCA_022457205.1. Classification (NCBI taxonomy): domain Eukaryota; kingdom Viridiplantae; phylum Streptophyta; class Magnoliopsida; order Poales; family Poaceae; genus Saccharum; species Saccharum spontaneum. The sequence continues at coordinate 42,638,297 of CM039611.1, forward strand.
TATATTTATCCATTATATGGGTTGGGTGAGCTGCCACAGGTCAGTTGTTTCTCAATTCCTTGCACTGACTTTAGTCACTTTTATTGCACTTTGATGCTTCTAAGAAGATATGCTAAGGTAATGTCTTATGGTTCAGGCTTTTGCACGTCTAAGTGCTGTTTATGGTGGTACATATATGTTAAATAAACCAGAGTGCAAGGTAGTGGCTTGACCTTTTTTTACTCCTAATTGTCATAGTCTGCGAAAACAACTTATCGAATATGCTCTTTTCTGATTTCACTATATAATACGTTTGCAGGTTGAATTTGATATGGAAGGGAAAGTGTGTGGTGTTACTTCAGAAGGTGAAACGGCTAAATGCAAAAAAGTTGTCTGTGATCCTTCTTACTTGCCTAGCAAGGTAAATGCCACTGCCCATATAAAATTGAAGTACTTTGTTTATGTGTAGAAGGAATTCACTGAAACCTTGATATATGTCAACCAAATTTACTGGATTTTTAAACCTTCCTGCTACGATACCTCTGTTGACTGCTTTCCTATATGGTGCTCTCCTGTTTTGGGGTTCACTTTGTGTTTGTGAATAGGTAAGGAAGATTGGAAAAGTTGCACGTGCAATCGCTATTATGAGCCACCCAATTCCAAACACAAATGAGTCCCACTCGATTCAGATTATTTTGCCGCAGAAGCAACTTGGGCGCAAGTCAGACATGTGGGTTTCTTCCGCATATTTCAAATTGTTTTCATTTGCTGAGTGCCTTAATTCAGTTTGCATCGTTTGGTTGTGACATGCATTCTGAAAATGTTTCTTAGGTATGTGTTCTGTTGCTCATATACACATAATGTTGCGCCAAAAGGGAAGTTCATTGCATTTGTGTCTGCGGAAGCTGAGACCGATAATCCGCAGTCCGAACTAAAGCCTGGAATTGATCTACTTGGTCAAGTAGATGAACTGTTTTTTGATATGTATGACAGATACGAACCTGTCAATGAACCATCTCTTGATAATTGCTTTGTTTCAACGGTGAGTTTAGCATTCTGTAATAACAAAGTGATTACAAGTCCCAGATATTTTAGATGTTTATGGAAGTTTTCTTCTTTGCAGAGTTATGATGCTACTACACACTTTGAGACAACTGTGACAGATGTTCTTAGTATGTACACAGCGATTACTGGAAAGGTAAGGTTCATGTCATATATCTTTTTACTTCTTTTTTGTGGCCAGCAAAGCAGATGTATGTATCAAATATTAATTTCTTCAATGTTGCATTGGGTCTGAGAGTTCAAAACCTACTAGTGAAATTTGCTAGCTTTACACTGAATGGTCAATTGTTTGTTAACCCTCTGTCAGCAATATATGGTTTGCCTCAAAACAAAATTAATCCCTAACTAGACATGCGTCTCTTTATTATTGGCAGTTTGACATTACTATTTTATGTTTACTGGTCCAAACATGGATTGCACATCGTTAACTCTCTGCATGTCCGTCTCGCAGACCGTTGATCTCAGTGTCGACCTGAGTGCTGCCAGCGCTGCTGAAGAATACTAGAGATGAATTAAATGTGCATTTCCTCGAGATACATACTTTAAAGAAGAACGGCGTAAGACAGGCCATGCCTGGTGGCTTGCCAGGTTACCACAATACTGTGCTGCAGGTGCAGCCGATTAAACGGACAGAAACAGCATATCACCGTATATCATTTATATGGTGTTTAAACAGGCTGAAGACTGTTTATGCGAACAGTGGATGATGATGGTGGTTCCTTTGTTCCTTGCATGATTGATCGGATGGTTAACTTTAAACTGTGTTAACGTTTGCTAGAACTAGCTCGTTGTCAGTGATGTATCGTGATCACTTCTCACATATGCATATCAGCATTTCCGTTTCTTGCTCGCTGCTAAATGCCTCAGTAGTTAATGGGAGAGGAGAGACCCAAAGCACCCTAGTTCCGTTTCATGAATTCAAGATGATTTTGGGACTTCTTGTATCACCTAGATGTTGTGGGTCTTTTCTTTAAAAAAAAAAACTAAAGGCAGTCAAAGAAGTGTTTATACCCTATGTGTAGAATATTATTCTACATCATAAGCCAAAACTGACCTAAAAAATATTGAGTATTGCTGAACCGTGTTCAGTATCAGTCAGTACTACGCACAATACCACGAAATATTGAATAATACTGAAATACGATTACTGAACATTATTGAATTTTGTTCAGTATAACAGCTTGGTGTCTACACCTAGGGTGTAGAATAGCGTGTGTATATATATATATATATACAGTGGATAAAATGACCTAAGAAATAAAAGTACGTGAAAAGACCTTATGTCGCCTGTACGGGTAAATAGATGTTTATAAAATTTAACAACAAACAAAACTTTGCAACAATTAGTATAGTGTGGTGTGGAACTTTCGCGTAATGTTGGCACACAACAGAATATCATGAAGCTCATTAAGTCTAGAGAGTTGAAACACAAACCAACTTGTATATGTGTTTGGAGATGTCCAATAACAAGTTCACGAAGTATACGCATTTATAAAACATACACAACTAAGAAGATCGAGTGAAAAGAGAATGTTGCAATTCAAAATTTAAGAGAGATCGAGTGAAAAGGGAAGAATATTGCAATTCAAAAATTAAGAGAGATCGAGTGAAAAGGGAACATTGCAATTCAAAATATAAGAGAGATTGAGTAAAAGGGGAATATTGCAAATTTGGCTTATGCTAAAATTTGATTTATACTGATACTTATGTTGATGTTTATACTGATTTATTGTGAGAGAAAAACACTGCTCGTTGACTGAAAAATATACGAGGGAGCAGGGTGACAAGAGAGATGGTTTGTTCAACTGAAGTTCGGGTTCCCATTTGATAGTAGAGCGACCAGTTGGATCCCATCCCATCCGGCATCCGGCATCTGGCTCCTCCCTCTCGGATTCCCAGACGCCAAAATCCCATTCCCACCCCCCCACGCACCGCACCATTCGCTTCCTTTCGTCAACTCCACTTCTCTTCTCCGCCGCGTCATCTCCTCTTCACCGCCGTCGCCGCCGCTTCACCGGGCAGCCAGCCATGGATGAGGAGTACGACGTGATCGTGCTAGGCACGGGGCTCAAGGAGTGCATCCTCAGCGGTCTCCTCTCCGTCGACGGCCTCAAGGTGAGCCCGCCGCTCGCCCGCTCGCTTCCTCTACAGGCGCCGCTAGTATGATCCGTAGCTGCCGTGCTCGGATTTCGGGTCCTCGTAAAAGTCCGGTGCTTCAAGGTCGCTTGCATCACTTGGAGTGAACTGGGTCGCTGGAGCACACGAGCTCCTAGATCGGGTGCCCCAGCCCCTTTGATCTGGACGTCGCGCGCCGCGATTAGATGAATGCTTCGCTTTGCTGTCGTATGCTGATCTATAGTGTTCGTCTACCTACGAGCCCCCCGGCTCCTTAAGCCCTATAGGGGCGGACCAGCCATTGATGCAATTGAGTATAGTCTGAGCTTAGCAAGGAGTGGTTCTCTAGATCGGGACTGCGAGCAGCCGTGCTTAATCGGGAAGTGGCACTTAATCGTACTGTTTACCAGCAATTCGGTGGAAGAACATGTAATACGAATTAAAGTGAGGATTAAGGAGAGGGAGAAGGGTGGCCATTCTTGCCCAAACTAATTGTACTTTGTTGTGTTGCTTGCCCACTTGTTGCTTTTCATAAACCAATGTTTTTCAATTTCCATATTAGCCTAATAAGTGGGCTTCCCTATTTGTCGCACATACACAGGTGGCAGCATGTAGCTTGCAAAATGGCGGCGATGATAGAAGTTAGGGTTAGGATTTCTGGGTTTCCCAAGCCACCCTGACCTTTGGCCTCAGCTTCAAGGAGGAAGCTGGACTGTGGTTGGTATTGGCGCTGCTGTGGCAGGGGCAGCAAGGGTGTTGATAACCATAGGTTTGCTGCTGAGCAATTGTCGGGCAGCTGTAGACTGGGTGCTTCCTGTTAGCAGCCTGGCTGTTAAGGGGTAAGGTGAGGAAGCGGCGGTGTTGGTAACGTAGCAGAGTTGTACGGCATGCCAGGTGCCTTCAACTGCTGATGGTAGTGGTGGAGCCGGTAACAGTAGCCACCTGCAGCTGGTACCAGCTAGGGGCATGGTAGATGAGTTGTGGGAGGAGGTCATCAAGGGCAATGGAACACTGGAGATTAAGGGTGGTTGTTGAATAATTTTCTGCTGGTCTTGCACAAGTCTGCAACTGCAGACCAATCTTCAGTCAAGTCTGCAACTTGGTGACTAGAAATATGAAACTGCAGACCAACTTTGAACAGCAGCCAAGCTGTAGTGGGAACACTTGACTAGGAGTAGTGGGGACATACAATTTTGGTAGGCCATTGTGTCCCTTAGCTAATAAGTATTGCAGGCTTATCCTGTAGCTAGGACAGTAGATTTTTGACTGCAGTATAGCAGCCCACCTTCTCTGGTTTCAGTTCATACACAAACTGAACCTACCCCTCTGTATTTATAGTGTAGCACTGGTAATGTAATTCTCAGTTCAGTTGCCACAACCAAAGGCAGAGCCTTGGCCAACGCTGGAGCTTCTGCAGTGTGTGTGTGTGTGCTGTGCTCACCTCTTCTTCTACCTCTAGCCATCAATGAGTGAGTGTGTGCGCTGGTAAGCTCACTGCTTACCTGTGCAGGGCAGCGAGGGACCAACAAGTGGTATCGGAGCCGTACAGCTGCGTCGTCGGACTAACCGCCAGCGATGGCACCTGGCTCGGAGACGGGCGCCAGCAGCGAGGCTGCTGGCACCGGCAGCGAGGCTGCTGGGGCTGCCCAGCCACGACAGGAGGTCGTTATGCGCACCGTGCGGGAAGTCAGCGGCACAAGTTGGCCGATGCTGACTCGCACCAACTATGGCGAGTGGGCGGTGACCATGAAGGTGAAGCTCAGAGCCCGACGGCTCTGGAATGCCATCGAGAAGGGCACCGACGTAGAAGAAGACGACATGTCAGCGATGGAGGCCATCCTCGCTGCTGTGCCGACGGAGTACAGGGAGCCGTTGGGGGCGAAGAAGACTGCTAAGGAGGCGTGGGAGGCCATTGCTGCTATGCGCGTCGGCTCTGATCGCGCAAAGAAGGCGACGGCCCAGCTGCTGAAGCAGGAGTACGCCAACCTCAAGTTCAAGGATGGTGAATTGGTGGAGGACTTCTCCCTTCGCCTGTAGTCGCTCATCAGCAAGCTGGGGAGCTACGGCGTCACCATCAACGAAGAAGAGGCGGTCTCCAAGTACCTCCACTCCGTGCCACCAAAGTACATCCAGATCGCTCTCTCCATAGAGACGATGCTGGACCTGTCCACCCTCACCATTGAGGATGTGACAGGCCGTTTGCGGGCGGTGGACGAGCGCATGGAGCAGGCCACAGCAACGACGGACAGCGGCAAGCTGCTGTTGACAGAGGAGGAGTGGGCTGCCCGGATGAAGGAGAAGAAGTCCGGGGAAGCCTCCTCTAGCCGCGGTGGCGACGGCAAGCGCCGCGGCAAGGCTTCTTTGGAGAAGAAGAAGAAGAAGATCGACCCCAACGCCTGCCGGCGCTGTGGGAAGACAGGCCATTGGGCAAAGGAGTGCCCAAATCGCAAGCAGGAGAAGAAGGCCGAGGCTCATTTGGCGCAGGCTGATGATGATGATGAGGCTACTCTCCTGATGGCGACGTTCTGTGCACTGCACGACGTTGAGGCCAAGGAGAAGGGAGAAGTGATGGCAGTACAGGAGCACGAGATGGCTCTGAAGGCTGTCAACCTCGACGAGCCGCGCGCCCAAGTCCACCTCGGACGTGTGGGCAGCGAGCAGGAGCAGCGGTGGTACCTGGACTCCGGTGCCAGCAACCACATGACGGGTTCCAAGGCGGCCTTCTCCGAGCTCGACGGGAACGTGACCGGCACGGTGAAGTTTGGTGACGGCTCAAGGGTGGCGATCCAAGGGTGTGGCACCATCATCTTCCGGTGCCAGAACGGCGAACACCGCGCGCTGACGGACGTCTACTACATTCCCCAGCTGCGCTCGAGCATCATCAGCATCGGGCAGTTGGACGAGCGCGGTAGCGAGGTGAACATCAAGGATGGCACCCTCAAGATCAGGGACCGGGAGCAGCAGCTTCTTGCCAAGGTGAAGAGGTCCCGGAACCGGCTGTACCTGCTTGATTTGAAGGTGGAGCAGCCCATCTGCTTGGCTGCACAGCGCACGGAGGAGCCGTGGCTGTGGCACGCCCGCTATGGCCATCTCAGCTTCGACGCCCTCGGCAAGCTGGAGAAGATGGTTCGGGGGCTGCCTCACATCGAGCACGTAGGCGAGCTGTGTGACAGCTGCCTGGCCGGGAAGCAAAGGAGGTTGCCATTCCCGAAGATGGCGAAGTATCACGCGGCTGAGGCCCTGGAGCTGGTCCACGGTGACCTCTGTGGGCCAATCACGCCGGCGACACATGGAGGACGCAAGTATTTCATCTTGCTGGTTGATGACTGCAGCCGGTTCATGTGGCTGCAGCTTCTGACTAGCAAGAGCGAAGCAACGGAGGCGATCAAGAAGTTCAAGGCGCGCGCGGAGGCGGAGAGCGGCAAAAAGTTGCGCGTGCTGCGGACTGATCGCGGCGGCGAATTCACTTCTAAGGAGTTCGCTGCATACTGTGCGGAGGAAGGTGTGGTGCGCCACCACACCGCGCCTTACACACCGCAGCAGAATGGCGTGGTGGAGAGGCGCAACCAGACTGTGGTCGGCATGGCGAGGTCAATGATGAAGGCCAAAAGGATGCCGGCGGAGTTCTGGGGCGAGGCGGTGACCACGGCGGTGTTCATCCTCAACTGCGCACCCACCAAGGCCCTGAAGGGCAAGACGCCGTTCGAGGCTTGGCATGGACGCAAGCCGGATGTCTCCTTCCTAAGGACATTTGGCTGCGTTGGCCATGTCAAGAACACGAAGCCCCACCTCGGCAAGCTGGAAGACAGAAGCACACCGATGGTGCTGTTGGGCTACGAGGAGGGCAGCAAGGCCTATCGGCTCTATGATCCCAAGAGAGGCAAGGTGGTGATCTCTAGGGATGTGGTGTTCGATGAGATGGCGGCTTGGGACTGGGAAGACTCAGGCTTGGGGAAAGCTGCTGATGTCAGCAGCTCATTTACCATCGAGCACTTGGTGATCCAAGGAGGAGGAGATGCTGGAGCGCAGGCTGCTGCTGCTGCTGGAGAACAGGCTGCTGCTGCTGCTGCTGCTGCTGCTGCTGCTGCTGGAGAACAGGCTGCTGCTGCTGCTGCTGGAGAGCAGTCTCCACCAGCAGCGGCGCATTCACCTCCACCACAGTCCCCTGCGATGGCAGGACAGGGGACACCACCACTGGAGTTCGCTTCTCCACCCACCGACATCGACGAGTACGTGGACGCCTTCCACGACGGCGAGGAGGTTCGGTTCAGGCGGGTGGACAACCTTGTCGGTGAAGGGGGAGCTCCTGGGCTGGCGAGCCGGTTTCTGGATGACCCAGAGCTACTCCTTGTCAGCGCAGAGGAGCCGCCGACGTTCACAGTGGCTGAACGCGACGCCAATTGGCGTCGGGCGATGTTGGAGGAGATGAGGGCGATCGAGGACAATGGGACATGGGAGCTGGTGGATCCACCGGCGGGCTGCAGACCGATTGGGCTGAAGTGGGTCTACAAGGTGAAGCGGGATGAGCGTGGCACCATTGTCAAGTATAAGGCCCGGCTTGTTGCCCGCGGCTTTGTGCAGCGTGAGGGCATCGACTTCGAGGAAGTCTTTGCTCCGGTGGCGCGAATGGAGTCCGTTCGCTTGCTGTTAGCTATGGCAGCAGCGAAGGATTGGCGCGTCCACCACCTTGACGTCAAGTCTGCGTTCCTCAACGGCGAGCTCGCGGAGACGGTCTTCGTCAAGCAAGCTCCGGGCTTCGCCGTCAAGGGCGCTGAGCACAAGGTGCTCAAGCTGCGCAAGGCGCTCTACGGGCTGCGACAGGCCCCTCGGGCGTGGAATGCCAAGCTCGATGCCACCTTGGGCGAGCTTGGGTTCACTCGCTGCACCACAGAGCACGCGCTCTACACGCGGCGACGGGGGAAGGAGGAGCTCGTCGTCGGCGTGTATGTGGACGATTTGATTGTCACTGGAGCGCGGGTGGGGGACATTGACAGCTTCAAGCGCGAGATGGCTGCTCGTTTCAAGATGAGCGATCTCGGCGCACTGTCCTACTACCTCGGCATTGAGGTGAGGCAGGGGAAGGAGCACATCTCCCTGGGCCAGCGTGCCTATGCGGAGAAGTTGCTGGAACGCAGCGGCATGGCGGAGTGCAAGCCTTGCGCGACGCCAATGGAGGAGAGGCTGAAGTTGAGCAAGCACAGCGTCACGGCGAAGGTGGACGCGACGCGCTACCGGAGCATCATCGGCGGGCTGCGCTACCTCACCCACACCAGGCCGGACATTGCGTTCGCGGTTGGGTACGTCAGCCGCTTCATGGAGGACCCACGTGAAGATCATTGGACGGCGGTCAAGAGGCTGCTGCGCTACGTCAAGGGGACGCTCGATCAAGCGATCATCTTCCCCAAGGGTGGCAGCAAGAGTGGGCTGCGTCTCACGGTCTTCAGTGAGGCACCCCCCAAGGCAAAGGAAGGTGAGCCGGAGCTCACTGTCTTCAGCGATGCAGACATGGCGGGCGACATTGATGGTCGACGGAGCACCTCCGGTGTGCTCGTCTTCCTTGGAGCAGCCCCCATTGCTTGGCAGTCGCTGAAGCAGAAGATTGTGGCGCTATCGACGTGTGAGGCGGAGTACGTCGCAGCAGCCACGGCGGCGTGCCAGGCTGTTTGGTTGCGCCGGCTGCTGGGCGAGCTGACTGGCGAGGAAGCTCACCCGCCAGCCCTGATGGTGGACAATCAGCCCGCCATCGCCCTTGCAAAGAATCCAGTCCTCCACGACCGCAGCAAGCACATCGACACTCGTTTTCACTTCATCCGTGATTGTGTCGATGGAGGACAGATTGTTCTGGAGTTTGTCGAAACCGGACGACAGCTCGCGGACATCCTCACCAAGCCACTCGGCCGTCTTCGGTTCATGGAGCTGAGGACCAAGATTGGAATGGTGGAAATCAAGCAAGAGCAGCAAGATTAGGGGAAGAATTGTTGAATAATTTTCTGCTGGTCTTGCACAAGTCTGCAACTGCAGACCAATCTTCAGTCAAGTCTGCAACTTGGTGACTAGAAATATGAAACTGCAGACCAACTTTGAACAGCAGCCAAGCTGTAGTGGGAACACTTGACTAGGAGTAGTGGGGACATACAATTTTGGTAGGCCATTGTGTCCCTTAGCTAATAAGTATTGCAGGCTTATCCTGTAGCTAGGACAGTAGATTTTTGACTGCAGTATAGCAGCCCACCTTCTCTGGTTTCAGTTCATACACAAACTGAACCTACCCCTCTGTATTTATAGTGTAGCACTGGTAATGTAATTCTCAGTTCAGTTGCCACAACCAAAGGCAGAGCCTTGGCCAACGCTGGAGCTTCTGCAGTGTGTGTGTGTGTGCTGTGCTCACCTCTTCTTCTACCTCTAGCCATCAATGAGTGAGTGTGTGCGCTGGTAAGCTCACTGCTTACCTGTGCAGGGCAGCGAGGGACCAACAGTGGTTTGTTTTGCTTCCCAACAACACCAAGCCGCAAGTGTGGCCATGCCAGAAGTTTGGCGGACAAAATGTCCGCCACACTTTTGGTTGTCCGCCACACTTTTGACGGGCTTTTTCAGCCAAATGCACTAACAAAACAACCAAGCATGGTGCAACAGTCAAATTTTTTGTCACAAAACAAATAACAGCCTAATCGAGTGTGGCGCGCTGATCTTGCAGCATGGCAACCTTCGGATGCCATGCAAACACGCCTAGTCTCTACAGTAATAAGCAAGCTACCAAGAGTCCAAACCAAGAAGGATGGAATTAAAAAGTCCCTTTCATTAAACAGTGAACCCTTATGATGTAGAGATGCTTTGGCCCTGTTTAGCAGGGCTCCGGCTCCAATAAATCTGTGGACCTTTTGGAGCTAGGTATTCCTAGCTCCATAATCTGTGAATCTGGAGCTGTGGGTACATTTAAGTTGTTCGGATGAGTTGTTTCTCTCAGTTCTAGACAAATTATAGTCTTGAGGTTTTTGATTTTAGTATACAAACTCCAGATCTGAGGTGAATCTTGGAGCTAGAGCTGTGCCAACAGGCAATGGAGCCTTGTATTAGAGAGCTTTTAAGTGGATGTATAATGAGAATGCTGTATGAGGAGTCAATTTAAGAGTACATAAGATATCCAGAAGTTGCCACAACCCCTCGCAAACACCCTCTTTTGTCAGTGCATTATGCATGTATGCATGAGTTGATATTCTGTGCCACCTGGTCTGTAATTGCTTTTGATCCTTATGCCATTTTTAGGACCTTCCTTTAAGGTGTGGTATTTGAAGTCTACATGTAACTGTAGGAAATTCACTTTTGAGGTCATGGTTTCGATGATATTGTAGGTTTTGCATATGGACAGAAATGACTACTATGGAGGAGATTCCACCTCGCTCAACCTTAATCAGGTAAGCAACTCCTACAACTTCTGTTTAAGTACAGAGGGTTCTAGATTTGCATTGATTTCTTGTCATAACAAAGCTTTTGATTGATTTTGCTTGAACTTTTAGACTGACATGCTTTTCACTCTACCTTTTGGAATAGCTCTGGAAGAGGTTTAGAGGGGAAGACAAGCCCCCAGCACATCTAGGTGCAAGCAGAGACTACAATGTGGACATGGTGCCAAAGGTGCAACGCTTTGTCCTATGGAAACATGTCTTTCTAGCACCTTTATCAGCACAGCTGATATTTGCGGAAATACCTGCGAGATGATAAATATAACACAAACCCTGTGATCATGCATTATTTTGACTTGGCAGGAATCATTTGTAGTCTTTTAATGTGATTTATGTGTTGATTTTCGCTTCAGCAAGTTATGAAAATCCCTTGCAGAACTGTTTGTAAAAAGAAGCCTATGAAGTACTCCTGCTAGATTTATGACTTATTTGTTAATAGTTTGCCTTTTTTGCTATTTATATACTACTGTGTACCATAATTATGTTTTTGTTGATTTAGTCGATTCATTGTTAAAAAAAAGACTGTTTCTGTTATCAGTTTATGATGGCAAATGGGACATTGGTTCGAACCCTCATCCACACTGACGTGACAAAGTACTTGTCATTCAAAGCTGTTGATGGGAGCTATGTTTTCAGCAAAGGGAAGGTAGTCATCAGTCTATGTTCTCGTCCTGTTTTTCATCAACATTAAGTTTCCTAAATTTTCTTAGATCTAGTAGGGTAACATGCCTTTTCTCTGTTATTATATTCTATCAGATTTACAAGGTCCCTGCCACTGATATGGAGGCTCTGAAGTCCCCTTTGATGGGCCTATTTGAGAAGCGCAGAGCAAGGAACTTCTTCATTTATGTCCAAGATTACAATGAAGCTGATCCAAGGACACATCAAGGATTGGACCTTACTAGGGTGACAACTAGAGAACTTATAGCGTAAGTACCTCTCTGCTTGTTGTATCATACTCATTCCATTGCTAGTTTACTCTAATAGACAAACAGTAACACCCCCCCCCCCCCCCCCCCCACACCCCCAGCACCCACCCACCCGGCATAGAGACAAAATAAAAAGAATAACATACCTGGATAACCCTTCTAAAGGCGTGAGTTATGACTTACCTGTAGTATTAGGGTGTCTCACCAATATGATTCTTACTGTGAATTTTCAAATCCATTGTAGACATTGCTTAGCGTTGCATCTTACAGTACCTACGAACTAAATTCGTTGTAGTTAGCATCTAGGTTTTTCCTAGTGCACTCTTGCTACGTTCAGCCATTCAGGGTTGTGCTGCTACAAGATCCATTGTGAACTTTGCTGCCTCGCAGATTATACATGGATACCAGTTTATTCCATATGTTGTGCAAAGATTTTTCTTTTGCATGTTGCTTTTATGTTCGTGTAAAATTTAACCTATGCATGTTCCAATCCCCTTAATTTGTTCATGACATGTGGGTCCATGATCCACATGTCAGTGACACATTTTGGGATTGCAATTTTGCAATGGCAAATAACTAACCTCTTTCTGCACAAAGGTAACTCCATGTTCCATGTGTATTTCAGAAAATATGGTTTAAGTGATGATACAGTGGATTTCATTGGACATGCACTTGCTCTTCATAGAGATGATCGTTATCTTGATGAACCAGCACTTGATACAGTGAAAAGGATGAAAGTAAGTCTTGGCCAAAGCTGCTTCCTAGTTGCTATAGATAAACTTGTGTGCTTCCTAATGGTTTGAATATGATTCCTTTATATAGTGCAGTTATATTTACCTATTGTGTTCTTTTAGCTATATGCAGAGTCTCTTGCACGCTTTCAAGGAGGCTCGCCATATATCTATCCACTATATGGGCTGGGTGAGCTACCACAGGTCAGTCAAAATCGAATCTGTTAATACAATACTTCTTGAGTGGGCATTGTGTTCCTTGTTGATGATACAGTGCTTGTTTTGGGATACAGGGTTTTGCGCGACTGAGTGCTGTTTATGGTGGTACTTACATGTTAAACAAGCCAGAGTGCAAGGTCTTCTTTTTCACCTCTCTTCACATAATTTGGATGACTAGAAAATGCTCTCCTTTTTACCTGTGTTGCCTCATTTTATAGGTTGAATTCGATATGGAGGGGAAAGTGTGTGGTGTCACATCTGAAGGTGAAACTGCAAAGTGCAAGAAGGTGGTCTGTGATCCTTCGTATTTACCAAACAAGGTGAATACTCTCTATATCCAGATTTTAAAGGGCTCGGTCATTTGGGGCCAAATACTTATATTTTGTTAGATGACAAGCTAATTTACTGAACTTCTTTTTTCCCCCCATCTTGCGAAGGTATTTGTTATTATATGGCCTTCTGGTGTTTTTGCTAAACTTTTTTTTCTCGTTTTTTTTTGCCACCCTAATGTTTCTCAACAGGTTAGGAAGATCGGTAGAGTTGTACGAGCAATTGCTATCATGAGCCACCCAATCCCTAATGCAAATGAGTCCCACTCGGTTCAAATTATTTTGCCTCAGAAACAACTTGGACGCAGATCAGACATGTGAGGCCTTCTCTCATGCTGAAATAGTTTTCATTTCATTAATCATTAGATTTACTTAAACACTTTTATCAAGTGGATCACTATGCTTGACACAATTATGATATTTCTGTCCATATCCTCCTTTTAGGTATGTTTTCTGTTGCTCATACACGCACAATGTTGCACCCAGAGGGAAGTTCATTGCATTTGTGTCTGCAGAAGCAGAGACTGATAATCCCCAGTCTGAGCTAAAGCCTGGAATTGATCTACTTGGTTCTGTAGATGAGATATTCTATGATATTTATGACAGATATGAACCAGTGAATGAACCATCTCTTGACAATTGCTTCGTCTCGACGGTAAGATGTACAGTATATGTTAATAGAATGAACATTTAACTTCACTGATTAAACATTCTACTAAATCTTTGTGGCTGTTTCACCGTGCAGAGCTATGATGCCACCACACATTTTGAAACAACTGTAACAGATGTTCTGAACATGTATACAATGATCACTGGAAAGGTAACATGGACTTCATCTTTATTTTTATGATTGGAGTGATGTAGCCTGCAGTAGTCTTTGGTTAGTGTACTGTGCTAAAATTTTGGTCAAACGTAAGTCCAATTTTTTTAGAGTTTTAACTTAAAGTCCAATTAAATGAAGACTTGTGAATCTGTGATATTTTTGTCGAGTAGTTACAACTAACTGAGCATTTTTTTAATCATGACTTGAAGGACACCTTATTTTGAGCGGAGCTAGATACCTAGAGTCGGAACTGTGTGTGTTCCATACTTCCACTGTTTATATTTGCTAACAAAAAAGTCGCCTATGCTGTAATTTTAAGATTTAATGAATCTAGTTCCTCGATCTACTACTTTATGTTGCAAATATGGATCAAATATGTGCATCCTAACTCTGATCTCATTGCAGACTGTGGATCTTAGTGTGGATCTGAGTGCTGCTAGTGCTGCTGAAGAATACTGATTTCAGTCATAATGTCATGTTTATCAAAGATCACATCGTCAGGGACAGCACATGGAAACTTTAATGAATGGCTGGTATGAGTTTATTCCGGTCCAGATTATATATCATGCCCCTTCTGTTCTGCGAAATGTCTACTGGGTACTTGTTGCTGGCAGAACTATGCACAATGTTGACTCAAGTTGATGGACGTTGATGGTTCTATTATTTACTAGTTGATCGAATGGTGTAAAACGTTATACAGTGACCATCATGGTTGTGATGTATCATAACTGTTCAGTAAATTTGGGTTTTTCATTGTCGAGTTCTGCTTGATGCTATTGAACGCTGCCTGTTCTACTGTGTCTACTGGGTACTTGTTGCTGGCAGAACTATGCACAATATTGACTCAAGTTGACGGTGGTGGTTCTATTATTTACTAGTTGATCGAATGGTGTAAAACGTTATACTGTCGAGTTCTGCTTGATGCTATTGAATGAAGTTTGTCACCCATCGAGTTCTTCAAAGATTTTTTAGGGACGAATGCCAAATATCTTTTTGGTCTGATGTGTCAGAACATGACCTTTGGCTCTTGTGATGGGGGTATTGTTTGCCAAATTATGTGATTTTTTTTCTGGCAGGTGGTGTCTGGCAACTGAATTTTGTGGCACATGATATGGTGTTGAAAGGTTTGGGTCTTGTTGAATTTCATTTCTATTTTACACCAGTTTAGTTGAGACTAAAAGTTCTGGTGTTGCTGGTGCTGGTGGTGTCAGTGTCATCGCAATCAAAAGGCCATTTTGTTGTGTCAAGCAAAGGGATGAGAGCTGCAGCTGCGTAGATAATGATCGATTCTTGTCTTACCTCCATGGTTAGATTGGGAAAGCCAACGTAGAATACGGATTGCGTAGGTAACTTTCATGAGTCTTGTATCATGAAAGTTATCAGCCACAGCATTTGGACCATAGGTTTTGCGGAGTCACTGTGATGGCTAGATATTATAAATATATCATCTGTCTTTTCTGGCTGCCATGAGTGATGCTATCTGCAAAAACGCTAGTACGTTATTAAAAGAAAAATTAAGGACCCTAGGAAGAACTAGACGTTCTTTTAATTATTAATCATTTAGAAGAAAAAAAGTTGACATCAAATTCTGAATTCTGAATTGATGAGAACTCGAAACTGAATGGTCGGATGTATAACCTCATTTCTCACCCAATTACATGAGCTAGGCTCACATTCTATGCTGGTTACAAGCCACTGTCGTGTAGAGTGCACATGTTTTGGCAGGATGAAGTATTGTGGCAGAAAGAATTTGAGAGCTTGGTTCTTGCTGAATTTCTGTGGCAACAGTGGTATGATGTTGAGAATTTCGTCTCTTGTTGAATTAATGGAATTTCGTTTCTACCTCACCAGACCAGAGTTTGGCCTCATCATAATACAAAGATACGCAGCTCTCATCTGTTCCAGAGAAAAAAAAAGAAGCTCGGTCTCATCGTAACCAGAGGCGTTGTTGCTGTTGCTGCCTGCCTGGCTCGTGCGATAATCTGAGCGCTGTCGTGCTACTCCCAGAGCCAGAGGCCAGAGTGATCCATTCTTATCTTTACCACCGCATGGTCATTGTCACATTGCTTGCAAAAGGTAACGCTGCGGCGTCATTGTCACATTGCTTGCAAAAGGTAACGCTGCGGCGTTATCGAGTTCAGGATCTTCTGAGGAATTTTGGGCACAGATGACTGACTACTCGTGAGATCACAAATATCAAATATACTACCGTAATTTCAGCAGTGTTTTCCACTTTTACGGCCGCTCCGAGTGAAGCTGTCTGCAAAAATTACAGCTCCTCTGTGCTTTACAGCAGAAAAACCACACATGATAGTATGATACGTACAAGCCATTGCTGTAGAGCAAACGAAACATGTCATTACTATCGCTTTCTCTCTGTTTGCAAGTGCAACTGCTGCCTCATTGTCCTCCCCAGCTACCCGTTAGCCTCACCATTCCAATCCTAGGCCGCATCTTCGCCGTGCATGGATTCGGCGGTCGGGGAGCTGCCGCCCTCCTTGAACCCCGATCTCTTCTTGGCCTTCTCTGCCCAGCCCAGGACGCCGTGCTGCACATGCTCGTTGAAGATCTCCATCTTGTAGTAGCTCCCCATCTTTGAGCACAGAGCGAGACCAGCCCATCAATCAGTGTTTGTGTTTGTGTTTCAAGGATATATAACAAGTGCATAGACGTCAAACGGATATATATGGAGACGAAAACTGCCAACGCACGCACCTGGGTTACAATTGCATAAAGAGGCAGTGTGCTGTAGCTGCAGAGAAGCTGAATGACGACCCTGCAGGTACATACAAGGAGATGGATGCAAGAGTCAGAACGAAGAACATGCTCATGTACATGCACAGCTGCCATTTGAATTCCTGTGAGATGTACTGGAGGGAGGCCATGCGAATTACCCGAGAACGAGCCTGGGCACCAGGAAACCGATATTGTCCATGAAGCAGGACTCGAATCCATAGGTCATCTTCAAAAGGAAAGTTACACAGTGTCGTTGCGTTCAGTTTCAGTCATGGGCATCGGAGCACAATTCAGAATCAGAAATGGTGTGTCGTAGTAATGATTTTTTGTTTACCAGTATCCAGAAGAAGAAGGCGAGCTCAAACGCGTTCTGAAAGAGGATGAAGTGGATGAGGTGCAGGATGATCCGCGGCCGCCCGAACCAGAAGTGCTGGTCCGATGGCGTCACAATTAAATCGCCCTCGATCGCCGTCTGCTTCTCGGCTACGTCGTAGGCTAACTGAGCTATCACGTGCTCCAGCTTTGTGCCAACAGCTAACAGAAGCTGCAACAAGTAATTAGACGCCCTTAATTAAGCACCCAAGTCCCTGACTGAATGCTTATACTTCAGAACTTGCTTCAAAGTCTGCACTTACAACAAGGGGAAGGAAAGCCATCCAAAAGTATGTGTGCCAACCTGCAGATTAACGAAGTGAAGCGTGAGTAGTTTGAGAAGCTTAAATAAATACTGAAATATTGCTACAGGACCTAGCTGCCTGTTAAAAAGGAAAACTAGTTCCAGGGAAGAATTTACAGTAACAGAAAAAAACTATGGAAGTTTTTTTTATATTTTTTTTATACTTAAATGAAATAAGGGACGGTTACCATTGACATTGAGCAACAGAAATATCACCACGAAGATCCACAAGCACCAGCTAAAAGGCGACAAAAACGACAGCATGGTTAAGTTTATCATTCATGAAGCAAATTTCCCTCAAAATTTAAAATTGAATTATTGGAATTATTACCTTGTACCAACTATTTTTTTAAAATCAGACTCTAAAACCCTCACCATGTATTTGTGGAAATCAAATTTCGGGTTTCCGCGACAGTGAGTCTGCAATCCAAAAGAATGCAAGTTTACATATAAAGAATATAACAGAACATTATCTTGACATCCAATGGTACTTACCATGATAAAACCAAGACGCATTGCGGCATAGTCTGATTTAGCTACTGAACCATAAAACTGCTTACGAAATGAGTGCTGTATGGGAAAAAGCAAGAGGAAGGCTATTAGTTCACCAATACCTACTGATTGCTTTCAGTAATAACCCAAGAAAAAGCATAATTAAGTAAGTTCCACCATAGGTGCCAAAAAAATGTGCATGCCAAATTGAGAACTTAGATAATAATCGCCCCTGTGAAAAAAGAGTCATTTTGGACATTCACGTGGCCTCTAAAACATATAATTCTATTGTGATATACTGATATATACATCAGAACATAAAAGGTGCCTTTTAAAAAATATCTCATCATATAATTTTCAAATGTTTAATCTCTGTGTGTAAAAGGATATAGATGCCCAAACATCACATATAGTTTGACGGCTTTTGTAAGAAAAATACACACTATAGTTTAAAACGTCAGTTTTTTTTTCTTTGGAGTAAATATTATTTTTCAATGTACAGGTAATATATGACAGTAGAACACATGAATGTAGTACACCTTACCAGCCAACACAACGTCTTAGAATATGTGCCAATAACCTCGTAATGTTCTCTGATAAATGAAACTTGATGCATAGGTAACACCTTCTTAGATCCTGCAGTTTCACACATCGGATTTCATCAATCCTATCAACAAACAGGTCTCTGTCTTACGTTCTTGTGAAGAGAAAATAACCAGATCATAAACATATCTTTTGTTTTCACAACGATTTACATGTTTCCAGTTTCCGCAGAATAAAAAAAGATGTTCAAACCAATGAGTGTCATTGCACTAAAATACTCCTATGAGCAACGACAACAACAAGCTGGGTCGTGATACCGTTTCCTGCAGCGTTTTTCTGAATTTCCTCCTCCCACTTTTTCCATTTGTGTATCTGAGTAAAAAAAAAAAGAACAGTAAGAAGCTGCCGGCAGAAGAAGCAACAAGAGTTCCACAGTTTATTAACTGCAACTCTGCAGCCTTATGTCATAAGCAGCTAAATTAATTACCTTTGCACCTCCTAAAAGCATAGTTGTAGCAGAGAAAAATACATGCGAGACAGCCAGAACAAATATGAAGATGTGCAGCTGATGCAAGGCTTCTTGGGACAGCAGTGGAACTTTCCCCTGTCAAGACAAACGCATACCAAAAAAGAAGGAAACATCAAGACGCCATGTTGTTCGTTTGATTAATTCTATATTATTAGCTGTATTATGAATAAAACATCGACAGCCAATGCCTTGCAAAAACTAAAATATATGAACAGCGAGTGCTATATATCCGAGTCGCAGGAGTGCTATATCCGAGTCGCAGGATTATTCAGTCAGTTCACCTCCTTTTCGCACAGCCCGGCCTCGGCCCCAGCCTCGCTGAGCATCCGTGCCCGACTGATCCCACCGAGGATATCGGCGGCGACAAGACGCGCCGCCATGCCGGCCGCCGCAGGAGCCTCGTCGTGCCCCGGTCTTTCGCACGGCAGCATGTAGTCTGTCCAGCTGGGAGGAATGCATGTCCTCTGGATCGTCCCCTGCAACACCGTCAGCAGCAGGGAGATGAACCCCAGAAGCATCAGCTCTGCAACAATACACACCAACACACAGAAGAGCTCAAATCACTGAAGACGACGCACGTACGTCTCTGAGTAGAAGAACAAATAAAAAAAAAACTTTTTTTTTCTAGGAGTAGTACCTTCTTTGATCTTGAGGAGCGCCTCGTAGAGCGGCCTCTGGTGGTTCTTCTTGAGCGTCTGCATGCATGCGGACCCAAGAACAGCAGAGTTAGTGAAGCTCTCAGCTCATCAGCATCACCGTCACAGCTCGTAGCAGCTAGCAGCTGAAAAGCAAGCAAGAGGTCCAGCTCCGCCTACGGCCTATACGTACCTTGCCGAGGTGATGGAGGCCCCGCTCGGCGGCGAGGGAGATGAGCACGAGGATGGTGCAGACCGCCGCCACGATCCACGTCGGTGTGAACTGCAGCGCCGCCGCCTCGTCAGCCACCGCCATTGTCCGCCCGCCCGTCCACTTGTTCTCGACCCTGCTCCTCCCTATCTCCTTCTCAGACTGGCTGATTGGTTGCCCGTCCAGGTCTCCAGGAGCGCGCGCTCGGCGCTTCTGCCGTTTCCTTGGTTTCGTTCTAGACCCAGGCTAATAATACAGCCCCAACAAGCTGGCTGTAAGGTTTTTTTTTTTTTTGTCTTTTTTCAGCCCGCTCATATAATAGTTAGCTCTTCATTATTAATACATAGTCTACTTGTTTTTGTCACAGATTTTCTTGATTCTTGTACCCAAGCCGGCTGTAACCTTACAGCCCGCTTCTCTTCTCTCTCCTCGCCTCTCTCCTCCACCTCAGCATTATACTTGCTTTTATGCCGTCGAACTCGAAACGCCACCGGACGCACGTGGCGCCGTGGCGACAGTAGGGGGAAGGCGACAGTGGGGCCCACTGCCCCAGGAGCGAAGAGCTTTCAGGTGGGCCCGGGAATATGAGACCAGTGGACGGCAGCTCACTGTTGGGGTGCCGTTGTCTCGGAGCTTTAAACGGTGGTGGATGCAACTTCGTAGCATGGCCACATAACTCGAGAAACAAAATTCTATCCAAAACTCCTAAATTTATCTTTTTTTATACTAATATAAAAACAGATGGGTCATGGATCTCTTCATCAACTTTCATAAATCCACTTTCATCCCTTTGAAACATTGATGTCAATGCCAGTGCCACGGCCTAGTTCCTGGGCTGTTCTATTTCCTCTTTTCCTCAACTTTATGTGGGTCCTCTGATTTTCAACCTCTCATTTGCTCTTTTGATCGGTAACTCTCTGGTTGGAAATCCCGTCTTCTCAGATATGGTGGTCGAGTTGTGCTTGGTAATGCTGCCCTGGGAAGTCTGCCGATTCGCCATATATGCTCTCCATGTGTTCTTCGCAAGATGTTAGAGAGATCATTGACGGTAAGCGTCGTTCCTTTCTTTGGACATGCACTGACAAATGCCACAAGCCTCAATGTCTTGTTTCATGGGACTTGGTGTGCCTGCCTTTCTAAAGGTGTTGGTGGGGCTTAGTGTGCGTAATTTGGAAGATCAGAACTGAAAGGACCATGAATGTTGCCTAGAGGGAAGATGAATAGACGAATCTAAAATTTACAACCACGAACATTGCCGACTAGAGGGAAGATGAAATAGACGAATTTAAAATTTACAGCTTAAACTGCGGAAGCCGTTAGTTAGGAGGTTTCCGATTTCTTGGAAAACCAAAATAAGAGAAAACAAAAACTCGAACATATGTCCCTCCCTAACATAAACTTCACTCCTACGAGACCGTGGCACACAGCCCCTGACGGTCAAGTGCTAGGCGACGACAACAGAGTCAGGTGGAGCTAGCAGCTCCTCCCTACACGACGAAGCCGAGGTCCATCCACGCCATGGCAGCACCTCCTGCACCCCACGCATGAAGACCATAGTCGAAACCCCAAACTGTGACTTGTACCCGACCTTCTTCAGAATATAAGGGGAGGGCTGGCTCCCATAGAGAGGGAAGGGGGCAACAGAATAGAGCTAAGAGCCCAATTGGACACTAGAGAGAGATCCCATCTGAGAAGCAGAGGAACAACAGAGTGTTTCCCCCCACCACCGTGCTAGACAGAGGTCAGTTCCTCACTCACTAGGAAGAAACCTCATCGCCGACGAGCCATAGGATAGCACCGAGCGATCCTCTACCAAATCCCCGTTCTCCTCCGTTGTAACCCCTCCGATTTGGGTGCTCCTGAACACGAAGAAAACCTCACTGCTGGACGTAGGGCCTCGATAGCACGAAGCAGGATAAACCGCTGTGTCTCCCTTATGTTTTTGAGTATCCGAGCCACCGAAGACTCACACTTCCGACATCCGATGAACAACCACGATGATTGCCACGGCAACAAACCCGCGACAGCTGGCATGCCAGGTAGGGGAGTGCGTCGAGTGTGATTACGGCTCTACGGTGGTCGGAGCTACCTGTCTCGTCGCCGGAGCAGGCAATGTTGCCCCAGAAGGTGGCGTTCGCTTCTTCGGCGAGGTCGCCGCCGCCACCGATGCCTTCATCCTGGGCCAAGTTCTCAACTTTGGGAGCTTGGCCTACATCGCCGAATGCTACAACGAACTCCACCCCCCTCATGGAGACCATGCCGGTAGACAACGAGTCTCTGGCGTCGTGTCCCCCACCGGGGCTCCTAGGAGCGGACCTTTGAAAGGTCCTAAATGGCTAGAGTGGGGTAAATAGCCTAATAAAAATTCTATAAAAACACTAGAGCAAATTGTTAGACAACAATAAGGCGATAAAGCGGTTTTGCTCTAGCTCTACAAATTGCTATGCAAGACACCTACCAAATGCATGTATATGATCTCTATGTCAATCACACGAACAAACTTGCTATGTCACTACTTCTACCACTAGTGAGTTAGCAAGAAACAAGATAAAATAAATATATTACTTCTAGCTACTGAACTAATAAGATAAGCTACTACTACACAAGAGCTGCGTATCAATGAATGTAATGCCAGTGAAGTTGAGGGTGATATACCAATCTAGGCAAGAGATAAACCAATCAAATGAATACCAAGATGACACAATGATTTATCTCGTGATTCTGTTGCTTGTCAGCAACTTAGTCCACGTTGTGACAACACATTCACTTGGTGGCTCACGCGCTAAGACTTCGCATGCCTAACCCAACACTTGGGCGCCGTAAGAACCAACACAATATGAGGGCACACAAGTCACGAGCAATCCACTAGAGTTGCCTTTCGTGGCTCCCGCAGGGAATAGGCACAAGAACCCCTCACAATCGATCGATTGGCCGGAAACAACCACCAATTCCGCTCAATGATCCTCCAAGCTCTGGACTGGCTAAGTGACGGCAATCACCAAGAGTAATAAGAGCACCACCAGCTCAACTTGCCCTTCCCAGTGCCACAAAATGCAAGAACTCGACGCAATGCACTAGAGGCTCTCAATCTCACTCTACAATGTGATCTCAAGTGATGCAATGGAGTGGATCGTGTTCTTTTGCTCACAATAGGTTTTCTCAACAGTTTGGGGGTCCAAGAGAGTGGCCATGGCCGGCCAAGGGGGTATCTATAACTCCTACCATGAAATAGAGTTGTTACCCCTTGGAGCTGAAAACTGCATGGGCATTGGACAGCAGCGGTGGCACCTCCAACGACTAGTTTCAACGGTTGAAAAATCGACCATTGTCGGTGTCAGTGGCACCGGACACCATGTCCGGTTCACCAGATAGCCAGTCCGATGACCCATAGAAGCGACGATCACGTTTTCCTCCCTCTCTAAAAAAAATAGGGCGGTGCACTGGACAACCTATCCGGTGCCCTGTCCCATGACCATTTTCATCGAGTTCCCGAAAACGCTACTCTCTGGAAAAATAGGGCGGTGCACCGGACAGCCTGTCCGGTGCACCTTACATCAAGGTGCCAAGCAGCCGCGCGTGCCGTGGCGTCTCATGGACCCTGTCCAGACCCACCGGATAGGCAGTCCGGTGCCACCCATTGGCAGCACCAAGAGCCTGAACACGCCCTTGCAAGCGATGCTAACTCTCAAATATACTCTATTGTGTCTTCACCGGCAAAACAAAATCCCTATTTACACATTTGCCTTGATCTCCATACGGTTTTGTTTTTCTCTTTCTTCTTTTCCAAGTTGGAGCACTTGATCTCATCTTTTGGCCATCTCCATCACTTGAGTGTCATCTAGCTCCATCACTTGGATTTGGACCAACCTATCTCATAATCACATTTAGACATAGAGTTAGTCCAATAAGTTTCATCATTTAGTCAAAACCAAACTAGAGCTTTCAACCTCGAGGTCCTCACCCGATAGGTCCAACTCGGTTTGGGTCCAAACCCCACCGTGTTGGAGCGTCGCTAGATGTTTTACATGCTGGCGAATGTCCACTACCAAATCATCACCGCCGAGGTGCTACCGCTACCTGACCGCTTCTGGTACTACCTATTGGACATCCCATACGGGATCCAGAACGCGTTGGTGTCGTTCCAGCTCGATGGATGGGCTGCCAGATGGGGCCGGCAATAGTACAAAGGGAGCGGTCAGGAAGAGGAGAGTGTAACACCCGAGGTGTTTGCCACCAGTTAAGCAGTGGGTTTGAGCTTAAACATGATAGATTAAGTGGAGATGAGGATGTCAAGGTCAACCTATGGACAGGAGCCCCAACCTAAACTTGGATGCTGCACCATTGCTTTACATATAGTCCATTTTCAAGATATATGCTCGGGTGGTGTTATTGCAATATCTTCATGTGTCTCACCTTAGTACCTATCTATATTGGTCACTGGAAAAGTTTCATGACGTTTGGAATCAAAAAGTTACA
Organism: Saccharum spontaneum; assembly: GCA_022457205.1. Classification (NCBI taxonomy): domain Eukaryota; kingdom Viridiplantae; phylum Streptophyta; class Magnoliopsida; order Poales; family Poaceae; genus Saccharum; species Saccharum spontaneum. The sequence continues at coordinate 42,662,242 of CM039611.1, forward strand.
TGAAATGATAAGTTATATGCTTGTTGGAATGACTTTACTAAGTGCTGGAATCGCATTATTAAGTGGATGGAAATATAGGTCATCGACCAAACCTTGCAACCTTGCCCAAAAGACTCTAGATAGACTCTACAACAAAAGTCATGAAAGGTTCGTGTTGAGCAAATGCCCAGAAAATGCTCCAATGGATCAAAACGGACAATTCAAGCTTTATCGCGATACTACTTTGGTCAAAGAAGAAATATAGTTTCTATACCAGTTTTGATGTTGGACCTTAAATAAAAGTTATAGTTCATGTTGTGTAGAAGAAACTTTGTTTAATGGTCAAGAGCTAGTTTGGTCTCTAACCTAGTCAAATCGAGGCTCAAAGATTGGATTAGCTGCTGTTTTTCAGCCTTGGAAAATATTCTAAGTCATGGAATATGTGGACTGACATTGACAGGTTGGCGCATTTCGTTCTCAAAATTTTGTTAAACAACTAAAGTTGGACTCTTTATAAAGATTGGAGTGTTTAGAGTGGAGAAGAGCTCAGAGAAGTTTGAATGGATTTAGAGCTCGTTTGGACCTTCAAAATTTATTCTCAAAACTGCTAGATTCATCACACTCTTGGACTTGGTCCGGCAAGGACAAGACGGTTGGCACGTCGCGTTCTCGTGGTTTCGTTAAGCAACTCAAGTTGACCCAAAAATGAAAGTTGGAGTTAACTTAATGAGGAAGAGCATACAAAAAGTTGGGTTCAGTCGGACCGAGTTTTGATCTTCGAAAGTGAGTTTCCATGACTATTTTCAAAGTGCTGACAATGCCATCTTGGAGCTTAATTATCTACTAATCCAGAGTCTGAATGGTCATGCACCCTTAATAAAGCTTGAAGAGGATAAGGAGAACATCAAACTTGCTTCAGGCGACAGGACCCGAATCTACACCGAATATGCTCAAAAACGGCATCCAATGCGCCCACTGTAGCACCCGCCACCTGCTCGGCTGAATGTCGGCGTGGCGACCATGCATGGGCAGTGCCCCCACCACGATGCCGCGCGTCCTGCCGCGTCTCTGCTGCTCCATTTCAAATGCCGAGCTTCCCACTCGCCTCAGCTCACTCCTTCCTCACTCACATCGCCCTCCCCACTCCCGTTCTCGCCGCGACGCGCGCACAGAGCGCCGCCCGCCATGGCCGAGCTCGGCCCCGCCGCGTCCCCGCTGTTTTGCCCGTCTTTCGTCCAAGCCGACCGCACCATCGCCTTCCCCTCGCCGCGCCGCCCCTCCCGCGCCTCTTCCCTGGCTCCAACCGTCGCCGGAGTGCCGCGGCCGCCGTGCCTCTGTCGTCGCCGCCGCCTGCTACCGTGGCCGCACCGCCACGGACCGCGTCGCGCCGAGCTAGGTAGCCCAACGGGTGCGCGAGGACCTCCGCGTGCTTCCCCACCCCTCAGCCACGGCCGACGACGACCGCAACCACCGAATCCGCGAGCTCTGCTGCTTCCTCTACTGTAAATCGCGACCAGGGACCTCGAGGAAGAATTCGACTAACTCCAGGGGCCTAACTGCACAGTCAGTGACTCAAATGAATAGTGCTCTCGGGACTGATTCGTAATTATTTTGCAGAAACTTTGGAAATTCATAGTAAATTGTAGAAAAATCATAAAATAGTAAATGAGTACTTTTTGGAATCCTTGTGAAATTCTCTATGCAGTAGATCTATAATATTGCATGTTTTAGTTTAAAGTTTTCTCTGTAAAAATGGATTTGTGCAGCTAGGTTTTCATTGCTAGATGTAATTGTCATTTTCATAACTGTAGATCTAGGGCTCCAAATGAAATGAAATTTTTGTGGCATGCTACTCATATGATGATTGATGTGTGGTAAAAATTTCATGAATTTTGGTTGCCATTTGAGTGAGTTATTAGTGTATCTTGCTCTCACATGAATTCTTGCAATAGTAATTTGTCTTTTTCATGGAGGTTGATATACATGTCCAAATGAGTTGAAATTTATACAGTAGACTATTGGGTGTATGTAAGATCTACTGTAATTTTTATAGATTTTATTATGGACTTTTGATATATTTTTATTATTTCACCTTGCTATTTAAATAAATTAAGAAATGCATTAAAAGAAATTATTCACTGATGAGCACTATGCTTTTTGGTGATCATTTAATATGCACTTTATGATGGTTACATTGGTTGTGGCCAAATATATGTTTGAAATGTAAGTTAATATTTATTCTTGCAATTGTTGCTTTCCTGGACAGTTTCTGGGACTTTGGTAATTGCACCATGAAAATGATGTTTGATGAGAAACATGCTTATAACAAAGTTGTAGATAACTCATTAATCTAGCTTGTGTTAAATTTTGGTGGCATTTGGCCTTATAGTTTGTGAGTAATGACTGTTTCAAGTTGGGTTCCAGAAATAGTTGTTCTCTGGAATCTCTGGACCAGATTATGTAATTATGCATGTTTGACTTTGTTAACTTGAGAATCATGCTAAGATGATTAAAGATGAATTATAGACAATTTCATAAGCTTTCCATAATGTCTTGTTGCATGGCTATTGGATTTGTATAACTCCAGTTATGATCCAAACATGTAGATGTTGTTTGCAGTCCAGAAATTGTCAGATGCTAGTTATGGTTGTTTACTCCATGTGTTGCTAAGTGTGGCTTATACCCTTGATGATGGTCAAGTTAAGATACTTGTGATCTTGTTAAACCTGAGTTATGCTTGATGTGCTTGCCCTCTTTAATTGGTTGTGTGATGTTAGTTAATTAGCTTTTGGTGTCTATGTCTTAATCATGTGTTTACATGAATGATTATGTGATGCATCTTGTGTTACCATTCATCATATTCATACACATGCATCTGGCATCTCATCTAGGTACGCTAGATGCACCACGTGAAGGATGAGATGTTGAAGCCAAACCTGAAGATGGTGTTTGGTGGACCTATCCCGAAGATGGAAGGACTAAACAAGTGTCGGGTTGGGAGATGCTCACCGAGCGAGTGTCATCTGTCAATCACTAACCCAGTGTTTGATTCCAGGCAAGCCCCGGAGCATTCTAAGCCTCCTATTTTATAAAAGCAATTGATTATATATATGTTATATATGTATTGTTGCATTAAGTTATAGGAGTTGATTGAAAACACTTGCTGCATATATATCCTTTCCTTGTCCCATAAATATGCCTAGAATCCTATTTTGGTTCGGGATCGAAAATATTGCTTAGCCCTGCTTAGACCGGTAGCGATCGGTGATTTCCTGTCACCAGCAACTATAGGTGGTTACTGGAAAACTTTAGCTATGGAATGGATGATATCCTGGAAATAACCAAGTGTTGATGAATAATTGGAGACCGGGCGGAATAAGTATGGGGCAACCAGACAGGGTTCTGGGGTGCTTGTAGTTTCCGCCTGTGTCGATTAAGGACCGACCGTTGTTGGGCCTCGGGTCATGTTGAACGCATGCCTCACATTTAGCTGGCCGAATAAAGTACCTTTCGACCGCGAAGCCGGGAGATTATTCGGGCCGAGTGGATTGCCCGCAACGCACTGTACCGGAGCAGTAGTGGCAGGAAACGGGGGCGCGATGATAAGGCCAAAGAGCAGTCGGGCGGCCCCCGGGTACATGTGGTTCCTGGCAAACTCGCGACTTTACCTGAATAGTTGACTCGGTGACCAATACCTCACTTTAGCGGGTGAGTGAGGTTTGTGTGAGGAATAAATTACCAGCTGGTTAATAATCGATTCGAATCGCCATCGCTCCTGGATAGTGAGCACTTGACTCGAGTTACTGCATCGTAGTAATGATGATGGAACACAGATGGTTATGTGGATAATGTTGGAAATGCTAAACCTGAGATGATAACCTTTGATGTTAATGGTTAATCAAGTGATTGCTTTAGCATAGGTGCTTACCTAGATTGAATAGGTTATAATAAATATGATGCAAAAGGACTTAAATTAGTTTATTCATGATAACTTATGCTTTTCGCAAATAAGTCAAGCTAGCCCACTGAAAGAAAGCCTTGCATACTCCTTGGTGTCATTATTTCTGGTTTATGATGGATAAGTCTAGCTGAGTACCTTCTTGTACTCAGGGTTTATTCCCACTTGTTGCAGGTTGTGATGTATCATAGCTACTGCAAGAATTGGAAGACTCCGGCTGTAGTGGCGGAGTGTGATCATGGGCATGATCCTTCTGAGCTATCTTATCTCTCATGCTTTTATGGGAAAATTGACCTTGGTACTGGCATGTATTTGAATTAAGGTGATATTAGTTTTCAAACTACTTTGCTTCCGCTACTTTTAAACTTGAGTTGTAATAACTCTACTGAACTCCGATATATGTTGAATTACTTATGAAATGGATGTAACATATGACCTGTTATGTTGGACCACTACGATCTTGGCTTGTATGTTGATTGGTTTGAAATCCCTCGGGATTTTATTGGACTACCGGAGTTATAAGAGCTTAAGTACGGGAATTTAATTGCTCCGGCGATTGTTTTTGTACTTTTGTTCTTATAATTTGGGCGGTTCCGTGACAGAGAGGGCATTGATGATTATATTGAGCGAACCAGACACATATCTCCATCTCCAGTGTACTGTTTATCTTCCACTTCTAGTCCTCCCTCATGTACCCAAATCTCTTACTTCCAGTATCTTCTAGAACGTCCTAGTGTCTTCTTCCTAGCACCTACTGTACTGCTTGCTGCTTGTTCCCAAATTGATCCTAGTTGATAGTTGTATCAGACTATTGAGGGCTTGTTATTAGAGAAGTGATTAAGGTTGCTAATAATCTCTTAGCAGGATACCGTTGGATCTTCAACAATACTAGATATTAGTTCCAATATATCCAATGTATGTGTGACCTTTATATTTTATGAGACTTTATTTTTTATTAGAAGGAAAACATACACATGAGAACTGAGCCTTCCTTGTGGTGGAACCTGTCCACCCGGGTTCTCCTCAACTTGGTACGAATGTTCGTATTTTCTTGGATTTATTTCAGGATTTAACGGCGTTGTGCTTTCAGTGGTAGACAAGTTCCCATCGACAGCGAGACGCATGTGGTGACTTCGTCAATCTCGAGACGTACCGACATAGTCTTTTGGAGGTGCTCATAGAGGTAGGGTTTACGCATGTGTGTTCATAGAGGTGAATGTGCGTGCATGTTAAGCGTCTGCATCTGTACTTGTGTAATTCGCAAAAAAAAGTTACACACAAACGTACTTGTACCAAAAAATTGTAAGCCGTCTACTTATGTACACATATATATTAGTATTGTGTAGGCCTACGTTGAAAACAACAAAGGTGCACTCATATGTGCTATAAATCTCATATCATGACCATGGGTCGGACGTGCGTGCGTCGCTAACTGAAGCGGCAGACACGTCGCCAGAACCGAGGAAGAAGGGGGCAGGGGCTGGGGATGGGCAGAATGGCCAGCGGCGAGGCCAGGGGCGAGGTCGTCGCGGGCTCGCGGTCAGTGTGGTGGTCGAGGCGGCGGTGGCGGCGCAGGTAGTGGTTAGGGTTTCAATATTTGCAACCATCCATGCCCGACAGCCTTAGAAGGAGGTGCCTGGGGCGGCGGCCGGCTAGGCAGTGGTGGCGGGTTGAGGGGTGTTGAGCGAGGCGACGGTGGCGCCGCCGAGCGGGCGGAGGGAGACAACCGAATGGGCAGTGCCGGTGGCTGGGGCGAGGAGTTGCTCACGAACTCCTAGATTGGGATTAGGGACGGGCAGGTTCGTCTGGCGGCAGTGGTAGGTGGGCAGTGAGGTCGCCGGCGGCCTGGGCGGCGGGCGGGAGGAAGATGGGTACGGGGAGTTTGAGAGAGAGAGAGAGAGGAAGAAGATGTGTATGCCGTTATCCCTATTGGCACGCGTGCGTCAAGAATGAGGGTCGATCGGTGCAAGACCATCACAATTCACAACTATGATAGCTAAGATATATCATAGATGGTCAATATATTGCTAGTCGCAGAGATTGAATATGAAAGTAGTGGATGGCAATGCATAAAAGACACTATTCTCCTTATCCTTTGGATTTATCATAGACCGGTTGACACAGCCCCGACAGGATTCGTTGATGCGACATCGACAAGATTTTTTAGCAACGCTACATATTATGTTTATGATGAAATACCAGGGTCGGGCCTAGGATGTGCAACTTGTGTATTCAAATTTCAAAGGGTATTTTTTATTTATAGCCTAAATCCTTATATGTGCTTCAAGATATTAAGGCAAACTAAGACACTTATCCGCGGCTGCTGCGACAGTAAAAATGATGACATATGAACCTGTTACATCACTACAACACGGGCACCCTGCTGTCCCATCATCTGATTATTCTATGTTTCCAACGACCTCAGCATCCTCCCCAGCCTTCGCCATTTCAATCTTAACAGAAGGTTCTGCGGAATCGCCATTGTTCGTCGATTCCTTCTTGCTAGCAGCGCCAAATCCCTTCAACCCCCTCCCCGACGTCCTCTTACTCGTCTTCGCCCACACCAGGACGCCCTTCTGCACATGCTCGTTGAAGATCTCCTTCTTGTAGCGGCTCCCCATCTTTTGTGCAAAAGGGAGCAAAGCGTTTAATCATCGGAATAGGAGTTTTGAGGATAACAGTTTGTATAACAATCCATATCTGAAGTCTGAACGCTGGCGCACCTGAGTTACAATTGCATACAGAGGCAGGGTGACGTAGCTACAGATAAGCTGGATAAGAACCCTGCAAGTGTCAAGAGAACATACTGAGACTTGCATTTTCCCTATGGCATGAATGGGCAATAAGCTGGAGGATTCTGAAATGATTAAATTACCCCATGACAAGCCTCGGCACGATAAAACCAACAGATTCCATGATGCATGCGTCGAATCCGTAAGTTGTCTAGAAACATTAAGGAGGGTCAACAATGCTGTTTGAGATGAGTTATCACATCTCTGTGCGCTTTACAAATGGTGCATAAAAATACTTACCAGTATCCAGAAGAAAAACGCAATCTCAAATGAGTTCTGAAAGAGGATGAAGTGGATCAGGTAAAGGATAATCTTAGGCTTGCCGAACCAGAAGTGCCTATCTGATGGTTTTACGATCACATCGCCATCGATAGCTGTGTGCTTCTTAGCTACATCATGGACTAACTCAGCTATGATGTGCTCCAGCTTAGTGCCAACAGCTAACAGAAGCTGAAACAAGTAAAGAGCTGTCCAGTAAGCACGTAATACTAACTAGGCACGCGGTGGTCAAGGACCAATAGACAACAGTTAATCGTATTGTTTAGAGTATGTGCAAGGACCAGCCAGTAATTAAAGCAAATAATTCACTTCATCAGGACGTTGAGAAAATCAATACATGGTGAAAGGGTACCAGGTTTGGTTCCCCTGTAAAGGCCAAGCAAAAATGGTGAACATCAGGCAACTATGACATATTTCTCCAATGCAAGAGTTTATGGGTCCTTTTTAGCGATCTTCATAATTTAGACATTAGAGAAAAAACTACTCAGGAGACCTGCATATGCCATTGTATTAAGAAAGGAAGAAAAATACGAGATACGAAGCAGTAGTGTGTGGAGAAAAGAAAAATATAAGCACTTACAAAAAGGGGAAGGAAAGAAATCCAAAAGTATACGTGCCAACCTGCAGATTAATGGAAAGGAGTGGTAAGTTGTTTTTAGAAGCTTAAATACATACTGAAATACTACAACAATACCGAGCTGTCAGTTGAACAGGACAAATTAACTCGTCCTGCACAAAGACTGGGCAGGAAAATAGAAATAATAATGGTCTTTTGTGTTAATATAGGATAGCTCAGTTTTACCGTCAACATTCAGCAATAGAAATATCACCACGAAGATCCACAAGTACCAGCTAAAAAAAGGAATAGAAACAACATGGTTATGTTTATTCTGGAAAGAAGATCTGCATCAAACTTTAAAAAGAATTTATAGACATGTGTACCATTTACCTGATGCCTACCACTTTCCTAAAATCAGCCTCTAAAGCCCTTACCATGTATCCATAGAAATCAAATTTTGGATTGGAAGGGCAGTGAGTCTGTAATGAGGGGAAAAAACCCATGTTTACAGCCCAGGAAAGAACACAATATCAGCTTATCATTTGGGCAGATGCTTACCATGATAAAACCAAGACGCATTGTGGTGTAATCTGATTTAGATACTGATCTATAAAACTGCTTAACAAAAGAATGCTGAAAAAGAAAGGAAAGTGAAGGCTAATAAGTTCACCAATAGTGTCTTTTGTAAGAAGTTCACCAATAGTAATAGAAAGCAATTGCCACAAGATAAAAAAAACATGTATGGAATAATGCAAACGTGACTAATAAATGAAGTTATGCGATATAAGATAGAAGATAAAAGAAGACATGAAATGCACTACTTACCAGCCAACTCGATATTATAGTTCGTTTCTTGATAAATTCGTCATGTACATTGGTTACCTTGTTAGGCCCTGAAATTTCAGTTCATTTTATATTTTAACAAAAAATATAAGTGACTCTTCTTTTGCGAGTAAAAATAAGCATATCATAAAAGAACATCTTTTTAAATGAACCAGGCAGAAGACCTATTGGTTATATTAAAAAGAAGTTCAATCCAGACTGGATATAATAAAACAAAAGAAGCATAACAGAGCAACATGACTCCATTGACAACTAAAAACAACAACTGCACCAAATGGTTGGATCGAGACATAACACATCCCAAACAACATATACTAGTGAGGCTATTTATATCCTCATGGAAGTACCAAGAGGGCAAGAGGTACCGCTAATTATAATTAGGGAGACACCAACACCAAAATGTACTGTAGTAACTAGCACCGGCAATCAGTACCCCATATACTAAATTTTGGTACCTCCCATGTTATAGTTTTGGTACCTTTCCAAGGACCATAAAAGACCACGGAAACGAAGAAGCTCCTTAAATCGATTTGCAGTCGCACAAAAAAACTAAAGACTAGTTCAAATGCAAGTGTGGCACCGCAATAAAATATGAGTAACAAGCTAGATCCTGATACCATTTTCAGTAGCATCTTTCTGAATTTCATCCTCCCACTTTTTCCATTGGTGTATCTGAGTAATTAAATACAGTAAGAAACAGACAGCAAAAGTAGAAAGAGTTCTGCTGCTAAACTGCAAGGCATACCAAAAGCTGCATACCTGTACACTTCCTAAAAGCATAGTTGTGCAGCTGAAAATAACATGTGTGATTGCCATAACAAATATGAAAATGTGCAGCTGATGTGTGGCTTCAAGGGACAGAAGTGGAACTTTTCCCTGTAAAAACAAACAGTACAACTTAGATATACCATTAAAATTAAAACATAAGTAAAAAGAAACACCTCGATTGACTAATCCTTCTAGCATCATTTACTAGTTAATTAAGAGAGAGAAAAGAAGGTATGAGTTATCCTCTGCCTAAAAAGAAAGGTAGCTACAAAGCCTACAATTAAGTTGTAGGAAGGTTGTTTTCAATCAAGGACTACGCTAAAAAGGAGTAACAACATAAGCAAACCAAGTACATCATGATAAAACACTTGATGTGTTAACCAACCATGTGCCCATCTGATCTTAGAAAATATAGTTAGCCTCTGAAAAATAGTACTGTAATAATCAGTTCGAATTGTCTAATTAAATTCCCAATCTAATAGAAATTGACAGAATTTATACTAGAGAAAGGCATCATGCCAACTCTCCTTTTTCTTTCTATGGTGCCAATTATGACCCAGTCTTATGTCCCTGTCTCTCCACCTGAATTATAGTATTCCAACTTAGGCCTTGTTTGGATCCACTCAACAAAAGTTTAGCTAGCTAAAATTTAAAAACTAAACTTTAGCCAGCTAAAAGTTCTCCTAGCTAAATTTTAGCTAGGGTGTTTGGATCCACTAGCTAATATAGACTCAGCTAAACTTTAACTGAGTTTAGCTAGGTTGAAACAGCTAAACCGAGCTAAACTTTAGCTGGTCTTTTAGCTATGCCGTTTGGATCCATAGCAGCTAAATTTAGCCGGCTAAAGTTTAGCTGGTGGATCCAAACAAGCGCTTAGAAGTTAGCCCAAAGCCCTAAACATCACATTTCTCAGACTGAAAAAACTATCGTGTTTAATTGGTCTAGCCAACACGTGGCTGTCATGACCGCCAACTCGAGTGGCTAAGTTTGGATTCTCAGCTTTTATGTTTGGCTTTCGTTTTGGGCCTTTGGCTAAGTCGGTGAGCCCAGTTGGCCTTGTAATGGTTTGGGCCGGAAATATAAGGCGCCGGACGCGTCTGTGAGTCGTTATGGAATAACAGAATCTTGAACTCGTCTTCCCGTCTAACAAATTAGTTGGTGGACGCAAATCAAAATCATATCTTACTAAATTTCATCTAACTGACCACACCATGGCTTAAACAAAAAAAATTGTAATGGACAATAAGGTTTATTCCAAAATTCTAATTCCGGAGTCTGATCACCTTATTATGGCAGTGCTCAGACCCAACGCCTGCACTCAGCAGCCGCCTACCGATCCTGCCAAGGGTAGTCCCGACAGCAACGAAATGCTTCTTGGTGGCATGTCGCCTACCGGCGGCGTGCTCATCTGGCTTCTTGCATGGCAGCATGTCGAATGTCCATCCTTCAGGGATGCATGTCTTCTGGATGCTCCCCTGAAACACCGTCAACAGCAGGGAGATGAACCCCAGAAGCATCAACTCTGCATCACATCACACAAAGACAGAGCTAAGGTTTGTGCGGTAAACGTCATATCTTTATCTTATCCTAGCCGTATAGTACTTCTGTAACATCGATGGGTAAGGCCGTTTGAATGGTTGCCGTTTGCTTGCTCTCACGTTGTAACACAAAATTTCTGTCTTCTCTTCTTAATAAAAAACGGGCCTCCATCTACTCGTGAAAAAAAAATCTTTATCTTATCCGAAATCATAGAGAAAAGGAAAGAAACACTTCCAAGAGCCTTTTTATATTCTTCCTTTTTGCTAGGAATTAATATTCTGGTGAAAATACGCTCCAACGTCTTTTTATTTAGATCTCCAAATATTGTCGAGATTGTCATACTCTATTCCAGATTTCTCGTTAGTCAAATATAGAGAGCAGGATTGGCTCTCTTGAGTGGCACAAAATATAGAAAAGCTGTTGAAGGGTGGAATGATATACAAAACGAGTTTTATTTAAATGGTTCTCCAAATGATGATTTAGAAAGTAGATTTTAAAACACTCTTAGAGATGCTCTAAGATTTTGCACCAGGGTCATCACATACATGGAAAAAGTTGCGTCCTTTTGCTGTTAAATCACAAAAGTTTTTTAAGATGCATTTTTTTAAAATAATAACCAATCACCCGGTTTCTTTCTGGTCCTCTTCTCCAAACGACAATCAGTCCTCAGTGTTCTTAGTAATCGAACCAAGATGCGGAAGACTTAAGTTTCATCCCTATAAAAACTTATTTTATCTACAAAATTTTCATCCTCTCTTTTCATCTATACTATGTCATTATTAATTATCCCAAAGTGAAAAACAAGGGGGAGGAGAAATGGAGGCACCTTCTTTGACCTTGAGCAGCGCCTCGTAGAGCGGGCGCCTCTGGTTCTTCTTCTGCAGCTTCTGCAGGACACGACAGGCCGGCGGGTCACCCAGATTAGCGCCATGGCCGTCAGCGGGAGATCGAGTATAAAATAAACCCCTATCCTATGCAACAGAACGGTTGAGTGAATCCAGGAAAGCAGAGCATACACATACACACCTTGCCGAGGTAGTGGAGGCCTCGCTCGGCCAAGAGCGAGAGGAGCACAATGAGCGAGCAGACCGCCGCGACGATCCACGTCGGTGTGAACTCCAGCGCCGTCGCCTCGGTCTCCTCGTGCGCCATTCAGCCCCCGTCCGGCCTCCACTACTCTTGCAGAAAGCGTCGAAATAAAGGAAACGTGAACTGTCTCGCCTCTCCCGGAAGGAAACGCGCAGCAGACTCGCTTCTGCTAGTTGGCCTGTGCTGCAGCTGCTGTACCTTGTATATATATATATCCCAAGTTTCCAACTGCTGCTATTCAGCAGCTTGAATAGCTGTTACTTGGCAGCTTGGATGTGTGCAGCTGTTATTACTACATATTAGTCGACGTTCGAGCTGATGATTGCAGCTTGGATGTGTCCCAAGTTTCCACTTCCACCTGCATATTCGAGGTTCGAGCTCATCGCAGCGTCCGGACTGCTTAAGGCGAGCCGATCTTCCAGAGATACATATCCAGACGACCCGGCCGCATAGATGATTGGATAATATGAGTAATTAGTGGAGTTGATTAGACGATCGTTTTGGGAATTCTACGCCCCGTTCGGCTGTGCTGATAAGCCGGCTGAAAAACACTGTTGGCTGATTTGCTGTAAGAGAAAAATACTGTTCCGACTGAAAAAACAAGCTGAAAAAGACGGATTATAAGCCGGATGAACAGGACCGTAGTTGCGGCATGCATGTAAGCTACTGGACTACTATATATGGATTACTAGAATATCTACACACTACACTGTAAGTGGTTTTTGTTTTTTTGAAAGCCTGCAAGTGGTTTAGTTCATGCGTGGACGTTCGAGAATCCAAGAATGAGAGCGTGTACATATGTTTTGTTCTAAAAATGCATGCAAAGTATGGTAGAATATTGAGATAGCTACTAGAATACATGCATGAGCTATGATGAGACCAATTTACATTTACATTATATTAAACTAATTATGATCACTACACTAGAACACGCAGTCACTGCCGGTTATACTAGAGCCGGCAGTGACCGCTTATCACTGCCGGGTGGTAAGTCTAGAATCCAGAAAATTGACAAGAAGCTAAACACTAAGCAGTGATGGCGCCTATCACTGCTGGGTTAAGCCACTACCCGGCGGTGTTATATCACTACTCAAGAAGCTACGACGACCTCCCCTCGTAGTAGATATCACTACCAACCCATGTTATGACCCGGCAGTGATATGTCACTGACCGGTCAAGCCACTAACCGATAGTGATATTTTGCATATCACTGTCAGTTTTTGTTGTGGCCCATCAGTATTCTTCCCAGTCGTTGGATCCACCTAACTATCATAACATTGATTCTTCACGTCGGGATCCACCTAACTATCATAACATTGATTCTTCACGTCGTTGCTTCCGGTTATAAAAGCGGCGTCCGGATGTGTCCACGGACAAATATGATGTAGCTCATATTGTTTCATCCACTTACAGTATCCACATATATGAGCTCTCTATGGGGAGAAGCCCTTCACATACACATTTCCTTATGAGTCGTCGAGATGATGCACATGAGAGGTACTAGAAGAATGTTTGTGAAGATAGAGCTATGTTAAATCTTAGGGACACTAGGAGCTATTCTCCTGCACCCTCGTTGTAGCATGGGCTGCTAGTCTGTTGATGGGCAGATCCTCGAAGTTGACATGCCCTTCAAGCTGTTCTTAGATCCGCCGCTAGAGGCATAGACTCATCACAGCTTGCAAACCATCATGGATCCTCCACCCCCTCGGGCATCCTCTTCCACCTTCGAGATCCCACTTGCCATAGGTTCTAGAAGAGTGTTTGTCAGGTGGTTATGTTATTGTGTTTGTAGGTTTCGATGCAACATTTATATAGTCGGAAAAAGATCTTTGTTATCGTATATGTAATTTTATTCTAAAATCTTTGTTATTGTATATCAGTATCCTATATATACAAATATTTTTAATAATTTCTATGGTATTTTGTTACCATTTTTACTGGCCGACTAGTATTTTGGAACATTTTCACATACCTTTACTTTTTTATGAGAATCAATAAGGATTAAAATAAATTATCTGCTAACACGGATAGGTGTATTATCCAATGGGGGACACCTCGATCATGATTGTGTCCAACTATTGGGACTATCATAGCTGCATCAGAGACAAGCCAACAGTGTTGTATTGTCCATCCAGATAATGATTAGGATTGTGTATACATCGCAAGTGTTGAGAGTGCAAACCAATGAGGGCAAGTGATACATAGATTTTTTTTCCCGAGGTTTGGTTGCTTGCCAGCCACCTACGTCCACGTTAGCGTGGATCCTTAGATCACCATTCACTAAGAAGCCGGTAGATCATCAAGGACCTCTCCAAACATGGATTTGAATTGACTAGAGTCACTCTTTTGCAACACGTGCAAAGATTCACGAACACTAGTAATGTTTCTACGGTGAAATTTAGAAAGCGATAACAGGAAGACTAGTAAACCAAATCAATGTAAGCCTGTACGGTGAAAGAACACGGGCGGGAGAACGCAAGGACCGTCAGATAGATGCTATTACCGGCTTGCTGCATACCTAGACCTAGGCACCGCCGCAGTCTCTTGTGCAGTTTTGTGCTTGTGGGAACAGCACTTTTTCTTTTTTGGAAAAATTGGGAACAGCAGTTATCAATCCTGCCGTAGAATAACAGACGCATCTGTTTGGAAATTGGAATGGCACAGCAACAGCCAGCACTCCAGCAGTATAGTCACGTATAAACCTAAGACAAGAATGTGCAAGAACACAAAAGGACATCATATCTAGCCTGAATGCCTTGAGCGCAACACCAAACATCCGGCCAATGTACGGTGCCAATGATGAGGTGAGTGGTGTCCCCAGTTCGCCTTGATGATTTTCATTCGGACGGTGAGGGCAACGGCCAGCGAAAGGCTTTGGAAGAGCAGAGATGAAAACGGACGGAAACGGACGGAAAAACCCTATTTCTACTTCCGTTTCTATATTTTTTTTGGCGGAAATGGGAGCGGGTTCGGAAAATGCGGGTTTGAAAACGGAATCAGAATACGCGGACATACGGAAACAGACAAATACGGATGGAGAGCCAAAAAATTAAATTAAGATCACATAATCTAATATTCTCAAAGTATACATATATAAAGTCATGTAATAATATATACAAAGTTTAATATTCATTTACATGCTATGTACGTGAACATAACATGCATATTTGGTGATTCGTAGTTATATTAACATAACATAAGGACATGTAATTATTGAACATATTGAGCATAGATTGAAAAAGGGATAAAAACGGGAATAAATACGGGTCTATTCCGTATTAAAACGGGATTACTCGGAAACGAATGGAAAACACCATTTTCTACTTCCGCAAATACGAAAATGGGATCTCGCAAATACGGAAACGGATAGGAAAATGTAGAAAACGGAACGGGATGGTACGGAAAAAATTCCGTCCGTTTTCATCCCTATGGAAGAGACTGGATCCAGATCACTCACCACCGGAGCATGAGGCAGACTGGAGTCAGCTTTCTCCCAGCAAACGAAAAGGTTTGGGTCATGGTCGACGCGACGACCAAGGTCGATGATTGCCTCTCAGCGAATAAAGCTTGTCTTTGGATGTTTGTTTATTAGGCCAGGTGTCATTGTGTAATCAAAACTATGCAGACTAGGATGCGCTTGCCACGGCGACACATCGTTGTGTAAGCTGTTCTCTTTCATTTTCCTTTTCTTTTTTCAAAGCATAGAGAAACTATATTAAAACTTAGAGCAACTTCAAGAGTCTTTCTTAAACTCTCTAAATTATCATTTAGAGAGTCATTTAATAAAAATCATTCTCTAAATCTTTCCATCTATCTACAACTTCTCTATATCTTGTGCACAATCTAGAAAGACGTCTCAATCCTCATTTTTGGCTAGCGAGAAATCCATAATACAATATGACTGTATTTGGAGATCTAATTAAAAGTTATTCGAGGACATAAAAACTATTCCTATCAATTATAAAGGATATAAAAAGGTTTTTAGAGTTTCTTCTAGCACAATACATCCTCTAATTACACATGAAAAAAATCTAAAATAAAAATGATACTATGTTTTATCCAGATTCTGCTATCATCATTTTCCCTAGTGGCTTTACTTGATGCATAATAGAGTTTTATGGACCACCGAAGCCAAAGTGTAATCCTTATATTGAATCTAATGATCAACCTTAATACATTGGACATGCTGCAAGATCTAACGTTTCGGAACCAGTCCGAAACACATCTGAAGCGATGAAACAACACATCGTCAAGTATAACATAAGCCGCAGATTCATCACCTCCATCATAACATAAGCCGCAGATTCATCACCTCCATCCTTTGATAAGCTGCAGATTTCCTCTCCACAATCAACGATAAGATCGATGATCTGAAGTTATTGGCCAAGAGCATCCCTCCCTTTGCAAATAAAATAATGGCTACAAATTGGTCTCTAGCTGATGAAATCGATGTCTACAACGGCAACGTACTCGTGGCAATTATCAAAGTCATCGTAGCTAACAAGATCTCGACCAAAAAATCATCTGATATCCCCTTATCGATATCCCCTTATCCATTCAGACATGCTAGTATATATAGGACTCTGGTTCCTACTGGACCAACAGCAGACAAGGCTAACGGGCCTAAACTCACCCACTCCTAATCCTATTACAAGGCCCAGGGTCCAGGTCATGACATCACAGTCCACAAATACCATTACATGGCTTCAAGATATTACGACAAACTAGAACACTACTGCATGGCTGCTGCAACAACTATCTACAAAAAAAATGATGACATATGGAGGGAGGGGTTGTACTGCCAAGCAATGAACTGGTAAGTGATGCACAGCCATCTCTAGCAGCATATGTAACACCGTTGTCAAGTACGGTTGAGGCAGCGAGTGTTGAAGCACATGTACACACTACACACTGAAACGCTCCAGCATACGGCTGCGAGTGTTGAACCACCTGTACACACAGAGAT
The DNA here is from genome assembly GCA_022457205.1 of Saccharum spontaneum. Taxonomy (NCBI): domain Eukaryota; kingdom Viridiplantae; phylum Streptophyta; class Magnoliopsida; order Poales; family Poaceae; genus Saccharum; species Saccharum spontaneum. Next base: position 42,679,014 of record CM039611.1, read on the forward strand.
TAATATGCAGACTGCAGCGCCCTTAGCCACTCCACGGGCCAATGCCCAGAACATATTACAAACTGATACTCCTATGAGAGGTGACACACACAATCAACCTTGATGATCCTGACCATATAGGAGACAATGTTTCAGTAGATGAGTTCCTAGATTCCATTCAAGCGCCCATTTAGCAGCCTATTCTAGCAATTAACCAACAAACCAACACTGATCAGGATGATGAAGAGCCCCTCGAACCTACCACTGCACAGAGAAAAAGCATTAGATTAGCCAAAAAGGCCAAACAGAACGCGGGGAAAGACACCATTCAGATGGCACAGCAACTTCTAGTTAAAAAACTTGGGGACTTGGCAGGTGAAAACTCGGATGAGGAGGAACCTGAATTTGAACCTGTCTTTGATTTTTACGCGCAGCATTTCCAGAGGCCTCTTGAGCTGCACCAGATGAAAGCCATCCAAACACTGATCGATGAGGGGATCAAGAAGAAGAAGACCTGAACCAACAGGAGGACGACTGCTCCGGTGGTGCTAGACGCCTAAGGGCCCAGCACAGGTCGACCAATAATTAATGTTACCTCCTCCATGTAACAGAGTCAGGGCAAAACGCCCTTTGTATCGTAGTGTCCTTCAGAGGATCAGACCTTCTGATGAGTCATGGATTAGCACCTGCTGGCCGAGTAGCCTTCGGTGCAAAGACTGTATGGTTGTGAGCTGGTTGGGCACCTGCTGGCCGTGTAGCCTTCGGTGCAGACTGTGTATTTTTGTGAACTGGGCAAGCACCTGCTGGCCGTGTTGCCTTCGGTGCTTCAGACATAATGTTGTAGGATCAGATCGGACCGAAACCAATTCAGACATGTTTGCCTTGCTACGAAAGATGAAGTTCGACTTTGATATGCTCTTGAATACAATAGGCCTTCAACCAAGGCAAGCTCTACTGAAGATAGTAGTCATGGGTATAAATGTCAACCAAAGACTGTAATATCATTTGCTGGAACGTAAGAGGGCTAAATGATGGGGCCAAAAGAGCTACTGTTAAAAACCAGATCATTTCATCTAGAGCCACTGTAGTCTGTTTGCAAGAAACGAAAATCTCAAATTGGACACACACGTTAATTACAGAAACGGTAGGATCCGATCTAGCACAAAACACCATCTTCTTGCCGTCAGTGGGCGCTTCTGGAGGGATACTGATGGCTGCCTCCGCTCAGTTCTTCACTCTAGGAAGCCCACACTACACGACACACTCAGTCTCAGCAACGCTAACTATGCTAGCGGATAACACTCAGTGGACAATTACCGGGGTCTATGGCCCTCAGTTTGACAATGGCAAATTATTATTCATGCAAGAGATCTCCAACCTAAAGCAACATATGTTACAAGCATGGCTGATACTCGGAGACTTCAATCTCATTTACCGAGTTCAAGACAAAAACAATAGAAGAGTAAATCTGATGCTGCTGAACAATTTCAGGACAACGATTGACAATCTTTTACTAGCACCATTAGAACTTAAAGGGAGGAAGTACACATGGTGTAATGATCATCAAAAACCCAACCATGACACGAATCGACCATCTCTTTGCCACGGTAGAATGGATGCAGTTATTCCCAAGAGCCGAACTGCAAGCTCTGGCGTCTTTAGGATCAGACCATTGCCCTCTTTTCTTACAGGGGGATATGGCACATGACTTTTACAAGGGCTTCAGGTTCGAATCATTTTGGGTGTCCTGCCCAAATTTCATGGAAACAGTGGCACACGCTTGGGCCAGACCGGTCAACACTCAAGATGCCTTACTAAGGTTCCATGTTAAACTTATCCGAACGGCAAAGGCGTTAAAAATGTGGCGCCGAAAGAATTTCAGTGATTGGAAAATACGATGGGCCATCATCAACGTTACCCTTCAGAACCTAGAGAGGGCACAGGAAGAAAGATCATTAACTCAGGACGAGGCAAATTTTAAAAGATATCTGAAGAGCAAGGCATTGGGGCTGGCTGCAACAGCAATACAAAAGACAAGAGCAAGACAGCATTCAAGACTAACGTGGATCAGAAAAGGGGACGCAAACACACGTTTTTTCCACCTTCATGCGAATGCTAGAAAAAAGAAAATCTTCATACCTGCACTCATAGGTCAAACTGGAGCAGTAACTATGCAAAAGGATAAAGCCAGGCTTATACACGCACATTTCTCCCAGATGATGGGCAATCCGGTAGCAAGAACAAAGGCGTTGAACTGGCAATAGCTAGGCTACATACAACATAACCTGAGTGACCTTGATGCACCATTCACTCAGACTGAAATTGGATCAATCATAAAACAAATGCCTGCTAAAAAGGTGCCTGGCCCTGATGGATTCATCAGCTTATTCTACAAGGAGTGCTGGACTATAATAAAAGAAGACCTCACACAAGCAATCCAGAGTTTCCACAACCATAGAATAGCGAAACTCAATCTACTCAACGAAGCCAACATCGTTCTAATTCCAAAAAACCAGATGGCAGCGTCGGTAACTGAATACAGACCGATCAGCTTGATCAGTAGTGTGGCAAAGATAATAACCAAACTGCTTGCCAACAGATTGGCCCCGCACATGAATGATCTAGTATCACACGCTCAAAATGCTTTTATAAAAAAGCGATGCATCCACGACAACTTTCTATATGCACAACGAGTAATCCAACAACTCCACAAAAAGAAAAAACCGGCACTCTTCATCAAGTTGGACATAACAAAGGCTTTCGATTCCATCGGCTGGTCTTTTCTCCTAGATGTCATGCAAGCGCTAGGGTTCAGTACCAAATGGCGAGATTGGGTGTCATCGTTATTGGGCACGTCATCCTCAAGGGTCCTTGTAAATGGCCAACCGACAAGAGGCTTCAGACATGCCAGAGGACTTCGGCAGGGTGACCCTCTTTCACCCTTACTGTTCATTATAGCCATTGACCCTCTACAACGAATAATTGAATTGGCTGCTCAAAAAGAAGTGCTTAAACCGATCCTCCCTGCATCGGCGCAACTTAGATGCTCATTATATGCAGATGATGCTGCGATATTCTCTGATCCATCAGCAAATGAACTAAGGAATCTTTACAAAATTCTCAGTTTCTTTGGAGAATGCTTGGGACTAAAGATCAATATAGCCAAGACTGAAATTTACCCGATCAGGACGGATACTAATGAAATACCTCAAATGCTACAAAACTTTCCTGGGAAGATCTGTAAATTTCTAGGAAAGTATTTGGGACTATAGAAGTTCAACCACTGATAGACAAGATCGGGTCAAGATTACCGGGATGGAAAGGTAGAATGATTTCGTCCTCAGGGAGAGAAACACTAGTAAAAACAGTATTATCGTCGCAGCCGATATACCATATGACCGTTTTCCCTGAACAAAAGTGGCTAATACGAAGAATAGACAGGATAAGACGAGGCTTCCTATGGCGAGGTGAAACACCAGACAAGGTTTACGGAGGACATTCACTGATTAATTGGCCAACTACTTGCCTCCCAAAGAACAAGGGTGGACTAGGTATATTGGAGCTAGAGAAATTTAGTAGAGCGCTGAGATTGAGGTGGTTGTGGTTTCAATGGAAACACAAGGATAGGGCTTGGGTCAATCTGGATCTCCCGTGTGATAACCAAGACCGTGACCTCTTTGCTGCCTCAACTATAGTCACCATTGGTAATGGCCATACGGCTAAATTTTGGACATCATCATGGGCTGATGGAAGAACCTTGAAAATCATGGCGCCAACTCTATTTAGCAAGGCAAAGAGAAAGAAAATAACGGTACAAATGGCACTACAGGATAACTGTTGGATCAAACATATCCTGCCACTACAATCAAACCAAGAGATCTCTGAATACATGCAGATTTGGGAACATGTCCACAATCTTCAGCTTCAGGAAGACATGGAGGACACCATAAGATGGAGATGGACATCGGATCGGGAATATACCTCGAAGAGCGCTTACTGGGTGCAGTTCGAAGGCAGTTTCTCGAAGCTGAAGCTAACTCCAATATGGAAAGCACAAACAGAACCCAAATGCCGGTTTTTCGCCTGGACCTTACTACACAAGAAGATACTCACAACAAACAACTTGGAAAAGAGAAACTGACCGAACGATCCAATTTGCAAACTCTGTGATCTTCAACCAGAGACGCCGACTCATCTTTGCAAGGATTGCCCATACACACAGGAAGTATGGACAAAACTTAAGAACTGGCTACAGCTATCGATACTGGATACAATCCCGTTGACAGGCTCCATATACAAGTACTGGTGAAAGTGTAGAATCAAGTTCGAAAAGCGACAGAGGAGAACTTTTGATGGAATCATAATCTACTTTTGGTGGAACATATGGAAGGAACGTAATAGAAGAACTTTCCAACAAACGAGTTTGGAGGCGATTCAAGTAGCTGGATTTTGCAAGGATGACATACGACGTTACCAACACGCCACAAGAACAGCTCAACAGCAGCAATAGGATCTCTAGTTCCCTAGTAGTTCTGGACCTGTGGCTGGTGCCTGTTTCTTCTGTTTTCAGTAGTGCTAGGGGTGGTGGTTGCGGTAGTTTACTGTCCAGTAGATGTGGTAGAACTTTTGTTTTTTGTACTAATTTTTTTCGTTTTATTTTTCTCTTGCCACCCTTCTAAAAAAAGAACATGTTACATCATTACAACACGGGCACCCTACTGTCCCATCATTCTGTGTTTCCAACGATATCAACATCCTCCCCAGCCTTCGCCATTTCAATCTTCACAGAAGGTCCTGCCGAATCGGCATTGATAGTTGATTCGTCCTTGCTAGCAGCTGCAGCTCCCTTCTTCAGTCCCTTCCTCATCTTGACCTTCTGAGCCCAGCCCAGGACGCCCTGCTGCACATGCTCGTTGAAGATCTCCTTCTTGTAGCAGCTCCCCATCTTTATGCACAAGGGAGCAAAACGTTTAATCATCAGAATAGGAGTTTTGAGGATAACAGTCTGTATAAACAAACTATATGTGAACGCTGACGCACCTGGGTTACAATTGCATACAGAGGCAGGGTGCTGTAACTACAGAGAAGCTGAATAACAACCCTGGAAGTACAAAGCGTGGATGCAAGTGTCAAGAGAACATATTGAGGTGCCTTTTCCTCATGGCATAAATGGACAATAAACTGGAGGCATTTGATTTGAAATGATTAAAATACCCAATGACAAGCCTCGGCACAATAAAACGAACTTGTCCCATGATGCATGAGTCGAATCCATAAGTGCTCTAGAAAAGATAAGGAGGGTCAACAATGTTGTTTGTGCTCAGTTATCACATCTCAGTGCAATTTACGAATGATGCATCAAAACTGCTTACCAATATCCAGAAGAAAAATGCAATCTCAAATGCATTCTGAAAGAGGATGAAGTGGATCAGGTAAAGGATAATCCTAGGCTTGCCGAACCAGAAGTGTTCATCAGATGGTTTTATGATCACATCACCCTCGATTGCTGTGTGCTTCTCAGCTACATCATGGGCTAACTGAGCTATGACATGCTCAAGCTTAGTGCCAATAGCTAACAGAAGCTGCAAGAAGTAAAGAGTTGTCCAGTAAGCACCTAATACTGAATAGGCAAGCAGTGGTCAAGGATCATCAACAGTTAATTGTATTGTTCAGAACTTCAGATTATGTGCAACGCCCAGTCTATAATTATTAGAAGAGTCAAGGGCCTATTGGGTCTTGGCCCGTTAGGGTTAATTAGTCGCTTGCTTAGGGGTCAAGTAAGACCTCTTCTCTATATAAGGAGAGGAGATGTATCAATCTAATCAAGCAAGAGATTAGAAGGAAAAACCTTCTCTCTTGCCGGCCGTGGACGAAGCCCCGCGTCCGGCGTTCCCGACGCCCCTCACAGCCCTAGCCGCTGGTCCTCTGCCTCTCTCACATGAATAGTACCCACGCGGCACTGTAGCACCACGGGTACTGTATCGCGCCCGTCGCCGCCGCTGCTCTCTTCCTCCTCAATCCTCCCAATCCCAACGTTGTCCATAACAATCTGGTATCGGAGATGCCAGGTTACGATGAGCCGCTGCCGGTCACTTCCACACCGATGACACCGGATCAACTGACCGCGGTCATCACCGATCTTGCTCGATCCGTCGCCGACATCTACTCGCTGCTCTCCGATATGGCTGCACAGCGGCAGTGGCCGATGCCACCGTTCCTCCCCTGCGGGATGCCAGGTTACGGCACGACGTTGTTGCCGTTCCAGGACGTGTAGCCAACATTGCAGCAGATCGAGCAGGCGATGGACATCACGACGAAGTCGGCAGGGAAGATGCTTACCTGTAAGGTGTCTGCGGCGGTGCGGCTACAGGCTGCGGCGCGCGGCCTCCTAGCGCGCCGGCGGCTGCAGGAGATGCGCCAGCCTATGCACGAGGCGACCTTGGCGACGGTCGACCTCAGCTCAGCGGAGCGCGACCTCGTCCCGTGGGATAACCACCAGCAACTGCGCCGACCCGCTGCTGTCTTCAGGTGCGAGCATAGTATTTTTTCTGCGGGCAGCGACCTCCAACTCTGTGGCAGTGGCGGTAGAGGAGTCGCTCCCCTCCTTGTCACCGGCGGGGACGCACTGCCTAGCGCCACTGCATTCCGCCACCGGCCGCCGCGAGGACGTCTCCGTAGGTCGCTATCGCGGCTAATTCCAGGTGGCTATACCCGTGCACCCTTCTTGTTTCGGTGGGCTCCATGGGATCCAGGTGGCTACACACATGCAGGTCCATCACGCGGAGGGTGTCCGCCGTATCTTCAGGAGTCAAAAATAAAGAGTCGTAGTCTATTTCATGTCAATAAAATAAGCCGAGATGTAAAAGGCTTGTTTTTAGGGGTTAGATTTGTGTCTAGCGGAGTCATCGTTAGTGTCATCGTTAAGTTGCAGCTTGAAGACGAGCTGCATGTCCAGGTGGGGTGTAGTATTAGAAGAGTCAAGGGCCTATTGGACATTAACCCGTTAGGGTTAATTAGTCGCTTGCTTAGGGGTCAAGTAAGACCTCTTCTCTATATAAGGAGAGGAGATGTATCAATCTAATCAAGCAAGAGATTAGAAGAAAAAATCTTCTCTCTTGCCGGCCGTGGGCGAAGCCCCGCGGCCGGCGTTCCCGGCGTCCCTCACAGCCCTAGCCGCCGGTCCTCTGCCTCTCTCACATGAATAGTACCCACCGGTACTGTTACGCCGCGGGTACTGTAGCTCCAGCCGCCGCCCCTGTCTTCCTCCTCAATCCTCTCGATCCCAAGGGCCCCCATAACAATAATTAAAGCAAATGATTCCTTTCATCATGACTTTGAGAAAATCAGTACACGGTAAAAGGATAAAATCAGTACACGGTAAAAGGGTACCAGGTTTAGTTCCCTTGTAACGGCCAAGCTAAAATGGTCAAAAGTGAACATCAAGCAAGCAAGTATTGACATATGTCTCCAATGCAAGAGTTGATGGGTAGACATTAGAAAAAACTAGATTGTCACATTAAAACTACAAAATATAAGCACTTACAAAAAGGGGAAGGAAAGCAATCCAAAAGTATGTGTGCCAACCTGCAGATTAATGGAACAAGTGGTAAGTTGTTCTCAGAAGCTTAAATACATACTGAAATATTATAACAGTAGTACCTAGCTGCCTGTTGAACAGGACGAATTAACTCGTCGTGCACAAAGACAGTGCAGGAAAATAGAAATAATAAAGGTCTTTTCTGTTAACAAAGGATAGCTAAGTTTTACCGTTAACATTCAGCAAGAGAAATATCACCACAAAGACCCACAAGTACCAGCTACAAGGGAATAGAAACAACACAGTTAAGTTTCTTCAGGAAAGAAGATTTGAATCAAAATAAAAGAATATATAAACATGTGCACCATTCTATGGATTACCTTATGCCTACTACTTTCTTAAAATCAGCCTCTAAAACCCTTACCATGTATCTATGGAAATCAAATTTTGGATTTCCAGGGCAGTGAGTCTGCAATGAGGGAAAAAAAAACCCTTGTTTACAGGCCAGGAAAGAACTCAACATTAGCTTATCATTTGGGTCGATCCTTACCATGATAAAACCAAGACGCATTGTGGTGTAATCTGATTTAGATACTGATCTATAAAACTGCTTACCAAAAGAATGCTGAAAAAGAAAGGAAAGTGAATACAATCTTTTGTAAAAAGTTCACCAATGGTAACAGAAAGCAGTTGCCACAAGATAAAAAAATGTGTATACAAACTTGACTAATAAACGAAGTTTCGCGCCATACAAAAAGATAGAAGATAAAAGAATACATGAAACAAATTACTTACCAGCCAACTCAATATTATTGAATCTTTGCCAATACCCTTAAAACGTTTCTTGATAAATTCATGATGACGTACATGGGTAACCTTCTTAGGCCCTGAAATTTCAGTCCATTTTATATTCTAACAAAAATAAGTGTTTCTTCTTTTACGAGCAAAAATAAACACATCATAAAGAAAAACACAAACATATCATAAAGAACACCCTTTTTATGATCCTTATTATAGAAGTACCAAAAGCCCAAAAGGTACCACTAATTATAACTAGGGAGGCACCGACACCAAAATTTTGTAACTAGCATCAGAAATCAGTACCAGTGTACCACCTATACTAAATTTTGGTACCTCCCATGTTATAGTTTTGGTACCTTTTCAAGGACCATAAAAGATCTCAAAAACAAAGAAGCTCCTTAAATCGATTTGCAGTCACACAAGAAGACTAAAGACTACTTCAAATGCAAGTGTGGCACTGCAATAAAATATGAGTAACAAGCTAGATCCTGATACCATTTCCAGTAGCATCTTTTTGAATTCCATTCTCCCACTGTTGCCATTGGTGTATCTGAGTAATTAAATACAGTAAGAAACAGACAGCAAAAGTAGTTACTGCTAAACTGCGAGGCATGCCAAAAGCTGCATACCTGTGCGCCTCCTAAAAGCATAGTTGTGACGCTGAAAATAACATGTGTGATTGCCAGAACAAATATGAAAATGTGCAGCTGATGTATGGCTTCAAGGGACAGAAGTGGAACTTTTCCCTGTAAAAAACAAACAGTACAACTTAGATACACCATTAAAATTAAACATTAGTAAGAAGAAACACCTCGATTGATGAATCCTTCTAGCACCATTTACTAGTTAAGAGAGAGAATAGAAAGGTACGAAGTTATCATCTATGCTAAAAAAGAAAGGTAGCAACAACTAAGTTGTAGGAAGGTTGTTTTCAATCTAGGACTACGCTAAAAAGGAGTAACATCTTAAGTAAGCATGTGATGATAAAACACTTGAATGTTTTAACCAATCATGTGCTCATCTGATCTCCTCTAAAAAAACTTAGTACTGTAGCCATCGTTTTGAATTGTCTAAATAAATTCCTCATCTAACACAAACTAACAGATTTATACTTGAGAAAGGCATCATGCCAACCCTCCTTTTCTGTCAATGGTGCCAACTACTACCAAGTCGCATGTACCAGTCTCTCCACCTGAATTATAGTATTCCAACTTGGAAGCCAGCCCAAAGCGACAAGCATAGAAAGTTAGAAATTGACAGCAGAATATGGCTTCATCACGTTCTAAAACTGAAAAAACATTAACCATGTTTAGTTGGTCTACCCAACATGTGGCATTCCAGCTATGCAGGTCCAACAAATTATTTGGTAGATGCAAGTCAATATCATACCTTACTTTCATCTAACCGACCACCACGGGTCAAACAAAAACAAAAATAATTGTAATGGACACCAAAATTCCAATTCCAAGAGTCTGATCACCTTCTTCTGGCAGCGCTCAGCCCCAGCAGCGCCTTCACTCAGCAGGCGCCTACCGATCCTGCCAAGGGTCCCGACAGCAACGAAATGCTCCGTGGTGGCGGCCTCACCGGACTTCTCATCTGGCTTCTCGCATGGCAGCATGTGGAATGTCCAGTGTTCAGGGATGCATGTCCTCTGGATCATCCCCTGGAACACCGTCAGCAGCAGGGAGATGAACCCCAGAAGCATCAACTCTGCATCACACAAAGACAAAGACAAGAGCTAAAGTTTGTGTGGTGAACATCTTTATCTTATCAGGAATCATAGACGAAAGGAAAGGAACACAAAGATTTTGCACCAGGCCCATTGGTTTAGGCATCGCAGACCTTGAGAAAGTTACATCTTTTTGCCGTTAAATCACATAAGTTTTTTCTGAGATGCATTTTTAGTGTGAACCAACCATCACAATCAAACATTCTTTGAACCAATCACCCGGTTTCAAGGAAACCCATGAAAGGAAAATAACACAAATTTTTGAATCAAAAGTTCTCTTAATAAAAAATAAAGATTTCTTTGTCATCCTCTACTCCAGAGGAACGAACCATTCACCTGTGTTTGTTATAAAAAAAAAATCACCTGTGTTCTTAGTAACAATCAAACCATTTGTGCATGCAATCCTCCTGCGATAAGCATCGGAGCGAAAAACAAGAAGGAGAAGAAATGGGGGGCACCTTCTTTGACCTTGAGCAGCGCCTCGAAGAGCGGCTTCTGGTTCTTCTTCTTGAGCGTCTGCAGGACACGACCGAGGCCGGTCTCCCAGATCAGCGCCATGGACGACGACAGCATATCGAACAGAATGGCCGAGTGAATCCAGGAAAACAGAGCAGCGGTCGCATCGCATGCATACACACCTTGCCGAGGTAGTGGAGGCATCGCTCGGCGACGAGCGAGAGGAGCACGATGAGCGAGCAGACCGCCGCGACGATCCACGTCGGTGTGAACTCCAGCGCCGCCGCCTCGCCCTCGGCCGCCATCGTCCGTCAGCCCCGCTCGGCTCCGCCCTCCCTTCCCCCCACGCAGAAAGCGTCGAAATAAAGGGCTCGCGTCGCGTCTCCCACGTGAACCGTCTCCCCGCTCCCGGAAGGAAACGCTCGGGCGCGGCGGGGCTGGTCGCGCGCGGAGGCGGAAATGGAAGGAGCGGCGCTACACTGGAAGCTGAGAACTGAGGAACTGCTCCAGTCCAGGCTAAGAGTGAGAACTGAGAACAGCCGCGGCGCTCCACCGACCACCGTGTTTGTTTTTGCCTTTTTTTTGGCAATCGCTCCACCGCTCGCGGCTAGGGAGTCAGCTCGCATTCAAATTTTGTTCTAGAATAATTATTTTTTATTTTTAATACATATTTCCTACCTATTGATATTTTTCTTTTCCAACACAGGTATATCTTTGTTTCTTTCTATTTCTTCTTCTTATTTCCTATGGTATGGACTAAACATTTTTACTAATTTCTTAATTCGTGTGTCTAAATCTAAATAGTCCGCTCGCTGTAGCTTCTTGGGCTATAGGTGTCCAGTTACTAGTGTGTTTGGGATATAGTTTATAAATTGTTTAAGTTGAAAATAATATCTTCATAGTAATTTTTTTTCTAGCCGCGTTTTTCATGTGGCCCTCTATTTTTTCAACAAATAGAGATGCTAAGTAAGGCTAATTTATTTTAATTATATTCTTTTTCTATTTGTGCGGTTTCTCGGGAAACGCTTATGGGAAGGAGTACTCCCTCCGTCCCTGAATATTTGTCGCTAGCGCTTCTCAAGAAACAACTTTGATTAATTATATATTAAAATATATTAATGTTTATGGTATATAATTAATATCATTGGAAAGATATTTGAATCTAGTTTTTTAATAAATTTATTTAAAGATACAAATATTGCACGTATTTTCTATAAATCGAGTCAAGTTTATGGCACGAATATCAACGATGATAAATAAATAGGGACGGAGAGAGTAACTCTTTACGTGTTCTCTTTTTTTCTGCACAGAACTAAAATTTGTGGAAACTGCTGTTAGGGCGTCCTCAACAAGGCCCTCGTTTAGATGCCAACTTGCGGCTGTCGAGTTGGAACAGTGCGTATTAAATGTGCACTGTTCCAATTTATTTGTATTTGGTAAAAAATGTCTAAATTTTGACTAATTAGACTCAAAATGTTCGTCTCGTAAAGTACAATAAAACTGTGTAATTAGTTTTTAATTTTATCTATATTTAGTACTCCATGTATTTACCGACATTTTGATGTGATAGAGAATCTTCTTTTTGTATGGTAGATTTTAGGGTTAAATTTGGGAACTAAATAAGGGCAAGGAAATTTGTGCTAGCTATTTAAGTTCTGACTGTACTGAGAATCCAGAGGAGAGAGAGGGTTAAAAAAGCATTCGCTAGCGCTTGTCTCGCACACTCCCCCATGAAGAATGAGTCTCTGCCCTCCTGCACTTTTTTGTGGTTGCATGTCAGAGCTTCCTACTTTTACCCCTCGGCCTTGTTTAGATACGCCGAATTGGTGGCGGCGGCACTGTGCCGAATTACTGTTGCTTTTTGTTTTTATTTGGTAATAATTGTTCAAACTTTGATTAATTAGGCTCAAAATGTTCGTCTTGCAAAGTAAAACAAAACTGTGCAATTAGTTTTTGATTTCATCTACATTTAGTACTCCATATATGTGCCGATATTTTGATGTGATGGGGAATTTTCTTTTTGCATAGTGGAATTTGGGGGTGAATTTTGGAATCTAAACAAGGCCCTCGTTTAGTTTCCAATTCTCCCCAAATTCCACTATGTAAAAAGAAGATTTCCCGTCACATCAAAATGTCGGCAAATGCATGGAGTACTAAATGTTGATGAAATCAAAAACTAATTACACAGTTTTGTTGTACTTTGCGAGACGAACATTTTAAGCCTACTTAGTCAAAATTTGAATAATTTTTACCAAATACAAATGAAATGCTATAGGAATTCTGATACAGTGTTTTTCTCCCCCCAATTCACCCATCTAAACGAGGCCTTAAGTTTTCTATTCAGGCTGTGTTCAGTTGCTTTAAACTTCTAAAAATTTTAGACTTCTTGTCACATTAAATTTTTAGACGTATATATGGAGCATTAAATATAGGTAAAAAATAATTAATTATACAGCTTGATTGTAAATCGCAAAACGAATCTTTCAAACCTAATTAGACCATGATTAGACACTAATTATCAAATACAAACGAAAAAATTACTATGCTTATAAAAATTTTACACCCATGTAAACACAGCCTCAATCTTGTGTCCAGCTCAACTAGCGAAATCGTCAGCTCCATTGCGGACGCTCTTTGATGCCAAAATATTTCCCAAAATACTTCAGATTCCCGTCAGATCAAATCTTTAGACACATGCATGAAACATTAAATATAGATAAAAAATAAAACTAATTACATAGTTTAGATGAAATGGACAAGACGAATCTTTTAAGCCTAGTTAGGCCAATGATCGGACAATAATTGCCAAATAACAATGAAAATACTACAGTAACACTACAGTTATATTTTCCAAAATATTTCGGGAACTAAACAAGGCCAGACGTAACTTGAAGCAAGGGAACAGACCGTGGTTGGAATCGCCGGAAATCGATCACGGATGTGCTTTTCCAAAGGTCTCCCCCTAGTTTCAAGAAAAAGCCTGCCGTATATGAGTACTCCTTCCATACTTTTAGCAGGGTACTGAGCGAAATTATTTTAGATTTAATAATTAGCTTTTTATATAAATTTATTAATACTTATAGTATCGAATAAATGTTATTAGATCTATTATTCAAATATATGTTTTCATTGTATTCTTCTATACATTTCTTTAATACTACCTCCCTCAAAAAAATTGATGTTTTAAGATCTTTAGAACAGATTAATGCTAAAATTACTCATGTACCATATTTATTGAAGGTGATCCATGCTAATTAAGCAGATATTTAATTAAAAGAAATATATCGAGGGATGCAAACCGCACAATCTCAGGGTTCGTTTGGCAGAGCTGTGCTCTATGATTCTCCAGCTGTGCTCCCTGATTCTCCGGTGAAGTGATTCTGAGGTTGAAAATGATTCTCTTTGATTCTTTAGCATAAAGTCTTAAAATTACTATGGAGAATCACTTCACAGAATAAGGAAAAGCTACTTTTTTCAGCTCTCAGCCTCTTAGTTTATTTCAGATAATCACTTCACAGAATCAGCAGAGAATCGCTTCACTCTAAAAAAAATCATTTGACAGCCGGGGAGTGATTCTCTTCGAGAATCCGCTCCATAGAGCGCTCCCAAACGCACCCTCAAATTGACAAAGGTCCAACCTAGTTCCAAAAGCTAAAACATCAAATTTTTTGTCATAATTTTTGAATCCCAATTCCCAAAACATTAAGTTTTCTATTATGGAAAGGAGTAACTAATATCTTAGAAAATACTTCTCGTCTAGAAATGATTAGCTAGCACACTTGCCCGGGAAAAAAGGCATACAAACAGATTTTGATATCTAATTTATCTTCATAAAAAGATGTTTTGATATTTAATTTGTCTTATATTATTATAGATAATTGTGAAAAAAATCAATATCATCTCAAAGACACTTTGAATACAAACCTATTGAATTAAATATAATTTAATTAATTATTGGTTAAATTTGTAAATTTTCTTGTTTTCTAATCAAATACTCTTATGATTCTTAGATGCAGGGAATATATTTATCCTTTTAATTTATGATATTCTGTGAAATAACACGTGTATATATATATTAGTACTTTTTATTATATATTTGATTTGATTCCTCCAAAAATGATAATTTTCTGGGGCAAAAATAATATGCAAACTCAGATGCGCTTGCCATGACGACACAGTTGTGTAAGCTATTTTCTTTCTTAGTACAAAGATGCACGATCCTCATGCGTATTAAAAAAGGGAAGATATTTTTTCCAATACAAAACTACATAAGGTCTGACCAAATCTTATCTTATCATGAATGACATATGCTTCTTGATCGAAGAGAGTATTAACCAGCTATTTTGTTCTAATTTGAGTATGTGGCTATAATGTTTATTGGATTATATGTAGTTATATACTTTATAACTGAACGATTTCTATGCTCAAAAATGTCGAAGCAGATTCTCACGTGGATTGAAGTCTCCAACTTAGCAAGCTTACTCATAATTATTGCTATTTTTTCTAGTGGTAAGAGATATATGGCTAGGATTGTTGACAGAAAGTCAAATCTACAATAACTTTGTCCGTTATTCGCAATATATATATATATATATATATATATATATATATATATATATATATATATATATATATATATATATATATATATATATATATATATATATATATATGATCCAATTTTTCAAATCTCACCATATGGAGTTTCCTCCATTCACATCGGTGAGCATTTTTTTGTATTATGAGCGCTTTGTATTTGCGATTTAAAAAATATTGAACATATATATTTACGAAATGTTAAAATAGTATGATTTGTTAGAACTAAGTAAAAATATACATATTTGTTAGGGACAAATGGAGTACGTCATATTTATTTTTAAAGAAATACTATCTCTATTCAGAAAAACATATATACCTCTAGGTTCCAGGTAAGTCATGTTTTCTAAATTTGATCAGATGTATGAGAAAAATATCAAACATTTTATACCTCCAATTAGGTGTGTGAAAATATATTCTATAACGGTACTTATTCAGTATCATAAATAATGTTAGTATTTTTTTATAAATTTAATTAAACTTAAATTATTATATTTATTGGAAAGTGAGAATGTATTTTTTTAAGATGGAGGGAATAGTTCAAATGGGATACAATAAAACTAGATTTTTTCTTACTGACGGGAAAAATGGTTAAGTATGGCAGGCGGCACTGCCTGTTTGTTTGCCAGTGCTAGTAACATATGTACTCCCTCCGTATCGGATTCAGAAGTCGTTTACGATAGCGACACGGTCTCCAAAACACAATTTTGACCTCTTGTTTTTATAAAAAAAATATTTATGGAAAAGTGATATATGTATACTTTTATGAAAGTATTTTTCACGACAAATCTATTCATATAATTTTTACATTTGCAAACTCAACAACTTAAAAGTTATTGATGATTTATATTCCCAATGTTTGACCCAAACCTTGTCCAAAACGACTTCTAAATCCGATATGGAGGGAGTATTCAAGAAAAGAGATTTAGGTCAAACATTGGGAATATAAATCATTAATAACTTTTAAATTGTTGAGTTTGCAAATATAAAAATTATATGAATATATCTGTCTTAAAAAATACTTTCATAAAAGTATACATATATCACTTTTCCATAAATACTTTTTATAAAAACAAGATGTCAAAATTGTGTTTTGGAGACCGTATCGCTGTCCTAAACGACTTCTAAATCCGATACGGAGGTAGTGTATACATCATGCATGTCCCTAACTAAAAGATTTAAAGGTTATTAATATTTGAAGTTTCTAACGTTTGACCTAATCTTATCATGAATGATTTTTTTGACAGAAAAGAGTATTTAATTTACCAGCTGGTATTCTATTATAGTACTCAGCACGTGGCTATAAAGTTTATTGGGTTATATATATTATATTTTTATAACAATGAATGCTATACTAAAAAATGTCTAATGAGGTTTTCACGTGGATTGAAGTCTCCCAACTTGGCCAGGTCACTCAATATTACTGCTAGGTAGGTTGTTGACAGAGATGCATCTAGATGATTTTGTCGTCGCTCCCAAGATATGTCGATCCAATATTTCGAATGTCCTCGTATGGAGTCCTCCTCCGTTCACATGGGTGAGCATTTTGGCTTGCACTACGAGCACTTTGTACTCTGCTTTGAAAAATTATTGAAATGGGACGGGACGTTGTACCATTTATTTTTAAGAAAATTTCAAACGTATATACGTAAAAGTACTTCCTCCATTATAAAATAAACACACGTCTCACTTCCTAAGAAATCAAATCTTTAAAATTTAACTAAATATATACATAAATATTGTAGGATATATGATGTATACTAGATGTCATTAGTTAAATAAACATGTAATATATTTTTATAATAAATTTATTTCAAAATATAAATACTGATACTATTTTTTATATTTTATATTTAAATCTAAAAAGATTTGACTCGTCGAGAATGGAGACGCGCGGCGCTGTCTGTCTGTCTAGCAGTGCCAGTGACATGCGGATACGGCCGGTGGTGCGTGCCCTGGTGGTGGGGCAGCCGGGAGTGGAACCGGTGGATCGTGGTCGTGGACGGCAACGGAAAGGAGGCAGTGCTCTTGTCTTGTCTCGGTGTCGGTGTCGGGCGGGGGGTCATGATTTCAAAACAAGGCCTTGTTTAGTTGCCGGCCGATTTGGCACTCTGCACAGTAAAATCTTTTTTTTTATAGTAGAATTTGAAGTGATTTTAGGTATCTAAACAAGGGCCAAGTGGAGACGGCGACGGCGCTGCTCACGTCTGTCTCGGACTCTCAACTCTCTCATCTTCCCTGCCCAGCGGCCGGCCACACATGTGTGTGGCGCGATCATTGACTATTTTCAAAATGAAAAAACATAAAGAGAACATGCAGGCTGCGGCTTTCCTCGGTAAGGGCAAAATCTCCTTTATAAGATTCTCGCACCAAAACAGGCCAGCCAGCGTGGCCACGTCACTCGTATTTCTTGGCTATCGGATCGATCTCATGAGCGGCCCAGATCGTGCTTTCCCTGTTCTTTTTAAAAAAACCTCGAACTTTAGTCGAATCAACCCGCAATACATGCCTCCTTTTAAGTTTTTTTTATAAAAAAGCCATCGAACTTTACCGAAATTAACCCGCAATCCAGGCCAGGTGCGAGCCCTGTTTTTTTTTTAAAAAAACCCTCGAACTTCAAGCGAATCAACCCGTAGTCCATATCTCCTCTTATGTTTATTTTGTTAAAAAACCCTTGAACTTTAGCTAAATCAACCCGATGTCGGTGTCTAGAGAACCGGAGATCTAAATAGAGCGACGAGTAAATTTGTATATGCGCATCTAGGCCTGGATGGTGTGCAAAGCGGACACAAGGATGCATACTAGTTCAGACATGAACGGCCCTACGTCTAGTGGGTTTCGCTGCTGCTCGTGTTGCCTTGCACCGGAGTGCTCATAGTAGGGGGTTACAAGTTTTCAAGAGAGGGAGCGGATCCCAGGTCTCTTTTGATGGGTGGTGGGTGAATGTGTGGATGTGTGATTCCTTGGTTGCAGTGAATTCTTGTTGATTGCTCTCCCTAGATGTGGCCCCTGCCTCCCCTTTTATAGCTTCGCGGTAATTAGGTGAAAATGAAAGAGAAAAACAACAAATGTGGTCTCGGGTGTGGCCGTCTTCCTTCTTATCCGGTGGGAGCAGTTCTCCTATAGCGCAGGGATGCAACAGACGTTGATCTTTTGGCTTCTCCATCTGCTGGTGCTACGTGCTATGGCCATGTCTTGTCCCGTGCGCCTCTGTGCCGTTGAGGACGGGCGACATGGACGCCCAGATTTGCGTAGAGAGTGGGTTAGGTGGTATAGTGATCGTTACCCCCGTCGTTGTAGAGGTATGAATGTCGTCGTGGCGGAATGACTGGGGTCATGTTGAGTTAGGACGTGGTTCCCATGCTTCTGTTGACTGTGCACGGTCACGTCTGTCCTATCAGTGGGAGCGGGTGTCGCGGTTGGAGGGTCCCCATGGCTCACCGTCTTGCCAGAGAGTTACACATATCCCTCGGGCGAGGCGGAAGTAAGCTGAGGGGGTCGGACGTTTTTTATGACGCCGCGGGGGCTCGGCATGGCGGAGAAATGTCGCACGAGGTGCTCATCTCGCCCGAGACCTTTCTGCAAGGCTCAGGTGGGATGGAGTTTGTCGTTCGTGCCGCAAGCGACTGACGTGCTGTCTGCGCTTTCGGTGAGTCGACTTTACTGGGGCCCCTACGGTGGGGCTTTAACGATCGTACATGGTGCCGTATTTCACCGTCTGTTGGGTACCTTGGTATTTTGATACTCGACACCCGCAATCCAGGCCCTTTCAATGGGTCAGCCTGCCTCCCACTCGGGCTGTATATTAGCGGACCTGGGCCTTACTGGGCCGAATTCAGCCCGACGATGTTTTCTTATTTTTGTTCGAATTTATTATTTATATAAAACGGTTGGAATTTTGTAAAGGACATAATAAAACAAATAAAAATTTGAAAATGCCAAACCAGCTTTGTTGAACTCTACACAACTAGCACTTTAAACACATGACATCACTTGTTTTAATGTAACTTTTTTGCTATTAATGTGGATCTAGATTTCTCGAGAGTTTCCTATAAATAATTAATAGAGTTAGTTTCTTGATTCAAATTGCTATGGAATTTTTATGGTAGTTTAACCATACCACGCATAAAATAAAATGATTGAAGATTTTACCGGCTTTGTGATATGAGGAGAATTTGATCTCGAATCGCGAAATTTGCAATACATAGACATGACGGTATTTTCTTTAAGAATGTGTTATATATATAAGTGATAGTTCCATTTCGATAACCAATATAATATATTACTTAAATAATACAAGTTTCCAAAATATATACCAAGTGCAACAACGAGTTGGAGACTGTGACACCTATACGAAAATAACGAAGTGACGAATTTGTCTTACCTATGTTGCTTTAAAAACGTACATCAACCTGCACACGATTATTATTACTCTACGCATGAAATAAAGTATGCATCAACTATAATACTACGACGATGCAATACAGGCTCCGCGCTCTAAGAACAAATATGTATTACTGAAATAAATACTAATCCTACTACACTCGACGAAACAACTCATACGGAAAAAAGGTCCGTCAAACGCTGCAAACGGTGCACACACTGGCCATACGCGGCAACGCCGCGATCATTTCTAGTGGAAGCCTAGAAAGTCTATCTTCACGTGGCTACAGCCTACTGTACACCCAACAAAGACAGCTTGTCAATTTCCATGGCTATTAATTAAATAGCTACTAGCTAACTAATTATTAACAGAGAGCTGTTTAAATCCATCTGTTAATAGGCTCAAGCCTATTAGCATATATTAGCAGCCGCCACAAATTTGCCAATGAAAGTAATAGTTAGCAAGAATTACTAATACATACTCCCTCCGTCTCAAAAAATGCAATTATAGGATCCGTGCTGGTCAAACTAGTTCAAATTTGACTAAGTTTATAGAAAATATTATTAGTATTTATGTCTCCAAATAAATTTTACTTTGACTAAGTCTATAGCTAATCTAATGGTATTTATTTGTATCATGAATGGTTGTATTTTTTGTATAACTTTAGTCAAAGTTCAAACTGTTTGACTTCTCGAAAAACGAGAATTGCAATCTTTTGTGGACGGAGGGAGTAGTTAATCTATCAAAATCTCTGTTTAGATCACTAGTACTAATTTAGCTGGTAACTAATTTTAGTTGGTTCAACGCATGGAACTTGAAGCTAATTTTCCAAAGGCAGTTGTTTATCATATTTTTAGTTCTCTGCTTTATGCTTCTTTAATGAGTAAAAATAGGTGGACGTTTAATAGTTGTTTCATGGGAGATAGAGAAAGGATTATGTTCTATAGTTGTTTTAACCAAATAACTAACTTTTCATAACACATAGTTCACAACATTTTCCTATAGCGCACAATAGCTTTTTCATATCTGACTGCTAAACCAAATAGACCCTTAACCTCAGTTAATGGATATATAATAGGCAATAGTAAATGACGCTTGTCTACGGTCATTCATATTGGGAATGAACATAATCTGCGAGCCACTACTAATTTTGAATTGAGAAAGTCAGCTCCAACGCTCCATGCTGGACGAGAGCATCAACCTCCACGTCGGCGTCTAGCATCCAAAATCATCATAGTTAGTGGTTTCACTGAGTGTAATAAGAGCTTGTAGAAGCAACTATTGCTTCCACTGACAAAAGCTCAAGGACACCACTATAACACCCATTGTGGCAGAATTTGGTGAGACCTCATCACACCTTCTCTAGAGATGTGAGGGAGAACAAGTACAACATCTATCAAAAGAGAACATGGCTTTTTCTAACAGAGTGTAGGCCTGTGCCACAACGTTAGGAAACGAATGCCCTCGCATCCTCCATGCTTCTATGGCCAGTAGATTTTAGTTGAAGCACATGACAATATCTGCCTGTGTTGGGCCTGCTCTTAACACGTGACATATTAACAATTAAGTCAATTTGGTTCCTGTACAGGCCTTGCTCCCCTCCCCACACTTACCAAGTTAGCCTTGCCATGTTAGGGTGGGAGAGCCAAATTAACTAGCCTAGGATAGCAAGGTGGAAAAGATAAGCGATGGGCAATGCTGTTTAAATGTGAACTAATATGTAAGTCTAGGCGTTCGGGTTACCCGATTAGTTCGGGTCGGATAATTCGGGTTTTGAGAAATTCGGGTAATGAGAATTGTTACCCGATAACAGCCCCAAAATTTTGGGTACCTGCAAATTCAGGTTCGGATATACCCGATTTACCCAAAATATATATAATCACAGTATGCACTCAAACAACACAGAATTTTGCATAGAACTAGTACTGGACAGATTAATTAATAACTGATAAGTTCAAATTTGCAGCCCCAGGTGCCAATGCCATTGCCAACTTACCGATACTTAATAGTCTTGTACAAATGCGACATGTAAGTGCAAACCACGACAGATTCACAAAGAGTCAAAGACAAGCCACACTACACAGTGTGCTCGACAAAATAGAAAAGCACAAATTCAACAGTTCAAGGCGTGAAGCCTGTTGCCTGCCAAGTGCCATTGCATCACACAAGAACAAAATGATGGTTCAGAGTCCACACACCAGTTCTCCACTCCAGTGGCAGCAATCCAGTTCCCATCCTCCATACTGTGCAAGCGTGTCGGCCGCGCGCTGAGGTGAGACGGGGAACGGGGGGAGTGTGCCGAGCTCATGGCTCGGTTTTGAAGGAGACGACAGATGGGGAGTCGGGGTCTCGGCCTCTCGGGGAGATGGGGAGACGCGACGCCGGGGAGTCAGCCAGTCAGGGAGACGACGGCGAGTTATGAGATGAGTTAATGAGGAGCACGAAGCCGAGGAGGTTTGTTGGGCTTTGACCACGGCAATGCAGAATGCTTGGCCACGGCCAGCTCGCGACTTCACGATTTCAGGGGACGCATTCCTATTATGGGTAGTTTGGGTACCAGGCGTAGTTACCCGAATTACCCAATATAAATTCGGGTGATAGGATTTAATATCCGAACTAGATATCGGGTAGTGCTGTCTGCGCTTTTGGTGAGTCGACTTTACTGGGCCCCCTACGGTGGGGCTTTAACGATTGTACAGGGTGTCGTATTTCACCGTCTGTTAAAATTTATACAAAAGTTGTAGATAATTTATGTATCTAGCTGCTGTTAAAATTTGGTGACATTTGGCCATGTGGTTTAGGAGTTGTAGCTGTTTAAAGTTGGGTTACAGAATTGCTTGCTCTCTGTCTTGTTAGACCAGTTTCTGTGTTTATGTAAATTCGACATACTAAACTTTGGAATCATGCTGTGATGGTTATAAATGAAATATAGATAATTTCATAAGCTTTCCATAATGTCTTCTTGCAAGTCATTTGGAGTTGTAGAACTCCAGATATGATTGAATTACTCAGCTACTGCATGTATGTCTAGAATTATTGAAAATACATAGATGCTTGATTACTTTGCTTGCTTGTTATTAAGTGTGATTCATGTCCATGGTGATGAAGTTAGTACACCTGAGGCTTTGTAAATCTTGAGTTATGTTTGGTATTGCTTCCCTTGCTATCTTAGCATAATAGGTGGTGTGATGTTTATTTGAGCGATGTAAAGTGCTTATGTGTATTTAGCGTAACCTTGTACTTGCCTTTTTTAGTGTGTGATGCATCATCTATTACATTCCCATATATTCATACACTTGCATCTTGCACCTCATTTAGGTACGCTAGCTGAAAAACGTGAAGGACGTGATGTGGCGTTGGAGCCAAACCCGAAGATGGTGTCTGGTGGATCTATCCCGAAGATAGAAGGACCGGACAAGTGGTAGATTGGAGGTTGCTCGCCACGTGACTTCATCTGACATACTCTAACTTGAGTCGGACCCCAGGCAAGCTCCGGAGCATTATAAGCCTCCTATCTTCAAATGCAATTAATTCTATATATGTTATAAGTATTGTTGCATTAAGTGGTAGGAGTTGGTTGAAAACCTTGCTGCATTATATCATTCATTGTCCAGATATATAAATCCCTGAATCCTACATAGACTAGGATCGAGTAGATGCTTAGCCCTGCTTTAAGCGGTAGAAGTCAGGTGATTTCCTGTCACCTGCGAGATGTAGGGATATTCATATATGGCACAGTTGGCTATATTGCTATCGTGGAGTGGAACCATGTGTTAATAAAATGAAATGAGACCGGGCGGGATGACGATAGTGAAGCAACAAGGCATGGAGGTCTTGGGTGTGGATCTATCCCCGTCTGAGTTGTTTAAGGACCGATTCGCTGTACGTCCTTGAGTCATGTTGAACGCAGTCTAACACTTAGTTGGCCGGATAAGTCGTTCCGACCGCGAAGTCGAGTAGTATGGTTCAGGCCGGGAATCGAATGGTAGGTTGCATCTTGGAGGAGAGAACGGATGTGCTTGGGGACATTGGCGTGAGACCAAGGGGGGGTTAGAGTCCCTATCACCTGGCAGAGTGTCGCCCTTGGGGACGCGACATCATTCGGACCCGCGATTCCTGAACTGTACGAAAGATGACCTGAGCAGCCCTCGCCAGGCGTGTAACACCCTAAATTTTTGAAAATTTTTAAATAGGGAATTTGATTTAGTTAAGCATTTTTGTGTGCATGAAAATTTAGTAAGATAATATTTTTGTTTAAATAAAATCAAATATAGGGCTAAATAAGTGTTTGTGCATCCATGCCGTTGCATATTTTAATTGGGTGATTGGTTTTTAGTTTAGAAGGAAAATTATTTCAAGAATCTTTTGAAAATGCATTTGAGATAATAGAAAAAGAAAAAGGGAAATAGGATTTAAGTCTTCTCAGTTTTTGGCCCGAAGGCCCAGTCCGGCCTCCCTTTCTAAGCGGGCCGTAGTTTTCTTTTCCCCCCCCCCGCAGCCGCGTATTGGGCCGGCCCACTTGGCCGCAGCTGCAGCCCGCCTCGGCTCCCTCTTCTTTGTCTCGCTGCCATCCGGTCCCACTTGTCAGCGTCGTCCCCTTCCTCTCGACGTGTTTGAGCTGGACTCCGGTCACTCGACCGAGTCCGGTGCCGCCCCGATTTCCCCCTCCTTTGCTTGTTCCGCACGTTGGTGAGCCTCTCTTAAATAGCGGCCGTCTCCACCGCCTCCCTCCATCCCAATCTTGACCCCTAGCTTCGCCTCAACCCCTTGCTACCGCAGCCGCCATTGAAGCCGCCTCTGGAGCTCGGTAGTGGCGACGGAATCGCCGACTCGAACGTCTTCGGAAGCTTGTGACCGGTTCGGGTCACTTATTTGAGGTAGCCAAACTCTTTTTCTTCTTCTTCTGCCACCGATGTCGTCTAGTTGATCACCCTACCGTGCATAGGAGTCCGCCGCCCGCAATTGAAGGTTTCCCATCGTCCATCGGCCGTTCTCGCCTCCGTGTTCATCTCGGGTGAGTTTGCGTTTGCCTCCTCTATCTCCCGGTGTAGATTGCTCGTTGAATGGTGCCCTAAATCGTCGGATTTGACAACGCCGGCGAGCAATTGCTCGCCGCCGTTCAACTTGCCGCCGCCGGTCACTGTTGGTGGCCGGAATTCCCCTCCTCTCTTCCCAGTCAAGATCTCGGCCGTTCGTTTCTAATCCGACGGCCCAGATTTTGAGATACCCCTTCGCCCGGCTGTTTTGCATAAGAGCCCCTGGGGTTTTTAAAGGGTTAACCCGCAGTCCATGGCGCCTTTGCTGGTTTACGCTTTGATAATTAGAAAACGTAATTCTCGTCGGTTTAAATGAAAATACGCTTTCAGCTATTTACAGAATTGCCACTAGATCTATTTAGGTCATAAAATCTCCGTTTTAACTCCGATTTGATCCGTTCAAGTTGCGTTAGGTTCATAATTTCATATTCTATCTATTAGTACTGCTGTATAGTAGATTTTACACTTTTAAAATTCGAGGTTAGATTTAATCTATTACTTTAATAAAGTAAATCTTGTTTAAATCATAACTTTTCCGTTTTAGCTCCGATTTGCGTGAATTTCGCGTCTGTGTGATCCTAGAGCGATGTAGATTTGTTTTAAAAACTTTTCATCTTATTTTACTGCTGTTGGTGTACTATTCTAATTGTAGCTTTGTTTGCTTTGCATGATTGCCCTTGGATGATTGTTGTTGACATGTTAATCGAGAATAGACGGTGATCAGTTCGTTGGTGATCAAGAGTACTTTTACGAGTCAGATCAACAGGATCAGCTAGATCAAGGCAAGTATAGCATGGGATTATCCTTGTTACCTATTCACTTTAATTCACTTAATTCATGCTGCATGTGTTTCTTTGTTAAGGATGCCTTAGTATTGATCTTGTTCCTTGAATCCTATGGTTATTGGCATTGGGTAGTAGCTAGTGCTCACATAAACTATGATCTTGTAATTTGACTAATGATATATGCAATAACTCTAAAAGATGCTTTTTAGCAACAGGGAACAAGAGGGCTAGAGTTATCTCTAGATTCCTCTCCGTAAGGACTTATCTGTAAGCGAACATCCGGGACTTACAGTACAGCTGTGAGGGCTACATGGCTCTGGCTTTAGTCATATAAGAGGACCTTTTATAGCTTGTTAGTGGTTACCTTTATGGCACAGAAGGGGTTGTGTTCCGGGTTGGGTGTAGTGCGGCTCCTGTCCCTATGAGTATAGGCTGCGTGTCAATGTGCCATATGGAAGGGGGGCTCTACATTTGCAGGCCACAGAAACCTAGCGGCCCTAACTTGTTAGACGAACCTTGGAAAGACTTCATAGTGAAACTTGATTGTCCAATGGGGAGTCATGACCTCGGGCTTTTGGGGATCACGACTCACAGTGAAAGTGTACAACCTCTGCAGAGTGTAAAACTGGTATATCAGCCGTGCTCACGGACACGAGCGGCCTTGGACCCTTACGGAATAGAGATCATTATTAATTTACTTGTTTTTGCTATTCATTATTCTCTTTACATGATCATATGTTTATTTCGGGGATATTACCTATTCGATGCTACTCAATTGCTTAAAACATGATCAACTAAAAGCTACATGCAGTTGAACCAGTGTCTAGCCTACTTGAGCTACATGAACCCCATGTTACACTTGTTGAGTACTTTTGTGCTCACCCTTGCATTCCCCCACCACAGGATGGAATCCCGAAAGTGCTAATAGTGACTACTACTACTACTTTCCTGAAGATTACTAGACTTGACGTCAACCAGTTGACGTGCCTGTGCTATGGAGCTAGCTACCACTATATTTATATTATGTTTTCGCTTAATTATGTGAAGACTCTGTGATTCTATTCGTTATGTAATAAACATTTGTGATGATACTATTTATATTTGTCAACTTATGTGTGATTGATCTCTGGGCGCACATAAGAATATGCACTCCATAGTTCCTTAAAAATGGGTGTGACAGATTGGTATCAAAGCTATGTTGACTGTAGGACGCAAGCCTAGTTAGTAATGGTCGTTTTAGTTCTCTTTTCTTCACTTGTTTCATGCTTATCATTCTACTCTTGATAATTGCTAAAATATTATGCTTCTTTCGCCTCACTCTGTTATAAAAATATTGCCTCTAACTTCAACTCACCCTTGGACTAAAATCTGTAGATGCCTCGTGCCCGCAAGACTGCCCGTATCACCACTGGAGGGTACTATCCACCCCGTCCCTTGGAGAAACCAGAAGAGCTTCAGGAGGAACCCGAAGAGCTTCATGAGGAACCCGAAGAGCTTCAGGAGGAATTAGAAGACACTACACCAACCCCGCCATCAACACCAGAACAGGCGCCAGAACCAGTTTTGCCTCAGGAGGAAATTGAACCTAAGGAGGAAGTTATCTATTTGAGTGACGATGAAGATGTTGAGCTTGCTAATAACGGAGGACAGCCCCCTTCGCCTCCACCAGGTGGTTCTGCTGAAATTAGAGTGCCATCCCTTCCTATGGGCTGGATTACAAGGATCCATCACAAATCAAGCCATGACACCCCGTCACACCACCGACTGGGTGACATACTTAATGCCTACTTCACGGATTGGGATCCTGCAATTGAGTATGTCTGCTGGGAGCATAAACACCCTTTGGAAGCTACTTATTGGAAGTGCAGTGTGCGCATCTTCGTTAAGAACAATGAGTTGGGCACCTTTTTGCTAGATCGGTGTTTTTCCCATAGTGGACGTCGTGCCACTATAGAAGATGGTATAGAAGATGCAGCCTTTGAAGCATGCTTGGGACTTCGTCACCTTCGCTATGAGATTATGCAAGATGATCAATATTGCTATTTTCCTCGTGGAGATCCGGAGTATGGATGGGTAATGACTGACCCTGGGAATTTGGATTTAGTTCCTCGGGTCATGGTGGATTTTGGTCATGACATGATGGTGACAAATCGTCGGTTGGTGGCCCTGGTTAAAGCTTTGGGAAAAGACGTCAAGAGGTACCAAGAAGTGATAGATGGCTTAAGGATTGACCAAGGCATGGAACCGATCTATGATCATCATGAACATCAAGCCCGCCCCTAGGAGTTGGAATACCATTTATGTAATAATACGATAGTTCGAGTAGTGTCAAGTTAAGTTGAGTTTGTGGTGTCGTGTGAACTTTGTGTGGTTAGTTGAGTTATTATTGTGCTTATGTGTGAGTTGGATTTTCCATGTAATGAGTGCTGGAGCTTTGTGGTCTTGTCTACAAAAGTTCCAAGTTATATAATATTAAGTTTGAGTGGGATAAATAAATAATTTAGTTGGGTTAACTTTTCTCCCTGTTCTGTCTTTTCTGGAGCGATCTGTCTTTCCTTTTATGCTTAAAATTAACTGATCAGCGAAAAATTCTGAAATTTTTATGAGAGAATCTAGACTCACGTACCTTTCCAATGCCTCTGGAATCAACTTTTTATCTATTCTGGATCATGAGTTATAATCGTTACAAGATGAAGTTACTGTAGAGTCTGGAAGTCAGAAACAGTTTCTGTTATGTTCCGTTTTTGGGTAACTTCGTGACAGAATCTGGAAGTATGAGTTAAATAAAAGTTCTAGATAATTTCATAAGCTTTCCAACCATGTAAAGAACACCTCTACTGGATATCTGTAACTCGAGATAGGTTTGTTTTACCGAACAGCTGAAATTGGGATGTGTTCAGAAAATTTACAGATTCTAATCTCTATCTCTAGAATTGTCTACTATGTGGTAATCTCTAAGATTTGATACTATGATGGATAACAGATGTCTTGAAGAGGACGAGGCAGAGGCCGTGGTCGTGGAGTTGGACCCACACCTACTATTCATGAGCTTTTGGCCATACAGACACAGCTAATGGAAGCTCTGGTGAACAATCAGCAAAATCAGCCAGTTGGAGGAGCACCTGCGCGAGATAAGCGTGGAGAATTTTTGAAGGGTCATCCCCCAGTGTTTACACATGCCTCAGATCCATTGGAAGCTGATGATTGGCTTCGTGCAGTAGAGAAGCAGCTCAACATTGCTCAGTGTAATGATCAGCAGAAGGTGTTGTTTGCTTCGGGACAACTTCAAGGAGCAGCTCAAGATTGGTGGGATTCATATCGGTATGGCCGTCCTGCCAATGCCCCCGCCATTACTTGGCAGGAGTTTACCGAGAGTTTTAGGTCCTACCATATACCAAAGGGGGTGATAGCATTGAAGGCAGAAGAATTCCGCAATTTGACACAGGGATCTATGCCTGTGGCAGAGTATAGAGACAAGTTTGCTCAGTTGTCACGTTATGCGCCAAATGAGGTGGCTAATGATGCTGATAAGCAGCGACTTTTCTTGAAGGGTCTGCATGATGGTCTTCAACTGCAGCTAATGTCTAATGCTTACCCAGATTATCAAACTCTAGTGAATCGCGCTATTGTGGTGGATAATAAGCGCAAGGAGATGGATGCTAAAAGAAAGAGACTTCAGGGACAGATATCTGGGAATAACACTCGTCAACGTACTGGTTATCAACAAGGTTTTCAGCAGAGGTATTCGCCTAACCAATGGAGTCGTGGTCAACTTCCTCCACGTAATCAGTTTCTGCAACGTCCTCCTTATCAGTCGCAGAATGGCAATCAACGTTCTCAACCGCAGAATGGGAACCAGAATCAGCGATAGAGTACCTCCAACAACACCCCAATGAAGACTAGTGCTCCTAATACTCCAACCAAGTGCTTCCGCTGTGGAAAGGAGGGTCACTTGTCTTATAACTGTCCTGAGAAGGCCAACCAGCAAACTCCTCAGAAGCAGAATAGTAATCAGAAGCCACCATACTACGGGAAGATGACTCACTTGTCGGAGGAGACTGCAATGTCGGAACCTGAAGTTATGCTCGGTACGTTCAATGTCCACTCCATCCCTGCCACTGTTCTTTTTGATTCTGGAGCTTCGCATTCATTCATATCTCAAATATTTGTTAAGACAAATAGCATTCCTTTGTGTGCCATGAAAAACCCTATTCTAGTCAACTCGCCTGGGGGTAGTATGCAAGCTTCCTATCGATGCCTCCCTATTAGTTTAAATTTAAGGGGGGTAGAGTTTAAAGTGAGTCCTATAGTGTTGAGGACAGCTGGGATTGATCTTATTCTGGGATTAGACTGGATGAAGCAAAATCAGGCAGTGATTCAGTGTAAGGAAAAGGCAGTAGCCCTGACAACACCGAAGGGAGATCGCATTAGTGTGGAGGTCGTAGTGCAGAAGCCGCCGACAGCTACAGTAAATCGACTTGATGATAATGCTAATCAAGAGGATCCAGTTGTGGATGAATTTCCGGATGTGTTCCCCGACGACTTGCCAGGTATGCCACCCGACCGCGACATTAAGTTTATTATTGAATTATTGCCTGGAACTGCACCTATAGCTAAGCGTCCATATAGGATGGGGGTTAACGAATTAGAAGAACTTAAGAAACAAATAAAAGAATTGCAAGAGAAAGGTTTTATTCGTCCAAGCTCATCCCCATGGGGAGCTCCTGTGATCTTTGTGGATAAGAAGGATGGTTCTCAACGGATGTGTGTTGATTATCGGTCACTCAACGAGGTAACTATCAAGAATAAGTACCCGCTGCCAAGGATTGATGACTTGTTTGATCAGTTGAGAGGTGCTTGCGTGTTCTCTAAGATTGACCTTTACTCTGGCTATCATCAGTTGAAGATTCGTGCCACGGATATACCTAAGACAGCATTCACCACCCGATATGGTTTGTATGAGTATACAGTAATGTCCTTTGGTTTGACTAATGCTCCTGCATACTTTATGTACTTGATGAATAAGGTATTTATGGAGTATCTTGATAAGTTTGTAGTAGTGTTCATCGATGATATCCTGGTATACTCTAAGACTAAGGAAGAACATGTGGAACATTTGAGGTTGGTCCTGCAGAAGCTCAGAGAGCATAAGCTTTATGCTAAGCGTAGCAAATGCGAGTTTTGGTTAAAGGAAGTTGCTTTTCTGGGTCATGTGGTCTCTAATGGTGGAATATCAGTGGATCCTAGCAAGGTAAAAGATGTGTTGAATTGGAAACCGCCAACTGATGTGGGAGAAATTCGTAGTTTCTTAGGATTGGCTGGATATTATAGAAGATTCATTGAAGGGTTTTCTAAGCTTGCCAAGCCAATGACGGCGCTGTTGGAAAAGAATGCTAAATTTGTGTGGTCTGATAAGTGTCAGGTTAATTTTGAGGAGCTGAAGAAAAGATTGACAACAGCCCCAGTGTTAGTTTTGCCAGATTTGAATAAGAGCTTCTCTATTTATTGTGATGCATCCCGTTTGGGTCTTGGTTGTGTGCTTATGCAGGAAGGCAAAGTAGTAGCATATGCATCTCGACAGTTGAGGAAGCATGAGTTAAATTATCCTACCCATGACTTGGAGTTAGCAGCAGTGGTGCATGCCTTGAAAATATGGAGGCATTATTTGATTGGACATAAAAGTGATATTTACACTGATCATAAGAGTTTGAAGTACATTTTCACCCAATCAGATCTGAACTTGAGACAACGTCGCTGGTTAGAGTTGATTAAGGATTATGATCTGGAGGTACACTATCATCCGGGTAAAGCTAATGTGGTTGCTGATGCCCTTAGCAGAAAGAGCTATGCTAACGAGGTACAAGTAATGCCGATGTCAAATGAGTTATGTGCTGAGTTTGAGTATCTAAACTTGGGTATTGCTGTTAATGCAGTGGAATTAGTAGTAGAGCCTATGTTAGAGCAACAAATACGCGAGGGTCAGTTGATGGATGATAAGATAAAGGAGATAGTGAGGAATATACCGAAAGGTAAAGCACATGGATTCCGGATGGATGACAAGGGAACCCTATGGTATGGAGAACGATTATGTGTGCCTGAGGACAAAGCTATAAGAGGAGCAATCCTACGGGAAGCTCATGAGTCAGCTTACTCTATTCATCCTGGAAGTACTAAGATGTATATGGATTTACGAGAAAGGTATTGGTGGCATGGTTTGAAAAGAGATGTTGCAGAGTATGTTGCACTATGTGACACGTGTCAGAGGGTTAAAGCTGAACATCAAAGACCTGCAGGATTGTTGCAACCGATGCAGATACCCGAGTGGAAGTGGGAAGAAGTTGGTATGGACTTCATAGTAGGATTACCACGCACTCAGAGGGGTTTTGATTCAATATGGGTTATAGTGGATCGTTTGACTAAAGTTGCTCATTTTATACCAGTTAGAACTACGTATTCCAGTGCAAAGTTGGCAGAGTTGTATTTGGAAAGAATAGTAAGTTTGCATGGAGTTCCAAAGAAGATAGTGTCTGATCGAGGTACCCACTTTACATCGTATTACTGGCAGAAAGTACAAGAGTCATTAGGGACTAAGCTGAATTTTAGCACAGCATATCATCCTCAGACGGATGGGCAAATAGAAAGGATTAATCAGATATTGGAGGATATGTTGAGAGCTTGTGCTTTGCAGTATGGTACAAGTTGGGACAAGAGTTTGCCGTATGCAGAGTTTTCCTATAATAACAGTTATCAGAAAAGTTTACAAATGGTACCCTTTGAAGCTTTGTATGGTAGGAAGTGTAGAACTCCATTGTTTTGGAATCAGACGGGAGAGAGTCAAGTATTTGGTCCTGATGTGCTTAAGAACGCTGAGAAACAAGTAAGAATGATTCGAAATAATTTGAAAACAGCTCAGTCTCGACAGAAAAGTTATGCCGATACTCGACGAAGAGAGTTGACTTTTGAAGTGGGGGATTATGTTTATCTGAAGGTGTCGCCTATGAGAGGTGTGAAAAGGTTTAATCGGAAAGGAAAGTTAGCACCGAGGTATGTCGGTCCTTTTAAGATCTTAGAGAGACGTGGTGAAGTGGCATATCAGTTGGAATTGCCTGAGAGTTTAGCAAGTGTGCATGATGTGTTCCATGTGTCTCAGTTAAGGAAATGTCTGCGTGTACCGGAAGAACAGATACCGTTGGAAGAACTCACTGTTAAGGAAAATCTTACGTATGAGGAGTATCCTGTGAAAATTTTGGAGACAGCGGAAAGAGTTACCCGAAGCCGAGTTATAAAGATGTGTAAAGTTCAATGGAGTCGGTATTCGGAAGCAGAGGCTACGTGGGAAAGAGAGGAAGATTTAAGAAAAGCATACCCACAGTTGTTTGAGTAAGCATCGTCCGAATCTCGGGACGAGATTCTTTTAAGGGGGGTAGAATTGTAACACCCTAAATTTTTGAAAATTTTTAAATAGGGAATTTGATTTAGTTAAGCATTTTTGTGTGCATGAAAATTTAGTAAGATAATATTTTTGTTTAAATAAAATCAAATATAGGGCTAAATAAGTGTTTGTGCATCCATGCTGTTGCATATTTTAATTGGGTGATTGGTTTTTAGTTTAGAAGGAAAATTATTTCAAGAATCTTTTGAAAATGCATTTGAGATAATAGAAAAAGAAAAAGGGAAATAGGATTTAAGTCTTCTCAGTTTTTGGCCCGAAGGCCTAGTCCGGCCTCCCTTTCTAAGCGGGCCGTAGTTTTCTTTTCCCCCCCGCAGCCGCGTATTGGGCCGGCCCACTTGGCTGCAGCTGCAGCCCGCCTCGGCTCCCTCTTCTTTGTCTCGCTGCCATCCGGTCCCACTTGTCAGCGTCGTCCCCTTCCTCTCGACGTGTTCGAGCTGGACTCCGGTCACTCGACCGAGTCCGGTGTCGCCCCGATTTCCCCCTCCTTTGCTTGTTCCGCACGTTGGTGAGCCTCTCTTAAATAGCGGCCGTCTCCACCGCCTCTCTCCATCCCAATCTTGACCCCTAGCTTCGCCTCAACCCCTTGCTACCGCAGCCGCCATTTAAGCCGCCTCTGGAGCTCGGTAGTGGCGACGGAATCGCCGACTCGAACGTCTTCGGAAGCTTGTGACCGGTTCGGGTCACTTATTTGAGGTAGCCAAACTCTTTTTCTTCTTCTTTTCCCACCGATGTCGTCTAGTTGATCACCCTACCGTGCATAGGAGTCCGCCGCCCGCCATTGAAGGTTGCCCGTCGTCCATCGGCCGTTCTCGCCTCCGTGTTCATCTCGGGTGAGTTCGCGTTTGCCTCCTCTATCTCCCGGTGTAGATTGCTCGTTGAATGGTGCCCTAAATCGTCGGATTTGACAACACCGGCGAGCAATTGCTCGTCGCCGTTCAACTTGCCGCCGCCGGTCACTGTTGGTGGCCGGAATTCCCCTCCTCTCTTCCCAGTCAAGATCTCGGCCGTTCGTTTCTAATCCGACGGCCCAGATTTTGAGATACCCCTTCGCCCAGCTGTTTTGCATAAGAGCCCCTGGGGTTTTTAAAGGGTTAACCCGCAGTCCATGGCGCCTTTGCTGGTTTACGCTTTGATAATTAGAAAACGTAATTCTCGTCGGTTTAAATGAAAATACGCTTTCAGCTATTTACAGAATTGCCACTAGATCTATTTAGGTCATAAAATCTCCGTTTTAACTCCGATTTGATCCGTTCAAGTTGCGTTAGGTTCATAATTTCATATTCTATCTATTAGTACTTCTGTATAGTAGATTTTACACTTTTAAAATTCGAGGTTAGATTTAATCTATTACTTTAATAAAGTAAATCTTGTTTAAATCATAACTTTTCCGTTTTAGCTCCGATTTGCGTGAATTTCGCGTCTGTGTGATCCTAGAGCGATGTAGATTTGTTTTAAAAACTTTTCATCTTATTTTACTGCTGTTGGTGTACTGTTCTAATTGTAGCTTTGTTTGTTTTGCATGATTGCCCTTGGATGATTGTTGTTGACATGTTAATCGAGAATAGACGGTGATCAATTCGTTGGTGATCAAGAGTACTTTTACGAGTCAGATCAACAGGATCAGCTAGATCAAGGCAAGTATAGCATGGGATTATCCTTGTTACCTATTCACTTTAATTCACTTAATTCATGCTGCATGTGTTTCTTTGTTAAGGATGCCTTAGTATTGATCTTGTTCCTTGAATCCTATGGTTATTGGCATTGGGTAGTAGCTAGTGCTCACATAAACTATGATCTTGTAATTTGACTAATGATATATGCAATAACTCTAAAAGATGCTTTTAGCAACAGGGAACAAGAGGGCTAGAGTTATCTCTAGATTCCTCTCCGTAAGGACTTATCTTTAAGCGAACATCCGGGACTTACAGTACAGCTGTGAGGGCTACATGGCTCTGGCTTTAGTCATATAAGAGGACCTTTTATAGCTTGTTAGTGGTTACCTTTATGGCACAAAAGGGGTTGTGTTCCGGGTTGGGTGTAGTGCGGCTCCTGTCCCTATGAGTATAGGCTGCGTGTCAATGTGCCATATGGAAGGGGGCTCTACATTTGCAGGCCACAGAAACCTAGCGGCCCTAACTTGTTAGACGAACCTTGGAAAGACTTCATAGTGAAACTTGATTGTCCAATGGGGAGTCATGACCTCAGGCTTTTGGGGATCACGACTCACAGTGAAAGTGTACAACCTCTGCAGAGTGTAAAACTGGTATATCAGCCGTGCTCACGGACACGAGCGGCCTTGGACCCTTACGGAATAGAGATCACTATTAATTTACTTGTTTTTGCTATTCATTATTCTCTTTACATGATCATATGTTTATTTCGGGGATATTACCTATTCGATGCTACTCAATTGCTTAAAACATGATCAACTAAAAGCTACATGCAGTTGAACCAGTGTCTAGCCTACTTGAGCTACATGAACCCCATGTTACACTTGTTGAGTACTTTTGTGCTCACCCTTGCATTCCCCCACCACAGGATGGAATCCCGAAAGTGCTAATAGTGACTACTACTACTACTTTCCTGAAGATTACTAGACTTGACGTCAACCAGTTGACGTGCCTGTGCTATGGAGCTAGCTACCACTATATTTATATTATGTTTCCGCTTAATTATGTGAAGACTCTGTGATTCTATTCGTTATGTAATAAACATTTGTGATGATACTATTTATATTTGTCAACTTATGTGTGATTGATCTCTGGGCGCACATAAGAATATGCACTCCATTAGTTCCTTAAAAATGGGTGTGACAAGGCGTGACTCGGTGAGTGTTAGAAATACCCCTCCAGCTGGATAGGAATTCGATTCGAATCGCCGTCACTCCCGGTTAGTGAGCACTTGACTTGAGCAGCGGCAACGTAGATTCCATTAAATTGAACGGATGGTTAATTGGATAACGATCGAAAGGTTGCCTCAATTTATACCTGCTATGGTTAATATTGTTTGCTCCTAATAAAGTGAGTGCTCTAGTACAGGTTCTAATATAGATGACAGGTTAATGATAATTAACTTGATGCTTAAGCATTAATGATTACTTATCCATATTAAGCTTTTATGCAAAATGTTGTCAAGCTAGCCCACTTTATATCAGCCTTGCATGATCCTTGGTGTCACTTTATTTCTGGTTTCTGACGGGTAAGTCTAGCTGAGTACCTTCTCGTACTCAGGGTTTTATCCCCACTTGTTGCAGGTTGTGCTGTATCATGGCGACTGCAAGAGTTGGTTGGCTCCTGCCTTAGAGGCGGAGTGTGATCACGGGCATGATCGTTCTGAGTTATCTTCTCTCTAATGCTTTTGTTGGAAGTCGACCTTGGCACTGGCATGTATTTGAAATCAGAGAAATATTAGTTTCCAATTACTTTGCTTCCGCTACTTTTTAACTTAAGTTGTAATAACTATGTTGAACTCCGATGTATATTGAACTACTTGTAAAATGGATGTAACATGTGACCTGTTATGTTGAATCACTACGATCTTGGCTTGTATGTTGGTTGGTTTAAAATCCCTCGTGATTTCATTGGACTACCGGAGTTATATGGGCTCAAGTGCAAGAATTGGATCACTTCGGTGATTGTTTTTGTACTTGTGCTCTTATAATTTGGACGGTTCCGTTACAGCTGGTATCGGAGCAAGATTCAACATTAAACATGTCATATGTGTATTTAAAACAAAGGTTTTGTTTTCTAAAACCAGTTTTATCATCTTATAGTTATATATAGGTTTGTGAAATCTAAATTTTTAAACCTAAGTATGCTAGTGGTCAATTTCCTTATGCCCATATAAGGATTATTAGGTGGCTTATATAAGTACTAACTTGGGGGTTTTTCATTTATGCATCTACGCCCAGGCCAAGGTATGTATGTGTGATAACTCTCCCACACTATGCTACCCGGTGTGTCAGATTAGAGGTAGCCTTCATATATGAAATAGCCATATATGTCGCTAGTTTACTTTTATGCAACATCGCACCTACGCTCAGGTAAGTGTGAGTTGTGAGAGCATGACCGTACAACTTGCGGTCTAGGGGAGAGCTAGTTTTGGTGACTGAATTATTTACATGTTATACACATGTATATATGAAGGTACTTAATTGTGGGTGATCGAATGATTCGGGTAGTTTTGGTACTACATGTACGTATACAGGGGTATATGTATATGGGAGTGCTTAGAATTTCACCTTTCTGTTTTCATTGTGTGCTATATTGGGAAATGTTGGGCTGCAATGAAAATTTTCTGCAGGTACGCTAACCACGAATGCGTAAGTCGAATGTAGCTATCGACTAGCTATATATCGAAAGAGCGCGTGTTATGCCACCGACATAGAACGTGATCGCCACCTTAGGTCGGCAATCTTGTGAGGATGAATAGGACGAAGCATGCATTATCATGATTGTTGCTTTATGCATAGCTATGCTCCTCTCACCCTTGTTCAAATGATGAGTAATTTGTGAGTGATGTGGTATACTATCTTCCTTGTGTGGAGTCAAACAAGAATGTTTTGTTCCATGTTGCTTGAATAGGAATGCTTGATAAAAATGTGTGCTTAACCTTACTAAAAATAAGTGTGGCTACATGCTTGAACTTAGAGTTATCTTCTAGCTTAGCAAAGTGATGGATAAGCTGTTCACCCAAGCGTTTGCCAATGCTTTAGACCTCACTTAAGTAATTATGGATTCTCATGAATGAATTAAATTCATGTTGGTCTAAGGTAACAAAATTTAGAGCTACTAGAATAACATGTTTGTACGCTCTCTTGTTAAGTAGAACAAAGGCAAGCTTTGTTTTGCTTGTCGAATGTTGGCTGCTAGAACGTTTTCTGTTGTAGTGATGCTTTCGTGGCCATCATTGTGTGTTCTGTAGTTATGGAGAATACCAAAGTTGTAGCAAACTTACTTATCTAGCTGGTCCTAAAATTTCATGATCCTAGGTCCTAACGTTTGAGAATTATGAATTTTAAAAGTTTACGGTCAGGTTTTGCTAATGTTCTGAATAGATCTGAATGTTTGGTTTGTTTGACCTATGTACATAAGGAATTATGTCTTGGAGATAATAGAAGAAGTGTATTACTTTTTCTAAGCTTTCCAAAATGTCCTATAGCACCAATTGTGGTGGTCTAAATCTCTAGTTATGAGATTGCAAAATGGAATGACAGAATCTGTCCAAATCGGGGCAGAGATGTCTTCTTTGTCTTGTTGGCCTTGTTGGCTATAAAATCATCTTAATATGATAATAAGAAAGTATAGACAACTTAATAAGCTTTACATAAAGTTAAGGCTCAGCCTTGTTGTGTCCCTAGAACTCCAGTTACGCATTTTTAAAGTTCTTGTCAGTTTTCTGTCCATATTGGTATAGATCTGAAACATTAGCATTTTTGGTCATGTTAAGCTATGAATTAGTTTCTTGTGTGAGTAACTAAAGTGTAGTCATCTTCCTAAGCTTTCTATAAAGTCTAGGATCACCTTTGTGGGATGTCTACAACCTTAGTTATGGTTGAAACAAGTAACTATTGTGCTGCTGTCCAGATTCTGTGCACATGCTAAGTTGGCTCCCTTAGCTAGTGTTTGTTTAGAGCTAAACTTGTAGTTAGTTCATGCTTGAGATAAATGCTTGTTTGGGTGAGCCTTGTGCTTTGTATTGGTTGCTTAAGCCCATTCATTTGAATTTTCTCAAACGACTGCTTGATTGTGATGTGTATGTGTGCTTGTTATCTAGGAAGTGCCCTAGTTGTCACCTCGTTTGTCCTCGGTGAGCATACGAGGGTCGCATAGCTTGATCCTAGAACAACGTTCACGTTACGTAATTGTATGGTTGTTGTCTTCAATTAGGTTTTCTCTCTTAGGAGCCTGAGCTTGTAGACTTGGTGGTTATTCCTTGAATGTTTGTATCCATGCATTTGCTTGACCGAAAGCCCAAGGTTTAGTTCTTCGATATGTTTGCATAAGCCGTGGGTGTTTTGCAACTATTTTTGTGAAGACCCTTATCGATTGACCAACCAAGTTAACTTTTATCAATGCTAGCCTTTGTCCATGGGTCGTACATTGCCAGTTGTGGAGATCGGACCCAAATCCATGTTGGACCTACCGATTGCCGCTCCTACAGGTGATCTGGTGCAATGATAATCTTTCGTCGTCTGATCTCTAAATCGTGTGCTTGCAAATTCATACATCTACCTTATCAACTCAATCTATGACTACATATCGGTTTTTGCCCTTGAAATTTTTTTTAATCCATCCCCAACCTTCTCAGTCTTGAGATGTTTATCTGTCTTGATCTCATGTTGTTGCTCAACATGAATGAATCTCTTATTAATCTTTTATCTGGAACTCACCTCGGTGGACGCAAGTCGTGCATAGAATTTAAGCAAGAGTCCATTGTTCAGTTGTCCTTAGGAATTGAACTATGTTCCCTTGTGGCGTGTGTGAATTTTTGGATCGCCTCCTCGTTGATTCTAAACCTTGTAACTACCTTTGCTTGCTATTCCTCCTTGTCTGGCGCTTGTTCTTACAACCCATTAGTGCCACTTGAAATTTCACTTTCGTTGTGCATTTAGTAATGGTGTTATGAGTAGCCGCTGATGGTGCCGCGACGAAACCAAGGGCCTCCTGTGGCTGCAGACACATGGCTGGCTGCTTGGCACGCGCTGGTATCACTGTTTCTAGTCATGATCCATTATCAAACGACAGACGATGTGTTATTTCCTTGTGTTCCTTTTCTTGGTTATCTCTCTATATTGTATCGTAAGATCTATATCTTAGACCAAAAGTAGTAGACCTTCCTACTGAAGTTGCTAAAAGGATAATCTTTGAAGAACAGGTCACCGACATAAACATTAACATACTACAAGAGGTGGTAGACAAGTGACTCTACTTAGTTGTCCCAGTATTGACGAACGTCATCTAGTAAGCAAGTATCTCTTATCTATTGGATAAAAAGGACACACAACCCTTAATATTAGAGAAGTTGTCTATGGGATGAGAATCGATTGTCGCATTGTGCATATGACCGGAGCCATCCAAGTCACAATCTTGGGTGCATAATGACCATACAATCGAAATCACTATCTCTGGTGTGACTCCTTATCTGCTGGCTTCGATGGCAATCATTTGCTCTACATCAACAACAATTGTTGTGATCAAGAGTGGATATTTGGAACTTTTTAGTATTGAGAGACAACTGATTAGTTACCAATAGGAAGGTTAATCTCCAGCTAGGTAACGACTCTTTGGTAGCTACGAAGGCTATGTCTTACAGAGCAATAACCAACAAGAAGTTAATCAACTAGCCAACGACTTGAGGGATATTCTATCTTCTAGAGCCATTGTGATCAAGTCAATTCCGTCTTGGACAATCACACAGATTGTGCAAGGTGTTCAATCAGCTGCGGTAAAGAATTAGAGAAAGGCATGCCCTAGTTTTGATCAACATCCTTGTGCCCTTAGGTGCCATAAACGGTTTGTTCGTAACTCTATTGGATGCAGTATTGAGGAATATTCGAAAGCAATCTGAGAAGTGT
Source organism: Saccharum spontaneum (assembly GCA_022457205.1). NCBI lineage: Eukaryota > Viridiplantae > Streptophyta > Magnoliopsida > Poales > Poaceae > Saccharum > Saccharum spontaneum. The sequence continues at coordinate 42,719,349 of CM039611.1, forward strand.
CAAACAACAGATTTCTCATCCTAGAGCTGCTATATGGCCCTAAAGAGAAAGTCTCATGGTGAAAGTTGGCCTGACAAAGTTGTTATGCTGCAAGTCAACTCAACTTACAATACAACTAAGTCACTAAAGAAAATTTTTACTCCATCGCTTGGTGGTAGACTACTCCCCGCGGTTGAGTGAATAATTACAACTTTTGTTGTCCTTAAGGCCTCGTTACATCTTTCTTTGGGATTTATTTTCCAATGATGACATACTTTGGCACCTTATAAGTGTTTTTACCCAAGAGGTTGCATCTGATTCAACCCAGATAACTGTTGTCTTGGATAAAAGAATCGTTTAGATAGCTGTTGGCAGAAATAGAAAGCCAACAGAGTCAGCTATCACATTCACTGACCATCGATAGACTCAGATAATACAGTGTTGTCGTCAGAGAAAGAGAACTGCACACATGGAACCACAAGTAGTTTTCCATTAGTTGGTGTCTAAATGAATGAACATTTACAACCGACATAGACCTGTCTATTGGTTAGTCAGTATCCGATAGCCTCAGAGTATATTTGTCGTCTATGATCTCACCCTTTTGGAAAGTTGTACCCAAGCCATTTTGGTAGAGAACTGCCTTTCGAAACTGTGTGAACATAGAGTCATTTCAACGAGTATACTTCTGAATATTTCGGTCTAATGTCAAGTTCATATGGCCTATGTTGTGCTCATTTGAGAGTTAGATACTTGTGAGTGGTTCACTCATGGACCAAATGATCTTCGTACACTAAGAATGCCGTATGTGATATCTTGGATTCCTTCCAAAGTAACAATACTTCATGGAAGTCAATGAAGGAAATTCTTCAGACAAATTTTACCATGAACAGTAAGTATCAGAAAGTGCCTTTGGTCAAATTGTTTACTGATGTTGAAGCTTTTTAGCTAAATGCTATAGCAGATATTGGGAACTAGATAACGTGCCTCTCTTCCTTAAAAGGTCTTCCATTTCGAATCTCGGGACGCGATTCTTTTAAGGGGGGAGGGCTGTAACACCCCAGGTGTTTATCACCAATTAAGTAGGGGGTTTAAGCTCAAACACGATAGATTAAGTGTAAATGGCAATGTCAAGGTCAACCTACGGAGATGAGCCTAACTTAAAGTTGGATGCTGCATCATTGCTTTACATATAGGCCATCTTCAAAGATATATGTTCGGATGGTGTTATTACCATATCTTCATGTGTCTCACCTTGGTACCTATCTATATTGATCCCTGGAAAAGTTTCATGAAGTTTCGAATCAAAAAGTCACATGAAATGATAAGTGATAGGCTTGTTGGATTATAACTAAAATCTATCGTACATCTCATGGGGACTAGTGTTTGTGCAACATACAATGCAACATATGCAACACATCTTGGACACATGTGGGACACCCTAGTGGAACATGTGTAGCATGTATCTTGAAACAACCACATGAAATGACCATAGCATTTCACTTGAGTTCTATGTTTCAAGGCATGTGAGGCCTGCACTTTTGTGCAACCTATGCATGGTGGGTATGTTTGGCCTCTACAACACCTTAAATACACTTAGGACACTCCATGGAACAATGTTCATGTTGATCATTTTGCCTAAATGTGCTTCTAAGTGATGGTTGACCATGTATGGACCCTAGAACCCTTTTGTTTGACCATTTCAAAAGTGTGACCTAGAAGCTTTGCATGACTGTGCACCCTTTAACAAAGTTGTAGGGAATTTTATAAGGAACAAACTTTATTTAAGAGTCAAGTCATGAAAATGTGTGTAACATGCTCAAACAGGGCCCACAAGTCAGAATTGGGACTGTTTCCAACACTTAACCATTTTAAAACCCTGATTTCAGTGTCTTCGGCATTGACATCCCGCGTTCTCGAGTTTTTGTTAAGTAACTTGGGTAAGTCCAAATGTAAAAATTGGAGCTCACATAAGGGGGAAGGCCATGCAAGAAGATGGCATAAGTTGCAATTCATTTTGGCCATAAATTCTTGTACTTGTTAATCATTGTCAACTCACTGACACTGCCGACTTGGAGGTCAATTAGCTGCCAATCTAAAGCCCTAATGGCCGAGCACCCTTAACCGAAATTGTAGAGCACAAGTAGTAGAGCAAATTTTGTTTTGGGCCCACGATCCAGTTCGGCTCAGAGGTAGCCCAAAAACACATTTCAATTGGCCCACTCCGACACCTGCCACCTGTTCGGTGGAATGCCCCAACGGGAGCCGCGTGTCCGGGACGTGGCATCCATGCGCCCGCAGTGCTCCCCACCTCCGCTGCCGCGCGTCTCTGCCCTCCATACACCACATCGAGCGCGCCTCGGTCGATCCTTCTTTGCCCCTAAGCTCCCTGGCGCTCTCCGCTTTCTCCTCCTGCCTTCGCTTGTCGTCTCGGCCACGTCCGCCATGGCTGCCGCCATGGGAGCTCCGCGGCCACCGCCGTTCCACCGCTCCAAGCCACTGTGACTGCGGCCGCGTACACCACCGTCTCCGCCTCTTCCTCCCCTTTCGCATGGCGCACCTCAGCCGAGCCACAGACCACCGGAGCGCCGCCGCCACAGGCACGGCCACCGACGGGCCGCCTTCGCCGTGGCCGAGCAACTGCCGACCACCTCACGCCAAGCCACGAATGCCTTCGGGTGCGCCTCACCACCGTGCTCCTCCGCGGTGCTCCACCGCCGTCGAGTCGCCGGCAGCTGGCCGGCGGGACCGTCGCCGGTCATCCCCCCTGCTCCTCTGTTCTCCCGAAGGAAGAAGAAGACCGCCCCCTGTGTCCTCTCTCTCTGTGTATATGACCGGTGGGTCCAACCGGGCAGTTGGCCCCACTTGTCGGTTTAAGGAAGTGGCCGTCCGGGGTGTGTATTCGGGTGTGCCTAGCGAATTATGTTAGGGTTGGTTTATTCCGATTTTGAATTTCAGATTTTGAGTAAATCTTCTAAATTTCATATCTCATGCTAGAAAAATCCAAAAATGGCAAATGTGGACTTTTTGGAAACCTTGAGAAGGGATCTATGCAGTAGAGTCATAAAATCCTATATGTTGTAGATATTTTCTGACGTCTTTATTTAAGCCTTAAAAATGCTCCAAAAATGCTTATAAACTTGACCAGAGCCATATCTAGAGTTTTAGAACTCCAAAAATAGTGATTCTTACTTTGTTAATTTTGTGATGACTTGTACTTGCTAGGAAAAATATTAAATACCCTAGTGGTTCACTGTTTTCTTAAGATTTTGATTTGACCTTGTTAAAGAAGGAAAATTACATTATATTGCTTGTCATTTTTATATCTTGAGTTGTGATGCTCCAAATGATGTGAAATTTTTATGGTAGTCTTGTCATGATATGTATGTACTGTGGTATAAATTTGTTGGTCACTACTTATTGGATGATCTAGTTATTGATTTAACTTGTTTAGGGCTTGATAAATAGCTTATAAATAATATATAAATGATAAAATAGAAAATGTTGTCCCATCACCTTACTATGATGTTGCTCTATGATTTTGGTTCATTCTATGGCCATGTATTCATAGAAAGTATCAAGTTTTAGGTTTTACTTGTTCTCACATGATTTATTTCAATAGTTGATTGTCTTTTTCATAGAGGTTGATGTACTTATCTAAATGGCTTGAAATTTATACAGTAGACTTTTGAGAGCATTTGTGGACCCCTGTAATTTTGGTAGAATTTATTGTGCACTTTTGATAGGTGTTCATAATTCCACCTAATTATCTAAATAAATTAAGAAAATGTATTAAAAGAATTTATTTAGTAATTGACACTATGTTTTCTGGTGTTTATTAGCCATGTATAAAATGTTGTAAAGTTGGTTTTGTCTAATTATATGTTTGCAACATAAGTTAATAATTATTTCTTGCAAATGTGGTTTCTGGACAGATCTGGGAACTTAGCAAAGTTCTTCATGATAATGTGCTTTGTTGTAAAACTTATTTATACAAAAGTTGTAGATAATTTATGTATCTAGCTGCTGTTAAAATTTGGTGACATTTGGCCATGTGGTTTAGGAGTTGTAGCTGTTTAAAGTTGGGTTACAGAATTGCTTGCTCTCTGTCTTGTTAGACCAGTTTCTGTGTTTATGTAAATTCGACATACTAAACTTTAGAATCATGCTGTGATGGTTATAAATGAAATATAGATAATTTCATAAGCTTTCCATAATGTCTTCTTGCAAGTCATTTGGAGTTGTAGAACTCCAGATATGATTGAATTACTCAGCTACTGCATGTATGTCTAGAATTGTTGAAAATACATAGATGCTTGATTACTTTGCTTGCTTGTTATTAAGTGTGATTCATGTCCATGGTGATGAAGTTAGTACACCTGAGGCTTTGTAAATCTTGAGTTATGTTTGGTATTGCTTCCCTTGCTATCTTAGCATAATAGGTGGTGTGATGTTTATTTGAGCGATGTAAAGTGCTTATGTGTATTTAGCGTAACCTTGTACTTGCCTTGTTTAGTGTGTGATGCATCATCTATTACATTCCCATATATTCATACACTTGCATATTGCACCTCATTTAGGTACGCTAGCTGAAAAACGTGAAGGACGTGATGTGGCGTTGGAGCCAAACCCGAAGATGGTGTCTGGTGGATTTATCCCGAAGATAGAAGGACCGGACAAGTGGTAGATTGGAGGTTGCTCGCCACGTGACTTCATCTGACATACTCTAACTTGAGTCGGACCCCAGGCAAGCTCCGGAGCATTATAAGCCTCCTATCTTCAAATGCAATTAATTCTATATATGTTATAAGTATTGTTGCATTAAGTGGTAGGAGTTGGTTGAAAACCTTGCTGCATTATATCATTCATTGTCCAGATATATAAATCCCTGAATCCTACATAGACTAGGATCGAGTAGATGCTTAGCCCTGCTTTAAGCGGTAGAAGTCAGGTGATTTCCTGTCACCTGCGAGATGTAGGGATATTCATATATGGCACGGTTGGCTATATTGCTATCGTGGAGTGGAACCATGTGTTAATAAAATGAAATGAGACCGGGCGGGATGACGATAGTGAAGCAACAAGGCATGGAGGTCTTGGGTGTGGATCTATCCCCGTCTGAGTTGTTTAAGGACCGATTCGCTGTACGTCCTTGAGTCATGTTGAACGCAGTCTAACACTTAGTTGGCCGGATAAGTCGTTCCGACCACGAAGTCAAGTAGTATGGTTCAGGCCAGGAATCGAATGGTAGATTGCATCTTGGAGGAGAGAAAGGATGTGCTTGGGGACATTGGCGTAAGACCAAGGGGGGTTAGAGTCCCTATCACCTGGCAGAGTGTCGCCCTTGGGGACGCGACATCATTCGGACCCGCGATTCCTAAACTGTACGAAAGATGACCTGAGCAGCCCTCGCCAGGCGTGACTCGGTGAGTGTTAGAAATACCCCTCCAGTTGGATAGGAATTCGATTCGAATCGCCGTCGCTCCCGGTTAGTGAGCACTTGACTTGAGCAGAGGCAACGTAGATTCCATTAAATTGAACGGATGGTTAATTGGATAACGATGGAAAGGTTGCCTCAATTTATACCTGCTATGGTTAATATTGTTTGCTCCTAATAAAGTGAGTGCTCTAGTATAGGTTCTAATATAGATGACATGTTAATGATAATTAACTTGATGCTTAAGCATTAATGATTACTTATCCATATTAAGCTTTTATGCAAAATGTTGTCAAGCTAGCCCACTTTATATCAGCCTTACATGATCCTTGGTGTCACTTTATTTCTGGTTTTTGACGGGTAAGTCTAGCTGAGTACCTTCTCGTACTCAGAGTTTTATCCCCACTTGTTGCAGGTTGTGCTGTATCATGGCGACTGCAAGAGTTGGTTGGCTCCTGCCTTAGAGGCGGAGTGTGATCACGGGTATGATCGTTCTGAGTTATCTTCTCTCTAATGCTTTTGTTGGAAGTCGACCTTGGCACTGGCATGTATTTGAAATCAGAGAAATATTAGTTTCCAATTACTTTGCTTCCGCTACTTTTTAACTTAAGTTGTAATAACTATGTTGAACTCCGATGTATATTGAACTACTTGTAAAATGGATGTAACATGTGACCTGTTATGTTGAATCACTACGATCTTGGCTTGTATGTTGGTTGGTTTGAAATCCCTCGTGATTTCATTGGACTACCGGAGTTATATGGGCTCAAGTGCAAGAATTGGATCACTTCGGTGATTGTTTTTGTACTTGTGCTCTTATAATTTGGACGGTTCCGTTACACCTTGGTATTTTGATACCCGACACCCGCAATCCAGGCCCTTTCAATGGGCCAGCCTGCCTCCCACTCGGGCTGTATATTAGCGGACCTGGGCCTTACTAGGCCGAATTCAGCCCGACGATGTTTTTCTATTTTCGTTCGAATTTATTATTTATATAAAACGGTTGGAATTTTGTAAAGGAAATAATAAAACAAATAAAAATTTGAAAATGCCAAACCAAGTTTGTTAAACTCTACACAACTAGCACTTTAAACACATGACATCACATGTTTTAATGTAACTTTTTTGCTATTAATGTGGATCTAGATTTCTCGAGAGTTTCCTATAAATAATTAATAAAGTTAGTTTCTTGATTCAAATTGCTATGGAATTTTTACGGTAGTTTAACCATACCATGCATAAAATAAAATGATTGAAGATTTTACCGGCTTTGCGATATGAGGAGAATTTGATCTCGAATCGCGAAATTTGCAATACATAGACATGACGGTATTTTCTTTAAGAATGTGTTATATATATATATATATAAGTGATAGTTCCATTTCGATAACCAATATAATATATTACTTAAATAATACAAGTTTCCAAAATATATACCAAGTGCAACAACGAGTTGGAGACTGTGACACCTATACGAAAATAACGAAGTGACGAATTTGTCTTACCTATGTTGCTTTAAAAAACGTACATCAACCTGCACACGATTATTATTACTCTACGCATGAAATAAAGTCTGCATCAACTATAATACTACGACGATACAATACAGGCTCCGCGCTCTAAGAACAAATATGTATTACTGAAATAAATATTAATCCTACTACACTCGACAAAACAACTCATACGGAAAAAGGGTCCGTCAAACGCTGCAAACGGTGCACACACTGGCCATACACGGCAACGCCGCGAGCATTTCTAGTGGAAGCCTAGAAAGTAGATCTTCACGTGGCTACAGCCTACTGTACACCCAACAAAGACAGCTTGTCAATTTCCATGGCTATTAATTAAATAGCTACTAGCTAACTAATTATTAGCAGAGAGCTGTTTAAATCCATCTGTTAATAGGCTCAAGCCTATTAGCATATATTAGCAGCCGCCACAAATTTGCCAATGAAAGTAATAGTTAGCAAGCATTACTAATACATACTCCCTCCGTCCAAAAAATGCAATTATAGGATCCGTGCCGGTCTAACTAGTTCAAATTTGACTAAATTTATAAAAAATATTATTAATATTTATGTCTCCAAATAAATTTTACTTTGACTAAGTCTATAGCTAATTTAATGGTATTTATTTGTATCATGAATGGTAGTATTTTTTGTATAACTTTAGTCAAAGTTCAAACTGTTTGACTTCTCGAAAAATGAGAATTGCAATCTTTTGTGGACGGAGGGAGTAGTTAATCTATCAAAATCTCTGTTTAGATCACTAGTACTAATTTAGCTGGTAACTAATTTTAGTTGGTTCAACGCGTGGAACTTGAAGCTAATTTTCCAAAGGCAGTTGTTTATCATATTTTTAGTTCTCTGCTTTATGCTTCTTTAATGAGTAAAAATAGATGGACGTTTAATAGTTGTTTCATGGGAGATAGAGAAAGGATTATGTTCTATAGTTGTTTTAACCAAATAACTAACTTTTCATAACACATAGTTCACAACATTTTCCTATAGCGCACAATTGCTTTTTCATATCTGACTGCTAAACCAAATAGACCCTTAACCTCAGTTAATGGATATATAATAGGCAATAGTAAATGACGCTTGTCTACGGTCATTCATATTGGGAATGAACATAATCTGCGAGCCACTACTAATTTTGAATTGAGAAAGTATGTCAGCTCCAACGCTCCATGCTGGACGAGAGCCTCAACCTCCACGTCGGCATCTAGCATCCAAAATCATTATAGTTAGTGGTTTCACTGAGTGTAATAAGAGCTTGTAGAAGCAACTATTGCTTCCACTGACAAAAGCTCAAAGTGAAAGCATCTATGCCCCGAGAGTTGGTTTCGGCAATTGATGACAACGCTTTATTACCATGACTAACGTGTGTTTTGCAGAAACTTTGATAAGTTAGGTCATGGGATTGATAACTGCTTTGGGCACTATGGTATTCATGCCCCTTGATGAAAATCGTTTCGGTTTTCAAAGGATCAACGACAAGATTAAGGACGGTTAGTTCCGGATGTGAAGGTGTTGAGTTACATTCGGAATAGTCGTTAGGATCTTCGCTTCTTTCCTTTGGTCGTACTATAAAGGGGGGCATGAGCGAGTAGCTTGACCTAGGTGAGTCTTTTGTTTAGGTGTGGTGCACACTTGTCAAACTTAGCACTAGGTAGCTTAGGTAAAGCTCAAAGTTCAGTTGGAAGCAACTCGGTTCAAGTTGCGTCGCGTTTCGACGTCATTTGAGCCGTTTACCCTTGACCGGACGCGGTCTCTGTCTTGACCGGACGCGTCCGGTCAGTACTAACAGTCACTGCATTTCAACCTGGTTGACCGGACGCGGTTCCTGCGGGGACCGGACGCGTTGATCGTGTTGACACGTGTCTCAGAGGATAAAAGAACTAATCAGACGCGACTGGAAAGTGATCGGACGCGTCCGATCACGTTCCAGTAAGGTACTTTGCTGACCTGACGCGTCCGGCCATCACTGATCGGACGCGATCGAGCGTCAGGTCAAAGTACAGTAAGGACCTTGCACGACCGGACGTGTCCGGTCACCCCTGATCGGTGAGTCCGGTCACTCAGCAATGTCAGTTAGATTTTCGACCGTTACGTTCGACCGGCGCGTCCGGTCACGTCGACCGGCACGTCCGGTCAGTGCGTATTTTGCTGAGTTGGCAGGTAACGGTTGAATTTGACTGTGGGGTGTATAAATACATCCCCTCCACCTCTTTTAGAGGTCTCTTGCTCATTTGTTCAGCTGAGAAACACTTTTCAAGTGCAAGGAAGTGCAAGAGCTCTAGCGAGGGTAGTGATTTGAGAATCAAAGTTTGAGAATCCCTCATTAGTGACTAGGGAGTAGCAAGTGTGCATCCACCTTCTCATTAGGCTTGTTGTGGTCAAGTGAGAGTTCTAGCTTATTACTCTTGGTGATCGCCATCACCTAGATTGCTTGGTGGTGATTGGGAGTTTGGTGATCATCCGGCGAGCTTGTGGATGACCCAACTCATCTTGTGAGCGTTTTTGGGCGATTCACCGTGAAGGAGTGTCAAAGAATCAGCCCGTAGAGAGCACTTGATCCTTGCGCGGATCAAGGGGGAGCTACACCCTTGTGCGGGTGCTCCAACGAGGACTAGTGGGGAGTGGCGACTCTCCGATACCTCGGAAAAACATCGCTGTGTTCCTAACCCTTACTTTTAAGCATTTACTTTCTTGTATTACTTTCATTGCTTGGTTTACTTTCCTAGAATTGCCATGCTAGATTAGGATTGAAACTTAGGGTGCAAAACTTTTTACCGGTAGAATCACAAGGAACACTAGTAGGCACTAGGGGTGAATTTTAGCTTGTAGGATTTAATTCTTACAATTAATTTTTAGAAAAGCCCAATTCACCCCCCCCTCTTGGGCATCTTGATCTTTTCAATTGATATCGGAGCCAAGTTGCTCCTAAATTAGGCTTCACCGCCTAGAGCAAGATGTCTAATGAGGAAGGACCACCTCCCATCTTTGAGGGAGATGATTTTTCATATTGGAAAATCCGCATGGAGGCGTACCTCGAAGCCATAGATGTTGGGTGTCTTAGAGCCGCCACCGAAGGGCTTCCCGCTATCAAGGATCCCGCCAACCCAAGTGGTGACGAGGAGAAGTACGACCGGTGGAATGCAAAGGTAAAAAATACACTCTACCAGGGTCTAGGCAAGAATATCTTCAATCGTGTGCGTAATGCAAAAAATGCTCATGAATTGTGGGAAAACCTTTGTGCTCTCCATGAGAGAACTAAGAGTGAGCTTGAGGAACGCTATCACATTGCTTTGAAGAAAATTAATTCTTTTGAGATGCTTCCCAAAGAAAGTGCTAATAAAATGTACACTCGATTGAATGTTTTTGTAGAGGATCTCAATGCTCTTGGGCTCACTCAAATGAGTCAATCGGATGTTGCAAGGAGGATCTTGAGCGTTCTTCCCGTTGAGAAGTATGGTCACATTGTCACCGTGCTTCACCAAAGTGATCTCTCCACCGCAACACCGACACAAGTATTGGGAAAGATTAATGCACATGAGATGTACATGCACATCACTCCGGAAGAGGGCTCATCATCTTTCAAGAAGAAGGACTTGGCCTTCAAAACTAGCCATGACAAGAAAAAGAAGAAGGGCCAAGCCATGATGGTGCAAGATAGCTCAAGTGAAAGTGATATTGAAGATGCATCACTTGCCTCATGGTGAGAAAGACCACCAAGATGCTAAAGAAGCTCAACAAGAGTGGCATCAAGTTTAATGGCAAGAAGAAGTTTTTCACAAGTAGCAAAAGGAAGCCTATATCCGAGATGGATTGCTACAATTATGGTGAATTTGGCCACTTAGCTCATCAATGCTCGAAGCCTCCAAAAAATAAGTACAAGAACAAGGGCAAGAAAAATTATTCAAGTGATGAAGAAGATGAGAAGAAGAAGAACAAGTCATGCAAGAAGAAAGATGGCAAGAGGAAAGAGTTTCACAAGAAGAAGATGGGAGGCAAAGCTTACATTGTTGGTGATTGGCTCACCGACATTGAGTCATCATATGAGTCCTCCGGTGATGAGAGCGACGATGAGAAAGAGAAGGTCACCGCATTTGTGATTGGGCCATCATCATCTTCACCGACATCTTCATCACCACCTTCACCGTCATCTTCACCGTCATCATCTACTACTTACCTATGCCTTATGGCCAAGGGTGAACGAAAGGTGAACTACATGACCGGTGGATCTCATTGGGTTATTGATAGTGGTTGCACTCAACATATGACCGGTGACCCTCGTATGTTCACCTCACTTGAAGAGAATAGAGTATGTCAAGAGAAGATCACATTTGGAGACAATTCAAAGAGCAAAGTCAAGGGTATAGGCAAGATTACAATATCAAATGATCACTCTCTTTCAAATGTGCTCTATGTTGCTTCATTGAGTTTCAACTTACTATCCGTTGGGTAACTTTGTGATTTTGGCTATCAATGCTTATTCACACCTAATGAAGTGGTAGTTTCAAAGATAGATGACAAGCAAATGATTTTCAAAGGCTTTAGATACAATAATCACTTTCTTGTTGATTTCACCTCCGAAGATGCAAACTTGATGACATACTTGTTCACCAAAACTTCACTTGGGTGGTTTTGACATAGGAGGCTTGCTCATGTTGGAATGAACACTCTTAACAAGCTATTGAAGAAAGAATTAGTGAGAGGCTTGAAGGATGTAAAGTTTGAGAAGGACAAACCATGTAGTGCATGTCAAGCCGGCAAACAAGTTGCAAATACTCATTCAACCAAAGCTTACATGTCAACATCAAGAGTATTAGAACTTCTATACATGGATTTGTTTGGTCCTACAACATACAAGAGCTTGGGTGGAAATCTCTATTGTCTTGTGATTGTGGATGACTACTCAAGATACACTTGGACTTTCTTTCTTCATGATAAATCCGAAGTGGCAAATTGCTTCAAGAAGTTTGCAAAGAGAGCTCAAAATGAATTTGAAGTCAAGATAAAGAAGATTAGAAGTGACAATGGCAAAGAGTTTGACAATACAAATATTGAAGCTTATTGTGATGAAATTAGAATCAAGCATGAAGTTTCATCAACCTACACTCCTCAACAAAATAGTGTAGTTGAGAGAAAGAACCGGACATTGATCACCCTTACAAGAACAATGCTAGATGAGTACAACACACCGGAAAAATTATGAGCTGAGGCAATCAACACCGCATGCTATGCTTCAAATCGTCTCTTCCTACAAAAATTTCTTGGCAAGACCCCCTATGAGTTGCTAAATGGGAAGAAGCCGGACGTCTCTTTCTTCCGGATGTTTGGTTGCAAATGCTACATCTACAAGAAGCGTCAACACCTAGGGAAGTTTCAAAGATATTGTGATATTGATTTTCTTGTAGGTAACTCATCAAAGTCCAAAGCATATAGAGTATTTAACCATGCCACCGGTTTGGTTGAAGAAACATATGATGTGGAATTTAATGAATCTAACGGCTCCCAAGGAGCAATTGAGAATTGTGATGATGTAGGTGATGAACCATTGAGGGAGTCTATGAAGAACATGCCCGTGGGAGACATCAAGCCTAAAGATGATGAAGACGATGTACAAATTGTCAATCCACCATCTTCATCACATGTGCCTCAAGATGATGATAAGAATGAGAGAGTTGAAAATGAAGACACTCATGTCTCTCATGAACAAGCCGAGGCACAAGCTCAAGATGTTAATGCTCCCCAACCCTCTTCTCAAGTGGTTGAAAGAAGAAACTCACCTCTACTTCAAGCACATCCACAAGATCTCATCATATGAAGTCCTATAAAGGGTGTAATGACTCGATCTCAAAAGCTTGCTTCTTTTGTTGAACATCACTCTTTTGTCTCTTGTATTGAACCTAAGAATGTAGAAGAAGCTCTTCAAGATCCGGATTGGGTGAATGCTATGCACGAAGAATTGAACATCTTCACCCGCATCAAGTTTGGACACTTGAAGAGCATCCAAAAGGTGTAAGAGTCATTGGAACCAAGTGGGTGTTCCGCAACAAGCAAGATAACCAAGGCGTAGTAGTGAGGAACAAGGCAAGACTACTTGCAAAGGGGTTCTCTCAAGTTGAAGGTCTTGATTTTGGAGAGACCTTTGCACCCGTTGCAAGACTTGAAGCCATTCGTATCCTTCTCGCATATGCATCACATCATGAAATGAAATTATATCAAATGGATGTGAAAAGTGTATTTTTAAATGACTTCATAAATGAACTAGTCTATGTTGACCAACCTCCCGGGTTTGAAGACCCTAGATATTATAATCATGTTATCTAAGGCATTATATGGGCTCAAGCAAGCCCCTAGAGCGTGGTATGAGCGCCTCCGGGACTTCTTCATTGAAAAGGGTTTCACTATTGAAAAGGTCGACACCACACTATTCACTAAAAAGCTTAATGGAGAGATCTTCATTTGTCCTCGTGCGCCATTCAGCCCCTGTCCGGCCTCCACTACTCTCGCAGAAAGCGTCGAAATAAAGGAAACGTGAACCGTCTCGCCTCTCCCGGAAGGAAACGCTTCTGCTATTTGGCCCTGTGCTGCAGCTGCTGTACCCGTGTATATATATATATATATATATATATATATATATATATATATATATATATATATATATATATATATATATATATATCTCTCCCAAGTTTCCAACTGCTGCTATTCAGCAGCTTGAATAGCTGTTACTTGGCAGCTTGGATGTGTGCAGCTGTTATTACTACATATTAGTCGACGTTCGAGCTGATGATTGCAGCTTGGATGTGTCCCAACTCCCAAGTTTCCACTTCCACCTGCATATTCGAGGTTCGAGCTCATCGCAGCGTCCGGGCTGCTTAAGGCGAGCCGATCTTCTAGAGATACATATCCAGATGACCCGGCCGCATAGATGATTGGATAATATGAGTAATTACTGGAGTTGAGTAGACGATCATTTCGGGAATTCTACGGCTGTGTTTAGTTCCACCAAAAAAGCACTATACAAAAAAAGATTATCCGTCACATCAAATTTGCGATATATGCATGAAGTACTAAATGTAGATGAAATTAAAAACAAATTGTACAACTTGGTTGTACTTTGCGAGACAAACGTTTTGAACCTAATTAGTCAACGGTTAGACATTATTTACTAAATAAAACCAAAACGTGCTACAGTACATTTTTTTTACCCTTTTCAGGGTAACTAAACACAGCCTACGTTGCGGCATGCACGTAAGCTACTGGACTATATATGGATTACGTACTAGAATATCTACACTGTAAGGGGTTTTTGTTTTTTTTTTTTGAAAGCCTGCAAGTGGTTTAGTTCATACGTGGACGTTCGAGAATCCAAGAATGAGAGCGTGTACATATGTTTTGTTCTAAAAATGCATGCAAAGTATGGTAGAATATTGAGATAGCTACTAGAATACATGCATGAGCTATGATGAGACCAATTTACATTTACATTATATTAAACTAATTATGATCACTACACTAGAACACGTAGTCACTGTCGGTTATACTAGAGCTGGCAGTGACTACTTATCACTGTCAGGTGGTAAGTCTAGAATCCAGAAAATTGACAAGAAGCTAAACACTAAGAAGTGAAGGCGCCTATCATTGCCAGGTTAAGCCACTACCCGGCAGTGTTATATCACTGCTCATGAAGTTACGATCGACAATGATAGCAGATATCACTATCAGCCCATGTTATGACCCGGCAGTGATATGTTACTGACCGGTCAAGCCACTAACCGATAGTGATATTTTGCATATCATTGTCGGTTTTTGTTGTGGCCCGTCAGTATTCTTCCCAGTCGTTTGATCCACCTAACTATCGTAACATTGATTCTTCGCGTCATTGCTTCCGGTTATCAAAGCGGCGTCCGGACATGTCCACAGACAAATATGAGGTCCCCCACCTGGCCAATTTATAGTATGGAAGAGAGATGTAGCTCATATTGTTTCGCCACTTATAGTATCCACATATATGAGCTCTCTGTGAGAGAAAGCCTTTCACATACATATTTTATTATGAGTCGTCAAGATGATGCATATGAGAGGTACTAGAAGAATGTTTGTGAAAATAGAGTTATGTTAAATCTTTGGGACGCTAGAAGCTATTCTCGGGCACCCTCGTTGTAGCATGGGCTGCCTAGTTTGTTGTTGGGCAACTCCTCGAAGTTGACATGCTCTTCAAGCTGTTCTTAGATCCACCCCTAGAGGCATAAACTCATCACAGCTTGTAGCCATCATGGATCCTCCACCCCCCGGGCATTCTCTTCCACCTTCGAGATCCCACTTGCATAGGTTCTAGAAGAGTGTTTGTCAGGTGGTTATGTTATATGTGTTTGTAGACTTCGATGTTAACATTTATATAGTCGGAAAAAGATCTTTGTTATCGTATATGTAATTTTATTCTAAAATCTTTGTTGTTGTATATTTGTATCCTATACAAATATTTTTAATAATTTCTATGGTCTTTTGTTACCATTTTTACCGGCCGACTAGTATTTTGGAAGATTTTCACATACCTTTACTCTATTTTTTTATGAGAATCAATAAGGATTAAAATAAATTATCTACTAACACGGATAGGTGTATTATCCAATGAGGGACACCTCGATCATGATTGTGTCCAACTATTGGGACTATCATAGCTGGATCAGAGACAAGCCGACAATGTTGTATTGTCCATCCAGATAATGATTAGGATTGTGTATGCATCACAAGTGTTGAGAGTGCAAACCAATTGGGGCAAGTGATACATAGATTTTTTCCCCCGAGGTTTTGTTGCTTGTCAGCCACCTACGTCCACGTTGACGTGGATCCTTAGATCACCATTCACTAAGAAGCCGGTAGATCACCAAGGACCTCTCCAAACATCGATTTGAATTGACTAGAGTCACTCTTTTACAACACGTGCAAAGATTCACGAACACTAGTAATGTTTCTACGGTGAAATTTAGAAAGCGATAACAGGAAGACTAGTAAACCAAATCAATGTAAGCCCGTACGGTGAGAGAACACGGGCGGAGCACGCAAGGACCGTCAGATAGATGCTATTACCGGCTTGCTGCATACCTAGACCTAGGCACCGCCGCAGTCTCTTGTGCAGTTTTGCGCTTGTGGGAACATCACTTTTTCTTTTTTGGAAAATTGGGAACAGCAGTTATCAATCCCGCCGTAGAATAACAGACACATCTGTTTGGAAATTGGAATGGCACAGCAACAGCCAGCACTCCAGCAGTATAGTCACGTATAAACCTAAGACAAGAATGTGCAAGAACACAAAAGGACATCATATCTAGCCTGAATGCCTTGAGCGCAACACCGCTTGACACACATCCGGCCAATGTACGATGCCAATGATGAGGTGAGTGGTGTCCCCAGTTCGCCTTGACGATTTTCATTCGGACGGTGAGGGCAACGGCCAGCGAAAGGCTTTGGAAGAGACTGGATCCAGATCACTCACCACCGGAGCATGGGGCAGACTAGAGTCAGCTTTCTCCTAGCAAACGAAAAGGTTTGGGTCATGGTCGACGCGACGACCAAGGTCGCTGATTGCCCGTCAGCGAGTCAAGCTTGTCTTTGGATGTTTAGGCCAGGTGTCATTGTGTAATCAAAACTATGCAGACTCGGATGCGCTTGCCACGGCGACACATCGTTGTGTAAGCTATTCTCTTTCATTTTTTTTCAAAGCATAGAGAAACTATATTCAAACTTAGAGCAACTTCAAGAGTCTTTCTTAAACTCTCTAAATTATCATTTAGAGAGTCATTTAATAAAAATCATTCTCTAAATATTTCCATCTATCAACTTCTTCTCTATACCTTGTGCACAATCTAGAAAGACAGTCTCAATCCTCATTTTTGGCTAGCGAGAAATTCATAATATAATATGACTGTATTTGGAGATCTAATTAAAAAAGTTGTTGGAGGATATTAAAAACTATTCCTATCAATTATAAAGGATATAAAAAGGTTTTTAGAGTTGCTTCTAGCACAGTACATCCTCTAATTACACATGAAAAAAATCTAAAATAAAAATGATACTATGTTTTATCCAGATTCTGCTATCATCATTTTCCCTAGTGGCTTTACTCGATGCATAATAGAGTCTTATGGACCACCAAAGCCGAAGTGTAATCCTTATGTTGAATCGAACAATCAACCTTAATACATTGGACATGCTTCAAGATCCAACGTTTCGGAACCAGTCCGAAACGCATCTAAAGCGATGAAACAACACATCGTCAAGTATAACATAAGCCGCAGATTCATCACCTCCATCCTTTGATAAGCCCCAGATTTCCTCTCCACAACCGACGATAAGATCGATGATCTGAAGTTATTGGCCAAGAGCATCCCTCCCTTTGCAAATAATGGCTACAAATTGGTCTCCAGCTGATGAAATCGATGTCTGCAACGGCAACGTACTCGTGGCAATTATCAAAGTCATCGTAGGTAACAAGATCTCGACAAAAAGTCATCTGATATCCCCTTATCCATTCAGACATGCTAGTACATATAGGACTCTGGTTCCTACTGGACCAACAACAGACAAGGCTAACGGGCCTAAACTCACCCACTCCTAATCCTATTACAAGGCCCAGGGTCCAGGTCATGACATGCAGTCCACAAATACCATTACATGGCTTCAAGATATTACGACAAACTAGAACACTACTTCATGGCTGCTGCAAAACAACTATCTACAAAAAAAATGATGGCATATGAACATGTTACATCATTACAACATGGGCACCCTGCTGTCCCATCATTCTGCGTTTCCAACGACCTGAACATCCTCCCCAGCCTTCGCCATTTCAATCTTCACAGAAGGTCCTGCCGAATCGGCATTGATAGTTGATTCGTCCTTGCTAGCAGCTGCAGCTCCCTTCAATCCCTTCCTCATCTTGACCTTCTGAGCCCAGCCCAGGACGCCCTGCTGCACATGCTCGTTGAAGATTTCCTTCTTGTAGCAGCTCCCCATCTTTATGCACAAGGGAGCAAAACGTTTAATCATCAGAATAGGAGTTTTGAGGATAACAGTCTGTATAAACAAACTATATGTGAACGCTGACGCACCTGGGTTACAATTGCATACAGAGGCAGGGTGCTGTAACTACAGAGAAGCTGAATAACAACCCTGCAAGTACAAAGCGTGGATGCAAGTGTCAAGAGAACATATTGAGGTGCCTTTTCCTCATGGCATAAATGGACAATAAACTGGAGGCATTTGATTTGAAATGATTAAAATACCCGATGACAAGCCTCGGCACAATAAAACGAACTTGTCCCATGATGCATGAGTCGAATCCATAGGTGCTCTAGAAAAGATAAGGAGGGTCAGCAATGTTGTTCATGTTCAGTTATCACATCTCAGTGCAATTTATGAATGATGCATCAAACTGCTTACCAGTATCCAGAAGAAAAACGCAATCTCAAATGCATTCGGAAAGAGGATGAAGTGGATCAGGTAAAGGATAATCTTAGGCTTCCCGAACCAGAAGTGGTCATCTGATGGTTTTACAATCACATCACCCTCTATCGCTGTGTGCTTCTCAGCTACATCATGGACTAACTGAGCTATGACGTGCTCCAGCTTAGTGCCAATAGCTAACAGGAGCTGCAAGAAGTAAAGAGCTCTCCAGTAAGCTCCTAATGCTGAATAGGCACTCAGTGGTCAAAGATCATCAGCAGTTAATCGTATTATTTATAGTATGTGCAAGGATCCTATAATTAAAGCAAATGATTCACTTCATCATGACTTTGAGAAAATCAGTACACGGTGAAAGGGTACCAGGTTTAGTTCCCCTGTAAAGGCCAAGCTAAAATGGTGAACATCAAGCAACTATGACATGTGTCTCCAATGCAAGAGTTGATGGGTCCTTTTTAGCGATCTTCATTATTAAGACATTAGAGAAAACTAGATTGGCACTTCAAAGCAAAAAAATATAAGCACTTACAAAAAGGGGAAGGAAAGCAATCCAAAAGTATGTGTGCCAACCTGCAGATTAATGGAACAAGTGGTCAGTTCTTTTCAGAAGCTTAACTATATACTAAAATATTACAACAGTACCTTAGCTACCTGTTGAACAGGACAAATTAACTAGTCCTGCACAAAGACAGTGAAGGAAAATAGAAATAATAAAGGTCTTTTCTGTTAACAAAGGATAGCTGAGTTTTACCGTTAACATTCAGCAATAGAAATATCACCACGAAGACCCACAAGTACCAGCTATAAGGGAACAGAGACAACCCGGTTAAGTTTATTCAGGAAAGAAGATTTGCATCAAACTTAAAAAATAATATATAAACATGTGTACCACTCTTTGGATTACCTTATGCCTACTACTTTCTTAAAATCAGCCTCTAAAACCCTTACCATGTATCTATGGAAATCAAATTTTGGGTTTCCAGGGCAGTGAGTCTGCAATCAGGGGGGAAAACCAATGTTTACAGTCCAGGAAAGAACACAATATTAGCTTATCATTTGGGCTGATTCTTACCATGATAAAACCAAGACGCATTGTGGTGTAATCTGATTTAGATACCGATCTATAAAACTGCTTACCAAAAGAATGCTGAAAAAGAAAGGAAAGTGAAGGCTAATAAGTTCAGCAATACAGTCTTTTGTAAAAAGTTGACCAATGGTAACAGAAAGCAATTGCCACAAGATAAAAAACCATGTATGCAAACTTGACCAATAATCGAAGTTTTGTGACATACAAAAAGATAGATGATTAAAGAAGAGATGAAATGCATTACTTACCAGCCAACTCAATATTATAGAATCTTTGCCAATACCCTTAAAACGTTTCTTTATAAATTCATCTTGATGTACATGGGTTACCTTCTTTGGCCCTGAAAGTATTTCTTATTTTTGCGAGAAAAAATAAACATTTCATAAAGAAAAAATAAACATATAATAACGAACACCCTTTTTATGATCCTTATAGAAGTACCAAGGGGTACCACTAATTATAACTAGGGAGGCACCAACACCAAAATTTAGTAACTAGCACCGGAAATCAGTACCACATATACTAAATCTTGGTACCTCCCATGTTATAGTTTTGGTACCTTTTCAAGGACCTCAAAAACAAAGAAGCTCCTTAAATCTATTTGCAGTCACACAAAGACTACTTCGAATGCAAGTGTGGCACTGCAATAAAATATGAGCAACAAGCTAGATCCTGATACCATTTCCAGGAGCCTCTTTCTCTTTCTGAATTCCATTCTCCCACTGTTTCCATTGGTGTATCTGAGGAATTAAATACAGTAAGAAACAGACAGCAAAAGTTAGAAAGATTTCTGCTTTTGAACTGCAAGGCATGCCAAAAGCTGCAGACCTGTGCACCTCCTAAAAGCATTGTTGTGACGCTGAAAATAACATGTGTGATTGCCAGAACAAATATGAAAATGTGCAGCTGATGTGTGGCTTCAAGGGACAGAAGTGGAACTTTTCCCTGTAAAAAACAAACCGTACAGCTTAGATATACCATTAAAATTAAAACATTAGTAAAAAGAAACACCTCGATCAATGAATCTTTCTAGCCTCATTTACTAGATAAAGTTATCCTCTATGCTAAAAGAAAGCTAGCAACAACTAATTTGTAGGAAGGTTGTTTTCAATCCAGGACTACACTAAAAAGGAGTAACATCTTAAGCAAGCACATGATAAAAAACACTTGAATGTTTTAACCAATCAAGTGCCCATCTGATCTTAGAAAGTATAGTTATCCTCTAAGAAACATAGTACTGTAATCATCAGTTTGAATTGTCCAAATAAATCCCCCATCTAACAGAAATTGACAGAATTTACATTAGAGAAAGGCATCATGCGAACTCTCCTTTTCTGTCAATGGTGCCAACTACTACCAAGTCACATGTACCTGTCTCTCCACCTGAATTATAGTATTCCAACTTGGAAGTCAGCCCAAAGCCCCAAACATAGAAAATTAGAAATTGACAGCAGAACATGGCTTCATCACGTTCTAAAACTGAAAATTTGGCTTATGCTGATGCTTATGCTGAAATGTTGTGAGAGGAAAATACTGTTCCATAGCTGAAAAGTAGCTCAAGCGAACAGGGCATGCTTAGTTGGTCTAGCCAACATGTGGCATTCCAGCCATGGAAGTCCAAAATTATTTGGTGGATGCAAGTCAAAATCATATCTTACTAACTTTCATCTAACTGACCACCACGGCTCAAACAAAAACAAAAAATCATTGTAATGGACACCAAAATTCCAATTCCAGAGTCTGATCACCTTGTTCCGGCATTGCTCAGCCCCTGCAGCACCTTCACTCAGCAGCCGCCTACCGATCCTGCCAAGGGTCCCGACAGCAACGAAATGCTCTGTGGTGGCAGCCTCACCGGCCTTCTCATCTGGCTTCTCACATGGCAGCATGTGGAATGTCCAGTGTTCAGGGATGCATGTCCTCTGGATCATCCCCTGGAACACCGTCAGCAGCAGGGAGATGAACCCCAGAAGCATCAACTCTGCATCACACAAAGACAAAGACAAAGAGTTAAAGTTTGTGCGGTGAACATCTTTATCTTATCCGGAATCATAGAGGAAAGGAAAGGAAGACGGAGATTTCGCACCAAGCCCATTGGTTTAGTCATCGCAGACCTTGAAAAAGTTTTTTTTCTCGAACACGCAGGAGAACTGCGTTCATTATATATTAAGAAGAAGAAAAGGGGTGTAAAACCCCCAAAATACAAAAAACAACAAACACCATACACACCACACCTCACTTAGAAACCTACTGCTCGCCTATTACATCAAAAAAGACTTGACCTCGACCAAGAAAGAGAGAGTCCTAGTTTGCACTTGGCACTAGAGCGAGGAGATGAGAAATTCCTCTAGCCCCGGCCATACTCCATAGAAATATCTCCTCTCTAATGAGCAGCAGAGCACCATTTAGGTTGGGGGAAATCCCATCAAACATGCAGCGATTGCGATGATTCCAGATTGACCAAGCCACCAAAATTATGATAGAATTGAGACTTTTTTAATTTGACCATCCATTGTAGAAACTGAACTTTCCCACCAGTCATTAAAGGAGGTGCTGTCAGGCTGAGGAGTTAGGGGCTGCAGACCAAAAAACTGTAGGATGATGAACCACACTTGCCGAGTGAAGACACAAGAGACTAGCAAATGGTCGATTGTCTCCTCAGCTTGGCCACAGAGTGGACAGTATTCCGGGTGAGGCAGCCCCCTCTTGGCGAGGCGATCAGCTGTCCAACATTTGTTATGGGCAGCCAACCACATGAAAAATTTACACTTGCCAGGTGCCCAATTCTTCCATATTCTTTCCCAAGGACCGAACTGACTTGCACCAATGAACAGCCCCTCATATACAGACTTTGCAGAGTATTTTCCTGAAGAAGATAGTTGCCAGTTATGTGAGTCCTCAACCTCTGGCTGCAGTACGAAATCTGAAAGTAGATCCCATAGGTAGAAGTATTCAAACAACTCAGCCACGGTAGATGCTCCCCGTACATCAGAAATCCATTTCATATTAGTAAGCGCTTCAAAAACAGTCCTTTTCTTTGCTCTTTTGTACACTACCCTGAATAGGTGAGGTACTAGTAGAGCCAAACTCTGACCATGTAACCATTTATCGGTCCAGAAAAACGTGTTCTTCCCATTCCCGACTTCCGAGATGACAGCCATAGAAGAAAGCCTTGACTGAAGGGTGAACTTGGATGGGGAAGGCTGCCCATGGACGATCTGGTTCTGTTTTTTGTAGCCATAGCCAACGCATCCGCAATGCCCATCCCAAAGTCTGAAGATGTGATATACCAAGCCCTCCAAGTTTAGTTGGCCGAGTGACTTTAGGCCAAGCCACCAAACAATGACCACCATTAGCTTCTTTTCTTCCTCTCCAAAGAAATCCCCTTTGAATTTTATCAATAGCTTTGAGAGCCCAAGGAAGGAGGTCTATGGCCATCGCCAAATAAACTAACATGGATGATGGATGTAAGAACAAACTGAACAAGAATTCTTCGCCCAGCCTTTGTTAACAGATCAGCTTTCCAACCAGGGAGTTGATCCGCTATTCTATCAATAATTGGCTGAATTTGAGCTCTTGTCAGCTTGCGCAAGGAAAGGGGAACTCCAAGATATTTGCATGGGAAATCCAGGGACTGGCAGGGAAGACATTCTTGTATTACCTCATTGTCAGATTCTGTACACTGAATGGGAAAAACATTACTCTTCTGTATATTTGTTTTCAGGCCAGAAGCCTTACCAAAGAGATCAAGGAGGTCCAGTGTAACACCAATATCACTGGCTGAGGGGTGTAGAAAAATAACGACATCATCAGCATACAAGGAGATGCGCTATTGTAGAGCTCGACCGGTGAGGGACTGTAGCAGACCCTCATCAGATGCTTTTTTCACCATGTAGCATAGAATATCCATAACCAGTATGAAGAGCATCGGGGACAGTGGATCACCTTGCCTAAGCCCGTGCCGATGCAAAATTTTTTCACCTGGGATACCATTTAGGAGGACCTGTGTGGAGGAGGAAGCAAGCAGCCCACTGATTATGTCACACCAAATGGGACCGAATCCTAAGTGCTTCATGACTTCTAGCAAAAATGGCCAAGACACCGAGTCAAATGCTTTTGTGATGTCCAGTTTCAAAAGGATTCGTGGCTGCTTTTGTTGGTGAAGGAACCGTGCTGTTTGCTGTACTAGCATAAAGTTATCCTGTATAAAACGCCCTTTTATAAATGCACTTTGATTGGGAGACACCATAAGATTTAGGCGGCCTGCTAATCTATTAGCAAGAATCTTTGTGATGAGTTTAGCAAAGGAATACACTAAACTTATTGGTCGGTAATCCTTGATGCTTCTGGCCTCATCCTTTTTTGGTAAAAGGGTGATATATGCTGAGTTAAGCTGCTCAAAATTTGCGAATTTCCTGCTCCAAATTGCTGAAACTCCTGCCATCACATCCACTTTAATAGTTTGCCAACAAGCTTTGTAGAAATTCGCAGTGAACCCATCAGGTCCAGGAGCTTTGTTGGCTGGCAACAGGTTTATTGTCCTCCAAACTTCCTCTTCTGAAAAGGGAGCTTCCAACTCAGCCAGGTCATGGGGAGGGATATCCAGCTCCTCCAAATTAACTGTGACATCTCGATCAGTGCTCTCCCCAAGGAGATGGTTGTAGAAATTGAAAACATTTTGCTCCTTATCTTCATGATTGGTGAGAACCAGCCCATCCTCATCGACTATAGATTACTGATGAAGTTCTTTCTCTTTCGATGTCTTGCATATTGATGGAATAGTGCTGTGTTGGCATCACCTTCCCCAAGCCAATTAATCCGAGAGCGACTCCTCGCTATTGTTCTTTGCAGAGATGATAAAGCTAAGGAGTGCCTCTTGAGTTGATTGCGCAGCCAACACTCCTGGGAAGATAGAGGCCGAACATCCTGAGCAATTTCTAATTGATGGAGAATTTCCCGTGCAAGCCTTAACTGAGAGTTAACGTTTCCAATTCTTTTGTGGCTCCAGCTCTGGAGTCCTTTCACAGTGGCTTTGAATTTCTTTGATAAGGTGTCAAAAGGGCAGGAAGATACTGGTACAGAAGACCAAGCATCTTCGACTGCTTCCTGGAACCAAGGATTTTAATTTCGTTATCGCAAAAATTTCGGTCACCACCGAAATTACCGAATTTCGCGAAATTCGGCCGAAATTTCGCCGAAATTTTTTTAGAGATTAGGACATGAAGTATGTTGTTTCTAAAAAAGTTTAGATCTAAATAAATATTAGTATGATTTATGACTACACATCTATTAAATAGAAGAATATACAATATAATCAATAGAAAAATACAAGTCTAGAGTTATACATCACATGTATTAGAGTATTACAAAATTTCGGAGTTTTCTTTCGGCCACCACCGAAATTACCGAATTTCGCGAAATTCGGCCGAAATTTTGATCCCTGCCTGGAACCCCTCCAACTTAGTCCAAAATGATTCAAAATGGAATCTGGGTTTTCCAGGTTTGTTGTCATGTAAACCAAGAAGAAGTGGGCAGTGATCAGATCCAACCGTAGCAGTGCTTTGCAGCAGGGTGTTTGGGAACAGATGCTCCCAATCCACTGTGCAGAAGACCCGATCCAACCTGACCAATGTCGGTGAGTCTTGCTGATTTGACCAAGTAAATTTCCGACCATGAAGAGGTAACTCCTTCAGCCCCAAGTCGTTGATGAGACGACGGAATCGGCCCATCAGTGCTCGGTTCAAATTCCCATTGTTTTTGTCCTCGTCTTTATAAATAAGATTGTAGTCTCCAAGCACTATCCATGGTCCTTGACAAGCAGCTCTCACATCCTGTAGTTCTTGCAGGAATAGAACCTTATTATCATCCCCTTGAGGCCCATACACACACGTGAGCCACCATGGTTGTCCGTTGTCTGGGCAGAATTTAACAGAGAGACAGAAATTGTCCACCCTGGTAGCAACAGCAGCACCAAGACCTGAATGCCAAGCTACTAGAATTCCTCCACTAGCACCAGCAGATGGTAACTCCACAAAATGTGTAAAATCAGAACCGAGCGTGGATAGAACAGTTCTTCTAGAAATTGCAGGCATTTTTGTCTCTTGGATACATACGACATCGACCCGAGAAGAACAAACAAGAGTATGAACTGCGTCTTGACGTGCCCTAGAGTTGAGGCCACGTACATTCCAACACAAAATTTTTGATGGATTCATGATAAAAGAAAAGAAGAGAACCACGACTAATGAACATGAGGGTGATGGAGCAGATCAAGCTCACATCGTCGCCTCCACTTCATCCTCTACAGGTGTTGGCCATCCAAAGAGTGCTGCTAGGGCCTGAATATGAGAAGCTGACAGTTGGCATGGTTGTGTGAACAACTTGGTGTAGTCTGCCAGCGCGTGTTCATCAATGCCTTCATTTTCTCCAATGATATCTAAGGCCCTCATCACTTTCTTCTTAGTTCTTGGTGATGCCACCCCATTAGTTGGCTCGGGCCCAACCCCAGCAATACGGCGACTGCGGCGCGGGGGAGCTGCTGGAGTGCGGATCCGAGACCTAGTCCTTTTAACTGCTGGGGTAGGAAGTATTCTGACAGTCTTTTTCGAGAGTTTCGCCATGAAACTTGCTCGCTTCTTGGAGGAGGAAGTCTGCCTTGAGGGGGAATTGGTGGTATCCAGTGTTACAAGAGTAGCAGCAGCGTTACTGCCCACATCCAGTGCAGCATCTGTAGCTTGAACTCGTCTTCGCCACCGCGAGTAGACCTTCAGAGAGTGTTGTGTGTCATTGGCTGCTCTTGTTGGCTCTACTGGTGAGGAGCATTGCCGTGGACCACGCTGGACGTCACTGGGCAAGTGCCGTTCCATGTTACTACCCCCGGATGGAGTTTTCAAGTTATCTTCAGATGACCACATCGCCTCAAGCATGGGAGACCATGTGCTGGCCTCAACCATGTTAGTCACCACGGGCTGGGGAAAGGAGCCGTTTTGCATAATTGTTGCAGAAGCATGAGGCCCAGTATGGACTCTAGGAAGTTCAGGCCCATCTGATAGTGGTAGAATAGCATGTCCTGGCCCAACAGACTTAGGACCTTCCCCATCCCTGTGCTCATGCGACAAGGGGATAATGGAGACTTCCTCGTGCATTGCAGAGCCGCCACTGTCCACCGGAATAAATTGCGCCTCGCCCGTTACAGTTGGGTCCGAGACCGAGTCGACGATTGAAGCGGGCGCGGGCGGTTGGGATGTTGATCCAGTAAATGCCGCCGCTGCTGCCGCTTCGAGAGCCATCGCGCCTGTGCTGGGCGCCTGGGCCTGCGAGCACGCAATGACCGCGCCCGCACGCCGCGAGGCGACCGAGGGCATGCTGGCCCCAGGCGGCGCTGCCGCTGCCGCTGCCGCTTCTGCTTCGAGAGCCATCGCGCCTGGCTGGGCGCCTGGTCCTGCGAGCGCGCATTAAACACGTCCGCACGCCGCGAGGCGACTGAGGGCATGGTGGCCCTAGGCGGCGCCGCCGCTGCCGCTGCTTCTACGAGAGCCAACGCGCCTGGGCTGGGCGCCTGGGCCTGCGAGCACGCATTTACCGTGCCCGCACGCCGCGAGGCGACCGAGGGCATGCTGGCCCCAGGCGCCGCATCGGTGCCACGCACCAGCGCCGCCCGCGGAGCAACGGGTGGCTGGCCATTATTGTGACGCGAGAGGAGCGCCGAGGCGGGGCTGGCCTCCGTCTCAAGCGCCACGTGTTTGGCCGCAGAAGCTTGTGGGCCCAACCGTGTATGCACCGATGCACGAGGGGGCTGGGTCGCCGACGTAGAGCCGCTGGGTCCCGCCTGCATCGGCGAGGGCGCTGCAGAGCTGTGCCGCCGCCGCTGCCGCCGCCTGCGGCGGCGTTGATTCTCATCGGACGGAGGCGGGGAGGGAGGATCATCATCAGGCCTCTCTAACTGATCGAGAGGCCCAACAGAGATTGTGACTGGATAAACCAGTGTACGTACCACCGGGTGAGAGCCGTTGAATCACACAAAAAAAATTCTGAGATGCATTTTTAGTGTGCAATAGAGAACCAACCATCACAATCAAACATTCTTTGAACCAATCACCCGGTTTCAAGGAAACCCATGAAAGAAAAATAACACAAATTTTTGAACCAAAAGTTTTTTAATAAAAAATAAATATTTCTTTGTCATCCTCTTCTCCAGAGGACAACCAATCACCTGTGTTCTTAGTAATAATCAAACCATTTGTGCATGCAATCCTCCTGCGATAAGCGTCGGAGCGAAAAAAAAAACAAGGAGAAGAAATGGGGGGCACCTTCTTTGACCTTGAGCAGCGCCTCGACGAGCGGCTTCTGGTTCTTCTTCATGAGCGTCTGCAGGAGCACGACACGACCGAGGCCGGTCTCCCAGATCAGCGCCACGGACGACAGCATATCGAACAGAATGGTTGAGTGAATCCAGGAAAACAGAGCAGCGGTCGCATGCACACACACCTTTCCGATGTAGTGGAGGCATCGCTCGGCGACGAGCGAGAGGAGCACGATGAGCGAGCAGACCGCCGCGACGATCCACGTCGGTGTGAACTCCAGCGCCGCCGTCTCGCCCTCGGCCGCCATCGCCCGTCAGCCCCGCTCGGCTCCGGCCTCCCTTCCCCCCACGCAGAAAGCGTCGAAATAAAGGGCTCGCGTCGCGTCTCCCACGTGAACCGTCTCGCCGCTCTCCCGG
The DNA here is from genome assembly GCA_022457205.1 of Saccharum spontaneum. Taxonomy (NCBI): domain Eukaryota; kingdom Viridiplantae; phylum Streptophyta; class Magnoliopsida; order Poales; family Poaceae; genus Saccharum; species Saccharum spontaneum. Next base: position 42,747,545 of record CM039611.1, read on the forward strand.
AAGGAAACGCTCGGGCGCGGCGGGGCTGGTTGCGCGCGGAGGCGGAAATGTAAGGAGCGGCGCTACGCGAACTGCTCCAGTCCAGGCTAAGAGTGAGAACTGAGAACAGCCGCGGCGCTCCACCGACCACCGTGTTTGTTTTTTTGCCTTTTTTTTTTGTCTTTTTTCGGCAATCGCTTCACCGCTCGCGGCTAGGGACTTACTCCCTCCGTCCCAGAAAAAAAATATCATTTTAGGTTTTTCAGAAACATCGTATTTGATCGTTCGTCTTATTCAAAAAATTTTAATAAATATTATTTATTTTGTTATGACTTATTTTATCATTAGAGATACTTCAATAATAATTTATTTATTTTATAATTTGCATAAAATTTTTGAATAAGACGAACGGTCAAACAAGATGTCTGAAAAACCTAAAACGACATTTTTTGTGGGACGAATGGAGTAACTCACATTCAAATTTTGTTCCAGAATAATTATTATTTTTATTTTTAATACATATTTCCTACCTATTGATATTTTTCTTTTCCAACACAGGTATATCTTAGTTTCTTTCTATTTCTTCTTCTTATTTCCTATGGTATGGACTAAACATTTTTACTAATTTCTTAATTCGTGTGTCTAAATCTAAATAGTCCCCTCGCTGTAGCTTTCTTGGGCTATAGGTGTTAGTAGCTGCAGCAAGCAGAACCACAAACATCAAAATGAGTACTAGTGTGTTTGGGTTTCGCTGGTTTATTGTGGCTGAAAGTATTATTCGCTGGTTTGTTGTAAGAGAAAAACACTGCTAGATGGCTGCTGATTCCGCTGAATAGCTTAAACGAACAGAGTGATAGTTTATAAATTGTTTAAGTTGCCGCGTTTTTCATGTGGCCCTCTATTTTTTCAACAAATAGAGATGCTAAGTAAGGCTAATTTATTTTAATTATATTCTTTTTCTATTTACGGTTTCTCGGGAAACGCTTCTAGGAAGGAGTAACTCTTTATGTGTTCTTTTTTTTCTGCGCAGACCTAAAATTTGTGGAAACTGCTGTTAGACTAGACGTAACTTGGAGCAAGGGAACAGACCGTGGTTGGAATCGCCGGAAATCGGTCACGGATGTGCTTTTCCAAAGGTCTCCCCCTACTTTCAAGAAAAAGCCTGCCGTAGTATATGAGTACTCCTTCCGTACTTTTAGCAGGGTACCGAGCCAAATTATTTTAGATTTAATAATTAGCTTTATATATAAATTTATTAATACTTATAGTATCAAATAAATGTTATTAGATCTATTATTCAAATACATGTTTTCATTGTATTCTTCTATACATTTCTTTAATACTACCTCCCTCAAAAAATTTGATGTTTTAAGATTTTTAGAACAGATTAATGCTAAAATTACTCATGCACCATATTTATTGAAGGTGATTCATGCTAATTATCAGATATTTATTAAAAGAAATATATCGAGGGATGCAAACCGCACAATCTCAAATTGACAGAGGTCTCCAACCTATTTCCAAAAGCTAAAACATCAATTTTTTGTCATAATTTTTGAATCCCAAAACATTAAGTTTTGTATTATGGAGAGGAGTAACTAATATCTTAGAAAATACTTCTCGTCTAGAAATGATTAGCACACTTGGTCGGGAAAAAAACGCATACAAACAGATTTTGATATCTAATTTATCTTCATAAAAAGATGTTTTGATATTTAATTTGTCTTATATTATTATAGATAACTATGAAAAAATCAATATCATCTCAAAGACACTTTGAATACAAACCTATTGAATTAAATATAATTATTGGTTCAATTTATAAAATTTGTTGTTTTTCTAATCAAATACTCTTATGATTCTTAGATGCAGGGAGTATATTTATCCTTTAAATTTATGATATTCTGTGAAATAACACGTGTATATATATTAGTATTTTTTATTATCTATTTGATTTGATTACTCAAAAAATTCTAATTTTCTGAGGCAAAAATAATATGCAAACTCAGATGCACTTGCCACGACGACACAATTGTGTAAGCTATTTTCTTTCTTAGTACAAAGATGCACAATCCTCATTCGTATTAAAAAAGGGAAGATATTTTTTCTAATACAAAGCTACATAAGGTTTGACCAAATCTTATCTTATCACGAATGACATATGTTTCTTGACCGAAGAGAGTATTGACCAGCTATTCTGTTCTAATCTGAGTATGTGGCTATAATGTTTATTGGATTATATGTAGTTATATACTTTATAACTGAACAAATTCTATGCTAAAAAATGTCGAAGGAGATTCTCACGTGGATTGAAGTCTCCAACTTAGCAAGCTTACTCATAATTATTGCTATTTTTTTCTAGTGGTAAGAGATATAGAGCTAGGATTGTCGACAGAGAGTCAAATCTACGATAACTTTGTCTGTTATTCGCAGGATATATATATATGCCGATCCAATTTTTCAAATCTCACCATATGGAGTTTCCTCCATTCACATGGGTGAGCATTTTTGTTTGTATTATGAGCGCTTTATATTTGTGATTTAAAAATATTGAACATATATATTTACGAAATGTTAAAATAGTACGATTTGTTAGAACTAAGTAAAAATATACATATTTGTTAGGGAAAAATGGAGTACGTCATATTTATTTTTAAAGAAATACTATCTCTATTCAGAAATATATATATATATAATTCTAGGTTCCAGATAACTCATTTTTCTAAATTTGATCAGATGTATGAGAAAAATATCAAACATTTTATACCTACAATTAGGTGTGCTATGAAAATATATTCTATAACGGTACTTATTTGGTATCATAAATAATGTTAGTATTTTTTTATAAATTTAATTAAACTTAAAATTATTTAATTTATTGGAAAGTGAGAATTGTATTTTTTTAAGACAGAGGGTGTCGGTGTTCGGACCCGAGGGGGTCCTAAACCAACGAGTAAAATGCTGCGTGTCCCTTTCCTGGATGGTGATGCAAGGAGAACACACGGAGGTTTATCCTGGTTCGGGCAAAAGAAGGCCCTACGTCCAGCGGGGGAGGAGAGGTTTGTATTTCCTTGCACCGAGGTGCTTGTGTAGGGGCTACAAGCTTGCGAGAGAGGGCGACGAGCCCAAGTCTCAAAGGAGAAAAAGAAAGAGTACAAGATGATTGCTTGAGATGTTGATCGCTATGTTGTGTATGACCGGTCGTCCGTCGTCTTCTCCAGAGCCCTGGCCTACCCTTTTATAGGACGAGAGGAGGCCAGGACGACGGGAGCCTTGAGATGACGTTTTGTCGATCCTGTTGAGGTGGCTGTAGCGACGTGCCTTAGAAATGGGAGGCCATCCTCTGGGACGTGATGTCGTAGGCGTCGAAATGACCCGGAGCGTCGTGCCATACCGTCCTTCCTTCCCTGTTACGCTGTGTTGGGGGTCGAGGCTGGGTCGAGGCCGAACGGATAAGTCCGAATCCCTGGAATCGTGGCGTACGGACTTTGTCGTACCTTCCCTCGAGGGTAACTAGTGATGTACAGTGTGAGGTAAGGTGGGTACAGTGACGTTTTTCACCTCCCATCACGGGATGGGCGGTTTAAACAGTGAGGACTGACACTGGTATTGTTCCCACGTCGACCATGCGCGCAGCCATGCCGGTAGGTGGTAGTAGGTAATTGCATTTAATGCTAAGGCTTTTGTCCAGAGGTAGGTAAAGAGAGGGGGTCGAGCGCCCCGACCCGGGCTCACGCGAGTCGGAGTTCAGTCGAGGTGTGTTGTCGTGCGGGACGCGGTCGAGGCATCCCGTCGAGGGGGCCTCGTACGAGTCGGAAACGGGACGCGGTCGAGGCGTCCCGTCGAGAGGGCCTCGTACGAGTCGGAAATGGGACGCGGTCGAGGCGTCCCGTCGAGCCGGCCTCGTACGGGGCGGATCTGTCGTGCATTTTGAAATGGGTGGTGCTTTGTCGTGGTTTAGTCGTTTTAGTTTTTATTATCGTCGAATATGGGTACCCCTATGCTATTGGCACCGACAGAGGGAATAGTTCAAATGGGATACAATAAAACTAGATTTTTCTTACTGATGGGAAAAATGGTTAAGTATGGCAGGCGGCACTGCCTGTTTGTCTGCCAGTGCCAGTAACATACAGTACGTATTCAAGAAAAGAGATTTTCTCCAATAGGAAACTATATATACACATCATGCATGTCCCTAACTAAAAGATTTAAAGGTTATTAATATTTGAAGTTTCCAACGTTTGACCTAATCTTATCATGAATGACTTTTTTTTTGACAGAAAAGAGTATTTAATTTACCAGCTGGTATTCTATTCTACTCAGCATGTGGCTATAAAGTTTATTGGGTTATATATATTATATTTTTATAACAATGAATGCTATACTAAAAAATGTCTAATGAGGTTTTCACGTGGCTTGAAGTCTCCCAACTTGGCCAGGTCCTTCATAATTACTGCTAGGTAGGTTGTTGACAGAGATGCATCTAGATGATTTTGTCGTCGCTCCCAAGATATGTCGATCCAATATTTCGAATGTCCTCATATGGAGTCCTCCGTTCACATGGGTGAGCATTTTGGCTTGCACTACGAGCGCTCTGTACTCTGCTTTGAAAAATTATTGAAATGCTGAAATAGTAAGATTTATTAGAACTGAGTAAATATCTGTTAGGAATAATATGATGAAGTGTTTGTTTACACTTATTTTGGGACGGGACATTCTACCGTTTATTTTTGAAGGAAATTTCCAACGTATACATAAAAGTACTCCCTCCATTGTAATAAACACACGTCTCGCTTCCTAAGTAATCAAATCTTTTAAAATTTGACTAAATATATACATAAATATTGTAGGATATATGATGTATACTAGATGCCATCAGTTAAATAAACATGTAATATATTTTTATAATTAATTTATTTAAAGATATAAATATTGATATTATTTTTTATATTTTATATTTAAATCTAAAAAGATTTGACTCTTCGAGAACGGAGACGTGTCGTTATTTTGACTTTTGGCCTGGTTTAGATGGCAAACTTTGGAGGCAAAGTTTGCATAGTAAGTGTTCCGTCACACTGTAGCAATTTTGTTTTTATTTGGTAATAATTGTCCAAATATTGATTAATTAGACTTAAAATGTTCGTCTCGCAAAGTACAACAAAACTGTGTAATTAGTTTTTGATTTCATCTATATTTAGTACTCCATATATGTGCCGGCATTTTGATGTGACGGGGAATAGGAATTCTGCATAGTAAATTTGGGAGACCAACTTTGGAATCTAAACAAGGCCTCTGAGACAGAGGAAGGGAGTAGATTTTCCTGCGCGCGGCGCTGTCCTGTCTGTCTAGCAGTGCCAGTGACATGCGAATACGGCCGGTGACCGAGCAGTATAGTAGAGCCGAGCCGTCTCGGCAGTCGGCACGACGCGACACGACCACGCAAAGGAACGGGGCGCGCGCTGTCATCGTAGGAGTCGTTTTGGTGGCATGCGCACGTCACCCGCCCGCTAGTAGGAGTATGTGTGTGGGGCCGGCTGAACATGTGGGTGCGTGCCCTGGTGGTGGGCAAGGTAATAAATAGCGGCGGTAGCGGCCGCAATTGCGGCCGCAATAGCGGTAGCGGCCCGTTGCCGCAACCGCTATAAGGTAGCACTCTGAACTTTGCAGCCTGGAACTTTGCGGCCGCTATTCTGAATAGCGGGCCGATATTGCGGCCACAATTGCACGTAGCAAGCCGCAATAGCGTGGAAGCAAATAACCCTTATGCAAACGGAGATGGTTCAAGTAACCATGAGGCCGATGATGTTGTTGCTTCTAACAATGACAACGAGTGATAGTCTTGTGTATTATTTTATGGCTCATAAGTCATAATACGTTTCTTTGCAAACTCTTAATGTGATGATTTAGTGCGTGGACCATGCGCGCAGCCATGCCGGTAGGTGGTAGTAGGTAATTGCATTTAATGCTAAGGCTTTTGTCCAGAGGTAGGTAAAGAGAGGGGGTCGAGCGTCCCGACCCGGGCTCACGCGAGTCGGAGTTCAGTCGAGGTGTGTTGTCGTGCGGGACGCGGTCGAGGCATCCCGTCGAGGGGGCCTCGTACGAGTCAGAAACGGGACACGGTCGAGGCGTCCCGTCGAGAGGGCCTCGTACGAGTCGGAAATGGGACGCGGTCGAGGCGTCCCGTCGAGCCGGCCTCGTACGGGGCAGATCTGTCGTGCATTTTGAAATGGGTGGTGCTTTGTCGTGGTTTAGTCGTTTTAGTTTTTATTATCGTCGAATATGGGTACCCCTATGCTATTGGCACCGACAGTAGCCCCCGAGCCTTTAGGTGAGTGTATGTTCACTCTCTTAAAGGTTTTTTGCCAATGAACTGGAGTCGTAGCGCCGTTTGCTTTCCCAGTGGGGGTGTCTGAGCGCTTTCCGGACTTCTTCCGGTGGGGGCGCGCGAGCGCACCCGCTGGGTGTAGCCCCCGAGGCCTCGGTGGAGTATTGAGAAAGTCTCCTCCGAGGTCTTTAATCGTGGTTAATCTGGGAGTAGTTGATGCGGCCGAGCCCCCGAGCCTCGCGCGCACGAGGTCGATCGGAGTCCCTGCCGTCTTTCGTTATCCGGCCCTCACGCTCATCCTTCGGAGAGGAGGAGGGGTGGGGAACGTCGTACTATCCCGTTTGGGCGAGTCCGGCGATCTCCGGTGAGCTACTAGCGGGGAAATTCGAGTGAGAGTCCGTGCTCCAGTCGTTAGGAGTCGGCTTGGGGTCCGGGGGCACTCTTCAAAGATGCCAAGGAGTGGTCGTGCGGATGTCGGTTCCCTGCGACGGGATCCGAGGGCTCGATGCCTCCCCCGAGGGGATTCCTGCTTCGTCCTCATCCTTTGGCCTCGAATACGTCTCGGGGTGCCTCGAGAGCGTGGCTCGAGCCCTGGCCGTGTACGGGCGCATCCCTGGTCGTCCCTTGCTCTGTTGCTCGAGGGCGGCTGTCGAACCCAGGTCGAGGGCCAGCCTCCGTTCCTTCGAGACTTAAAATGGGCCCGGAGCCCGTTAAGGGAATCTAGGAATATCCGTCCGTGGATCTCGCCCCGCCCGTTAGCCTGACGCGCCTTTTTAGGGCGAGATCGGCGCGGTAGTGGGCGGTGTGGCGTTCAGTTACTGCGTGGGGGACGGCCACGTGCCTTGCTCCTGTAAGGCGTGAGGGGCGGTTAGGTGAGCGCATTTATTACGGGAAACTGTTCCTACCTTTTCGCGCGGCCGTTGGACTTCCGTCTGGCCTATAAAGGCAAGACCCAAGGGCCCGTGCTTCCCTCCGATCCCTTGCGCTTCTGCCATCCTCTAGCCTCAGAAAACCCTAGCCCTCTTGCGCCTTCCGCCCACATTGCTGCCGCCGCCGCCATCTCCTCCACTTATTCCCTTCCCGCCAGCGCTGATGGCCGGAAAGAGCCAAATCCTTCCTGCCGAAGACTGGGCCTCCTCCTCAGTGACGGAGAGGAAACTGGAGGAGCTGGTTGAAGATGGGTTGCTGCGGCCGAGGATGAGTCGGTCGCGGCCGGAGTGGATCGCGCCGCCGCCGGCCCACCGGGAGTCGGCGCCCCCGGAGGGCTACGTGGTGAGCTTCGTAAGCTTCCACGAGCGGGGTTTTGGCATCCCGTCGTCGGTCTTCATGCGGGCGCTTCTCTACTACTACCGGGTGGAGCTCCACCATCTCGCCCCCAACGCCATCGCGCAGGCCGCCATCTTTGCGGCGGTCTGCGAGGGGTATCTCGGGGTGGAGCCGCAGTGGAACCTGTGGCTTCACCTTTTCAAGGCCGAGCTCTTCGCGCGGAATGCGGGGGGGGGAAGGGCGTCTTCTACGCAGCGCGGGTAGGGAGCTGCGTCCTGCAGTTGAGGTCGAGCCGGGCGGACCAGTACATCCCGGCTCGCCTCATCTCCTCGAACAGCGGGTGGCACGTGGGCTGGTTCTACCTTCGCAACGACGACAACCAGCTGCCGAGGTACACCGACCGTGTGCTGACCGCCCGGGAGGACCGCTGGGTGTATGGTGTGCCGGACGTCGAGAAGCCGCGTCTAGACCCGTTGCTGGCGGCGCTGCAGCAGCTACGTGCTCGAGGCCTGACGGCGGCGGCGGTAGCGATGGCGTTTCATCGCCGCCGGGTGATGCCGCTGTGCCGACGTTGCCTGCGCCTCGACCAGATGACTCCGGAGGCGTCTCTGGAGGGGAGCCGGATGTCGCATGAGGCCCTCACCATCGAGGAGGGGCTTCGTCGAGCCCGCCGGATGGTGGGGACCTTCAAGGCGGAGGAAACCGACCGGCTCCCCATGAGGCCCACTGAGGGGTTCGAGCCCGTGGTAAGTTCCTTGGGTCGGTACGCTTGTTTCTTGGTTCTGTTCGTTTCTCGGACCCTCTTAACCCGGTCGACTCCTATGTGCAGGACCTGTCGGCGTTGCGGGAGACGCGACCGCCGGTTCCGGAGGACCAGCCTGCCCGGGACGCTCGACGGCAGCATGCCTCGAAGCAGAAGGCGGTCAAGGAATCTACCAAGAAGCGGGCGGCCCGGAAGTCCAGGGAGAAGGAGGCGTGGAAGAAACTCCGGCGCCAACAGGCCCTCGACGGGCTCCCTTTGGAGCCGTCGCCCTCCGAGACCATGTCGGGGGAGGACGACGGCAGCAGCGGCGAGGATGATGATGCCTTGTCGCGGTACGAGGCCGCGACCGGGCTGGGGAGCCTCCCCGACATCCGCCCCCTGCTGGAGCCCATCGCGGGGTCATCCTCCTCGGTCATCGTGGTCGAGGAGGTCGAGGAGGACGACGAGGAAGAGGAGAAGAAGAGGAAGAAGAAGGAGGAAGAAAAGAAAGAGGCGGGCCCCTCGGCAGGAGGGGCCGCCTTGCCCCGGACCCAGCAAGCGGGGTCGACAGGGGCGCCTGCCCCAGCCCAGGCCCCGCAAGCTCAGGCGGGGACGGGGGCGGTGGCGCCGACATCGTCGGCGGCGGCGCCTCCGTCGGGCGTGAGGACCCGAGGTCAGTTGGCCTCGGAGGCACAGAAGGCGCGCAGCGGCGCGCCGGCGAGAGCTCCACGGAGCGCTCGGTCCGCGGGTGGGGCTACCGCGAGGCCACCGCCTGCCGCCTCGAGCGGCTCGGACCGTGGGGGGTCGAGGCCCCTGGTGCCGATCTCCGGGTAAGTTTTCGAGCAAAAGGGGACTTGTCTTATTTTTCGATTTCGTCGACCGACTTTATCTTTTATTTTTCAGGCTGAAGCGGAAGGCGGAGACCATGGGGCCCACCCCCGTGAAGTCCCTCCGAGCCAGCGCCGCCGTCCTTAACCGGTCGGCGGAACAGGACGCGGCCTGGGTCCGCGAGGTCGAGGCCGCGAAGGAGCGCCGTCGGCGGCAGGAGGTCGCAGGCGCTTCGACGGTCGCCGGCCCCGACCCTGCCGCGGCGGGGTCAGAACCGGCGAGGGTGGTGGCGCCCGGCCCGGTCGAGGCGGAGCCCGAGTCGCTGCCCTCGGCTGTGGCCACCGTGGAAGCGGCCGCGGAGGGAGCGGCTGCCGATGCGACCGTGGAGGGGGCCGCACCGGCAGCGGGACAGGAGACGGCATCGGCGAGGGGGCCGCAGCCTCAGCAGGACCCGCCGGTGCAGACGGTGGGCGCGGCGGTGGGCGAGGTTGCCGAGCCCTCTACCGGAGCCCCGGAGGCAGCGGCGCCGGAGGTTGAGGTGCCGGTCGCGGGGGCACCGGCGGTCGGAGCGCCGGTTTCCGAGCCGCCGTCGGGCGAGGTACCGGCCCCAGAGGCGTCGACGGCGGAGGCGCCAGCTCCGGAGGCGCTAGTTGCCGAGGGGCCGGTCACCGCCGAGGGGCAGGCGCCCGTGGTTATTACCCTCGACGACGCCCCCCTAGACAAGGGAAAAGAAATAATGGGGGCCGAGGAGGGCGAGACCACGAGCCGGGCCGACGTCCCGACCTCCGCCGGAGTCGATGGAGCTGCGGGCGAGGGCGACGAGGCCGGCCCTTCGACCGGGCCGGGAGGTGCCCCGACCGCGTCGTCATCGTCGTGGCCAGACTTCGCCGCGCTGGCGATAGCGCGGGCCGAGGAGGAGATCCCGAGGTGGGGAGGGCCGCCCCTTCAGTTTAGGGACGCCGCGAACCTCGACGCCGAGCCCATCCTCACTCTGAACGACAGAGATGAGGTCCATCGCTGGCAGTACCTCGAGGGCGTCCGCCAACATCTCGCTCGGCTGCTCAGCGTGGCGTCCGACGCCATTTCGCGGGGCATGCGGGATGCCACCGAGGTACGATTAATCTGTCAACTTATTTCGTGGCTCTTAGTGTCTCTTTTCTTTGGATTCATTATGTTTTTCGGTTTTCCTTGAGTTAGGAACTCAAGGAGACCTCTCGCCGTAAGTCGCTCTTCATCCGGGGTGAGAGCGGTGTGTGGGCGTCGCTGTCCCGACAACGGGCCCTGGTCGAGGAGACCCAGAAGAGGCTCGCCGATCGGACCGCTGAGATGGCGGAGCTGCGCACCGCCTACTCGACGGTGAAGGAGGATGCGATCCAGGCTTGGGCGGCTGAAGCCGTGATGCGCACCGAGGCGGACAAGGCTCGGGAAGAGGCTGCCCAGGCCCGCCGGGACCTCGAGCCCCTGTCGGCGCGGGTCAAGGAGCTCGAGGAGGACGTCTCCCAGGTCAGCCATCAGCGGGACGCCCTCAACGTCCAGATCGGGCAGGTGACGGCCCAGCTTGGGGTGCTGAAGGGTGAGGTCTCGGTGCTGAACGGGGCCGTCCAGGAGAAGGACGCGGCGCTCCAAACCGCCCGCCAAGAGATCGAGGCGCTGAAGGCGGCCGTTCGTGAGAAGGACAGCGCCCTCCTGGGGCTCGAGCGGACGTGCGGGGGGCTCCGCAACGAGGTCGTGGGTTTGAAGACCCACGTTGGGGGTAAGTAGCTTGTTACGGCCATATAGTTGAGGCATCGTGTTAGGTGCTAATCTGCTTTGTCGTGTTTCAGAGCTGGAGCGCGAGAACCAGGAGGCCCATTCGACCGCTAACTCCCTACAGAGCCTCCTTGAAGCCGAGACCCGGAGGACCCAACTGCTCGAGGGCGCGATCACCTCGGTGTGTGACGGTCTGGGGGTCGAGCCCGACGTCGACACCGGAGAAGACGCTCCGGGGAACTCCTTCGTCCGTCGGGTGGCGGCGCTAGGTCACCTCGCCCGGGAGAAGATACGGGACAACCTCCACCACGGCGTAAAGAGGGCGCTGGCCGTCGTCCGCTCAGGTTTTGTGTTCGACATAGAGCTCATCGCCGACGGCTTCATCACAGACCCGGAGCGGACGGACGCGGAGAACGAGGACGCCTGCTTGGATCTGATCGAAGCCGCGGAAGGGCCTGGGAGCCGTCTGGCCTCGCTCTTTGAGCCTGAGGTGGTGGCGCCTGCTGACGACGAAGGCCTGTGAGCCAAATCTGGGCACGGAGGCCCGTGTAATAGGTTAGTTATTTTGAAATTTGGTTGTGGTGGCCGTAGAGGCCTTAAGAACTCGAGATATAAACCAGTTCGTGGTTAATTTGGTTTTATGCGAGCTTTTCTTCCCTTAATGGCTTGGATCGTGCTCCCGTACGATTTACTTAGCACGCAGCTGCGTCCTTTGGCGTGGGGGAGTGAGTGGAGGTACCGTAGCCTCGGAGGCGTAAGTGATCTCGTGGCTCGACTGCCCTTAAGCTTTAGGATGCTGTTGCGGCTTTCGCAGATCGTATGAGAACTTGGCACCATTGACCTAAGGAGTGGCTCTTGAAATTTTTAAAAGAGTGTAAATTTTTCCGGGGACTGAGGGGTTTCCCCCTGTGTAGCCCCCGAGGGAGGGTTGATTCTAGTAGTACAGAGTCGATCCTCCCTCATCGTGAGACGAAAATTTTGACACTGCTGTATTCTTTATTGATGAAAAAGAAAATACAGAGCCTCGAGGCTTTCTAAGGAAAAAAGCGACGTAGCTGTTCAATGTTCCAAGCGTTGGTGAAGATTTCGCCCTTCTCGTTGGATAGCTTGTAGGTGCCCGGCTTTAGTACTTCTGCAATGATGTATGGTCCTTCCCATGGTGGCGTGAGCTTGTGGCGCCCCTTGGTGTTCTGGTTCCGACGTAGCACCAAATCGCCGACGTTGAGGTCGCGCTTGCGTACGTGTCTGTCGTGGTAGCGTCGGAGACCCTGCTGGTACCTGGCAGAATGCAACAAAGCCACATCTCGGGCTTCCTCGAGTTGGTCGAGGGCGTCCTCTCTTGCGGCGTCGTTATTTCTTTCGTTGTAGGCCTTTAACCTTGGGGATCCGTATTCTATATCAGTTGGGAGCATAGCCTCGGACCCGTAGACTAAGAAGAACGGAGTGAACCCCGTGGCTCGACTCGGCGTTGTTCTTAGGCTCCACAGAACCGAGGGTAGCTCGGCAGCCCATCTTTTGCCATGCTTGTTTAGCTTGTCAAAAATTCTGGGTTTCAGGCCTTGTAGGAGCAAGCCATTGGCATGTTCTACTTGGCCGTTTGTTTTTGGATGAGCTACGGCCGACCAGAGCACGCGAATGTGATGGTGGTCACAGAAATCCAGAAACTTTTTACCAGTGAACTGGGTGCCGTTGTCAGTGATAATGCAGTTCGGAACTCTAAATCGATGGACAATGTCGGTAAAGAAGAGCACAGCTTGTTCGGACCTAATACTGGTGATGGGACGAGCCTCGATCCACTTGGAGAATTTGTCGATTGCGACAAGCAAGTGGGTGAAGCCACCAGTCGTTCTTTTCAGCGGTCCGACGAGGTCGAGCCCCCAAACGGCAAATGGCCATGTGATGGGAATGGTTTGTAGAGCATGTGCCGGGAGGTGAGTCTGCCTTGCATAGTACTGACAACCTTCACAGGAGCGTACTAGCTTGACAGCGTCGGAGACCGCGGTCAGCCAATAGAACCCTTGTCTAAAGGCGTTCCCGACGAGGGTTCGAGGCGCAGCGTGGTGACTGCAAGCCCCCGAGTGCAGGTCGTTGAGCAGGTCCCTGCCTTCCTTGTTTGTGATGCAACGTTGGAGAATGCCCGTAGGGCTGCGGCGGTACAGCTCCCTACTGTCACCAATGATCACAAAGGTTTTGGCCCGGCGAGCGATCCGTCGAGCCTCGGTCTTACTCGAGGGGAGGTCCCCTTGGATAAGATAGTCGAGGTAGGGCGCGCGCCAGTCAGGCACGATGTCAGATGGTGGGGTCGATCCTTCCGCCTGCATGGCTTCGGCCCCGGTCGAGGGGGCCTCTGCCTCAGGTGGGGGGTCGAGCGACGTCCCGTCGACCCCTCCGTCTGACCCAAGGTCGACGGATGGCCGTTGGAGATCTTTTACGAAAACGTCAGGTGGGACCGTAGTTCGACTTGACGTGATTTTTGCGAGTTCATCGGCGGCCTCATTATACTTGCGTGCTATATGGTTGAGCTCGAGGCCGTGAAACTTGTCCTCGAGTCGTCGTACCTCCCGGCAGTAGGCTTCCATCTTGGGGTCGCGGCAGCTCGAGCTCTTCATGACCTGATCGATCACTAGCTGGGAGTCGCCTCGAACATCAAGGTGTCGGACCCCGAGCTCGATGGCAATTCTTAGCCCCGTGACGAGTGCCTCGTATTCGGCGATGTTGTTGGATGCAGGGAAATGGAGCCGGATGACGTAGCGCATGTGAACCCCGAGGGGTGAGATGAAGAGCAAGCCCGCGCCTGCTCCTGTTTTCATCAACGACCCATCGAAGTACATGGTCCAGAGCTCGGCCTGGAGCTGTGCGGGAGGGAGCTGGGTGTCAGTCCATTCGGCCAAGAAATCTGCCAATATCTGTGACTTTATGGCTTTGCGCGGCGCATAAGATAGGGTCTCGCCCATGAGCTCGACCGCCCACTTGGCGATCCTACCCGTGGCTTCCCGGTTCTGGGCTATCTCTCCCAAGGGGAAAGAAGAAACCACAGTAACTGGGTGGCCCTCAAGTAGTGTCGGAGCTTGCGCCGTGTCAAGATGACAGCATAAAGCAGTTTTTGGATTTGAGGGTAACGGACCTTGGTTTCTGAGAGCACTTCGCTAATGAAATAGACCGGCCTCTGGACGAGCAAGGCATGAGCCTCCTCGGCCCGTTCGACGACCAGGACTGCGCTGACTACTTGTGATGTCGCAGCGACATAAAGTAGGAGCGGCTCTCCTGGGGTCGGAGGGACGAGAATTGGCGAGTTAGAGAGTGTGACCTTGAGTTTGGTGAGGGCTTCCTCGGCCTCGAGGGTCCAGGAAAAATGCTCCGATTTCTTCAAGAGGCGGTACAGAGGGAGCGCTTTTTCGCCGAGGCGCGAAATGAAACGGCTGAACGCCGCTAAGCAGCCCGTGACCCTCTGTACGCCTTTCAGATCTCGGATGGGGGCCATCTTGGTTATCGCAGAGATTTTTTCTGGATTGGCCTCGATGCCCCGCTTAGACACGATGAACCCCAAAAGCATTCCTCGGGGGACGCCAAAAACGCACTTTTCTGGATTGAGCTTGATATTCTTTGCTCGAAGGCATTTGAAGGCAACGTCGAGGTCGTTTACTAGATTATCGGCTTGTTTGGTCTTGACTACGATGTCATCGACGTACGCCTCGACGGTTGGTCCGATGTGTTCTCCGAAAACGTGCTGCATGCATCGCTGGTACGTTGCCCCTGCGTTCCGGAGACCGAAGGGCATCGTAACGTAGCAATACATGCCGAACGGGGTGATGAATGAAGTCGCGAGCTGGTCGGACTCCTTCATTTTTATCTGATGGTAACCGGAGTAAGCGTCTAAGAACGAAAGAGTTTCACATCCCGCAGTTGAATCAACGATTTGATCAATGCGTGGCAAGGGAAAGGGAACTTTCGGACATGCTTTATTTAAACTAGTATAGTCTACACACATCCTCCATTTCCCACTCTTTTTCTTAACTAATACAGGATTAGCTAGCCACTCGGGATGGTGAACCTCCTTGATGAACCCGGCCTCCAGCAGCTTGTGGATCTCTTCGCCGATGACCCTGCGCTTCTCCTCGTCGAAGCGGCGCAGGCGTTGCTTCACCGGTTTGGACCCGGCCCGGATCTCCAAGGCGTGCTCGGCGACTTCCCTGGGTATGCCCGACATATCCGAGGGACTCTACGCAAAAATGTCGACATTTGCGCGGAGAAAGTCGACGAGCACGGCTTCCTATTTCGGGTCGAGGGTGGCGCTGACGTTCAGCGCCTTCCCGTTGGGATCAGCGGGGTCGAGGGGCACGAGTTTGACGTCCTCCGCGGGCTCGAAGCTGCCGGCGTGGCGTTTTGGATCGGGAAACTCGTTGGCGAGACCGTCGAGGTCTGTGGCCAAAGTTGCCGATTCCAAAACCGCCTCGCCGTGTTCGACGCACTCGACGTCGCACTCGTAGGCATGTTCATACGAGGGCCCCACAGTGATGACGCCGTTTGGGCCGGGCATCTTGAGCTTGAGGTAGGTGTAGTTCGGCACGGCCATGAACTTGGCGTAGCACGGGCGTCCGAGGATGGCGTGGTATGTCCCACGGAATCCGACCACTTCGAAGGTGAGGGTCTCCTTCCTGAAGTTGGCCGGTGTGCCAAAACAAACGGGCAGATCGACCCGTCCGAGGGGTTCTGCCCGCTTCCCTGGCACGACCCCGTGGAAGCCCCCGACGCTAGGTTGTAAGCGCGCTCTCTCGACCCCCAGGAGGTCGAGGGTCTGGGAGTAGATGATGTTGAGGCTGCTCCCGCCGTCCATGAGTACCTTGGTGAGGCGCGTGTTGGCGATGACGGGATCAACGACAAGAGGGTAGACCCCCGGATTGGGGATGTAGTCCGGATGATCATCACGGTCGAAAGTGATGGCCACCGCGGACCAGTCAAGGAAACGAGGGACCGCCGTTTGCACGGAGAAGACCTCTCGCCGTTCTCGCTTGCGCTGGCGCGCTGAGAGGCGGGTCGAGGGTCCTCCGTAGATCATGAAGCAGTCGTGGATCTCGGGGAACCCCTCATCCTTGTCATCACCCTTTGGGTCTTCCTTTTTGTCGGTGCTCTTGCTGCCTGCGCCCTCGAAGTACCTGCAGAGCATATGACAATCTTCGAGGTTATGGTTAATGGGTCCCTTGTGGTAAGGGCACGGCTCTTTAAGCATTTTGTCGAAGATGCCCCCGCCGGGGGGGCCTCGAGGCTTTTTGCGTTCGGTAGCGGCGACAAGCTCGTCGGCCGGGGCCTCGAGCTTGCCCTGCTGGCCTTTCTTCTTCTTGCGGTTGTTCCTTTTGGAGCCCCGGGTGGAGCTCGCAGGATCGTCGGTCTTGTGTTTCCCCGTGTCCTGCTCGCCGCCAAAGATGGCACCAACTGCCTCCTCGCCGGCGGCGAAGTTGGTGACGATGTCCATCAGCCCATTGGCAGTGAGGGGGGTGTGACGGCCTAACTCTCGGACCAACTCCTTGCAAGTGGTGCCCGAGAGGAATGCCATGATCACGTCAGAGTCGATGACGTTGGGGAGTTCGGTGCGTTGCCTGGAGAAACACCGGATGTAATCCCGGAGGGATTCACCTGGCTTCTGCTTGCAACTCCGGAGGTCCCACGAGTTGCCGGGGCGCATGTAAGTTCCCTTGAAGTTTCCCTCGAACACCCTTACGAGATCACCCCAGTCGTGGATCTGTTGGGGTGGCAGATCCTCGAGCCAGGCTCGAGCGGTGTCTAAGAGGAACAGGGGGAGTTGTCGGATGATGACTCGGTCGTCGGTGGCCCCGCCCAGCTGACATGCCAAGCGGAAGTCGGCGAGCCAAAGTTCGGGTTTGGTCTCGCCGTTATACTTGGCAAGAGTCGTGGGAGGGCGGAATCGTGCCGGGAGTATCGTCTCACGGATAGCCTTACTGAAGACCCGAGGGCCCGGAGGCTCGGGTGAAGGGCTGCGATCCTCCGAGCTGTCATAACGCCCGCCCCTGTGCACGTGGTAACCCCGAGCCACACCATCACCGTGCTTGCGCGTGCGGCGCTCGACGATGTTGCCACGGGTGTCTCGAGGTCCCTGGTCGTGAGTGACGGGCTCAGGGGCGGGAGCCATCCGGATCCGTCGGGCAGGTTCGGGATGGACCGAGGCTTCTCTCTCGTGCCGAGAGGGCACCGCGAGCCGCTCCGAGGCGGGCTCGCGTCGCCTCTGAAAGGATCAAGATGCCCAAGAGGGGGGGTGAATTGGGCTTTTCTAAAAATTAATTGCAAGAATTAAATCTTATTAGCCGGAATTCACCCCTAGTGCCTACTTGTGTTCCTAGAGAGTCTACCGTTAAAAAGTTTTGCACCCTAGTTTCCAATCCTAGTCTAGCATGGCAATTCTAGGAATGTAAAACAAGCAATGAAAGTAAATACGAGAAAGTAATTGCTTGAATGTAAAGGGGCAAGGAACACGGCGATGTTTTTCCGAGGTATCGGAGAGTCGCCACTCCCCACTAGTCCTCGTTGGAGCACCCGCGCAAGGGTGTCGCTCCCCCTTGATCCGCGCAAGGATCAAGTGCTCTCTACGGGTTGATTCTTCGACACTCCGTCGCGGCGAATCACCCAAAACCGCTCACAACTTGAGTTGGGTCATCCACAAGCTCCGCCGGATGATCACCAAACTCCCAATCACCACCAAGCCGTCTAGGTGATGGCGATCACCAAGAGTAACAAGCTAGAACTCTCACTTGACCACAACGAGCCTAAATGAGGAGGTGGATGCACACTTGCTACTCTCGAATCACTAGTGAGGAATCACAAACTTTGATTCTCGAATCTCTATCCTCACTAGAGCTCTTGCACTCCCTTGCACTCTAAAGGGTTTTCTCAGATGTTTGAATGAGCAAGAGACCTCTAAAAGAGGTGGAGGGGTTGTATTTATACACCCCTCAAAGAAAACGAACCGTTATTTCTGACACGGGGTCACCGGACGCGCCGGTGCTACGCACCGGACGCGCCGGTCCCCCGTAACGGTCAAAACCCGTTTTTGAAATCGAACCACCGGACACACCGGTCAGGTAGCACCGGACGCGTCCGACGTGCAAGGGAGCTTACTGGAGTCACACCGGACGCGGGGCCGCGTCCGATGCCTGAAGACCGGACGCGTCCGGTCCTCTCTGGACCTTACTGGACTCGCACCGGACTCGCCGGTCAAGTCCAGCATCGCGTCCGACGGGCGTTCTCTCTCGATGACACGTGTCGGTCGCTGACCACTGCGTCCGGTCCTCGCGAGGACCGCGTCCGGCGATCAGGCCCGAAACCTAGCGCGGTTAAGTACACACCGGACGCGTCCGGTGTTCCCGAAGACCGCGTCCGGTGCCTGGAAAACAGCCCGAAACTCGTCGAAACGCGTCGCAACTTCAACCAAGTTGCTTCTAACTGAACCTTGAGCTAATCTAGGGTTGCCTAGCGCCAAGTTTAACAAGTGTGCACCACACCTAAACATAGGACTCGCCTAGGTCAAGCTACCCATTCATGCCCCCCTTTATAGTACGGCCAAAAGAGAAAAACGAAGATCCTAACGACTATTCCGAATGTGTCTCAACACTTCGTCATCCGGAACTAACCGTCCTTAATCTTGACGTCACTCTTTTGAAAACCGAAACGATTTCCATCAAGGGACACGAAGCCAACAGTGCTCAAAGCAGTTATCACCTCCATGACCTAACTTACCAAAGTTTCTGCAAAACACACGTTAGTCATGGTAATAAAGTGTTGTCATTAATTACCAAAACCAAACCTTGGGGCCTAGATGCTTTCAATCTCCCCCTTTTTGGTGATTGATGACAACACTAAGTTTCAATGGATTAGAGTGAAGGTTTTCGAGCATGCTTGGTTCACATAAGCAGTAGACAATAAGCATAAAGAGTTAGGAATTGCTTATGTGCTCCAAGCCAAAAGAGTGTACTTCATAAGATAAGACAAAAAAACGTTAGTACACAAAAAGATATAGCTCATAAGTAATCGGAGTAAGGCACGGAAGCACAACCTTAGAGCTATAGCTAAAACGGTGACATATATTAACCACAGTGACGAATAAGACATTAAGACTCAAAGTTTTACGACTCGACGACAATGTCACACGAATGCAGTGCTGAAAATAAACATGATATGCATGAATGAAGCACACGAAAAAACGAAAACCCACTAACAAACTCCCCCTGAAACTACTCTCTCTCCCCCTTTGGCATCAAGCGCCAAAAACTAATCTAATCTGACGGGGGGACAGACGGAGTCGTGTCGGGTGCCGAGGTGCGCGGAGTGATCACGAAGTGAAGCGAATCCTCGGAGTCCGAGCTATCTGGCTGACCCTCTGAAGAAGCTCGTGGCTGCGTAGCGGTCTGGGTCTGAGCAGGAACAGGCACTGACTGTGTAGCAACAAGTGGATCTGTCTGAGTGACCTGAGCCTGAAGTGCGCCAGTAGCTGGGGGATCTGTCGAGGCAACTGAAGAAGGGATGGTCTCTGTAGTCCCGGTCCCTGTCACTGGTGGAGCAACTGTCTCGGAAGCTGACAACCCTGACGAAGTGTGAAACGTAGTAGTATGTGAGGGTGTCGGCTGACCAGTCAACTCGCTGTAAGTGGCACTGAAGTCACCGATAGGTGTGCCTGTCAGGATATGCGGGCGAGTCTGGTCTGACGGTGTGAACCCCGTATGTATAGGTGTGAAGCTCGGGGACTGAAACGACTGGGGAACCTGCTGCTGTGGAGATGTAAACTGTATGCTCGGCTGTGTCTGACTAGAAGGACCGCTGGAATGCAAAGCCGGAGCCATGATGGATGCAGGCGGAGGAACCCCAACTGTGATGAGATGCCGCAGAAGGTCCATGTACTGCTGCTGACTCTGTCGCTGCATCTCAACCTGCTGCCTCTGAATCTCTAGCTGCTGTCTCTGGAACTCGTCCTGGCGAGCCTGTATCTGTGCTAGTGCGGCAGCTGTATCCTGAGCCTGGCGCTGTATCTGCTGCTGCTGCTGCTCCTGAGCCTGGGTCAACCTCTCAAGTATAGCCACCATGGCTGGGTCTGAGCGGGAGGCTGAGCCAGATCCACCGGCCTCGTGGTCGTGGGACCGAGGAGACCGGTACCTGGGGATGGGCTGGTAATCCTCATCTGTGCTGTCTGAAGTGACATCCTCAGGTATCTCAGCAGGCTGAGTGTCAAGGTCTGCGAGCTCTGCCTCGGCAAGCTCGTCAACTCTAGCGTCCTGCTCAGCTGCTGTCTCAGGAACCTCAGGGCGCTCACGCTGTCCTGGTGCTGGAGCCTGCTCTCTGGTAACTGAAGCCCATAGCTGTCTGATGTCATAGTCAGGGAATGCAGTAGTAGTGTTGGCAATCTCTGCCCTGATCTCTGGTGGCATCTGGATAGCAGATCTGATAATGTAGCAAATCCAGTGGGCATAAGGAAGCTGACGGTTACCCTTGAAGCCCTCAGCAATGGTATCCTCCATCTCACTCAGGATGAGATCCCAAATATCAAACTGTCGCTGTGTAAGGAGGTGGTATACAACCCAAAGCTGCATCCTCGTCAGTCCCTCTCTGTAACCAAGTCTGGGCAGTAGAGTGCGTCTGAGTATAGCATCCAGAACTCGGGCTAGAGGTGTCAGGCTGGCAGGTGTACGAGGTGACCCTTCACCAAAAGGCTCGCGAAAGCAGGGTCGGACCAGGTCGGTGGGTGGCACTGAACCGCCGTGAGGGCGTCTGGGAGGAGTGGTCTGGCCATAGCACAGCTGGTGGATCCTCGTGTCAGAAGCAGGTAGTCTGAGGAGCTCACGGGCTCTGGAGCTGTAGAGTCTGTGGTCGCGGCCTCTGAATGCGAAGTGAATGAACTCATGGGCAGGATCAATCCACAAAGAAGCATAGAACTCCCTGACCCATGTGCCGCAGTAAGCACCTGTCCGTCCAAGTAGATCTGACAATCCAGGCATATAGGACAGGTAAGGACGGAGCTGCTCTCCCACAATATCAACCAATGCCTCTAGTCGACATACCCTCTGAGGTCTGAAAGCTATGCCACTGTCGACTAGGGCCCTGTAGAAATCCTCCTGGAGTGGTGTATAGAAACCCTCTGACGCTCTGGGATCTCTGACAGGTGGAAACCATCGGCTGACCTCCACAAACCTCAAGTTCTTCACCTGACGTGAAGAAGCACCCCTCAGGTCCAAGTGCACGACTGGAGGTGACCCTCTGACCCTGGGAGGAGGTCGTGCTCCATGACGCGGGCCCTCTGCCCTGGGTGTCACCTGTGAACGAGCACGTGTGGAGCGGCGACGAGGTGGAGACTGAGCTGCCTGCTCCTCTGTATCCTCAGTGGCCTGTGGAGCCTCAGCAGTCTGGGTAGCCTCAGTAGTGGGTGCAGTCTCTGTAGCCTGTGTCTGCTCTGGGGGAGGATCAACTGACATCTGCTCTGTCGGTGCTGTAGTCTCAGTGCCCTCAGTGGCCTCAGTACCGAGCTGTCGACCTTCAAGATGAAAGCGACGCTCGCCTATGTGTAATCCACTGCGTCTGCCACCTCTCTCTGCCTGCTCTGCGGCGTCTGCTACTGCCTGAGCGACCTCTGCATCTGAAAGAGTCTTCCTCTTCTTCTTGACTGCCATCATCTTGACGCGCTTACCACGCGCAATCTCATCACGACGGGGAGGACTGTTGTCCCCGTCACCTGGACCACCACCGGCGTTCTTGCAACGCACCATGCTGTCTGACTGCCTGAAAGCCTCTGTGAGATGATGAACTGACACTCGAGAGGCTTGGCCTCAATCCGTATCCGCAGGCTTGGCCTCGGATTTAGCAAACAGATCAGACCTGGCACACCGACTGACTCGCTGCACGTATGGAATAGGGAGATATACAATAAGCATATATATATACCTAAAGATGCGAAACCCTAGATAGCAAGCACGTAAGATACGAAGGGAATCGACGCTAAGCTACCTCGGATCGACGAGACGACGGTGAAGGGACGAGGTGATCTAGGTCGCGAGAATTCCCGAGATTCGGCGATCGAGCACTGAAACGACCAACGAGATAATCAAGGAATTGATAAGGTCAATCGACAACCCTAACAGTTGAATGAAAGGAATTGAGTCGAAACGAAATCGGAAATGAAAACCTTGCCAATACCTCAAGATAGGGTCACCAAACCCTAGGTTAGGGTTTAGGGTTAAACCCTAGAATCAACAGCTTGGCCGAAGGAGGGGATTTGAGGAGCCTGGTGCGCACGAGGGGAGGAGCTGCGGCTGGAGTTCGAGCTGGAGTTCGCCGGCGGTGAGGATGAGCGGCGGCGCACGGTGAAGGTGGCGCGGGCGCGGGCTGGTGCGGGTGCAGCGCGAGGAGGAAGAGCGGGCAGGGCACGGCTCGGCTGGTGGCGCGGGAGCTGCCAGGAGGAAGAAGGGCAGGCGTGGGGCGGCTCCGGCGGCGGGGGAAGTCACGGCGAGCGGCGGAATCGGCGAGGCAAAAGGCGGCGGCGGCGGATTCGTCGAGAGGATGAAGAAAAAGAAATCAAGACGGTACGGTTATAAGAGGCGAGATCCGCTCGGTATAGAAGCACCGGACGCGGTGGTGAAAATCACCGGACGCAGTGGTGCAGCGTCCGGTGACACTCCAGTAAGCTCCTGGAGTCACCGGACGCGTCCGGTGTGGACAGACCGGACGCGGTCAGAGTCCGATGCCAGAGTGCTCGGGATTTCAAAGCGGAGCACCGGACGCGGTGGTGGTAGCCGGGACCGGACGCGGTGGTGGTCAGAGGCGCGTCCGGTGCGGCGTCCGGTGCCTAGATCTGGACTTGTTCTTCTGGAAAACCGGACGCGCAGGTGGACACTGGGACCGGACGCGGTGGTGAAGCAGCACTGCGTCCGGTGCAGCGTCCTGTCGCGGTTTTTCGCCCTTCTTCGTTCCGAACTTCGACGCGACTTCTCCCAATCAAGTTCCAATTCAAAGAGACACAAATAAACACCAATTGGAACCCGATATGAGTGACCTCACTCAAACCCTCAAATTTTTCAAATTATATTGCCTTAGGCTAGTATTGTTTTTACGAAAATAGGCAATAAACACCCGAGGAGCAACGTATGGCCATGCAATAGAGTTTTCGGACCTTAAGAAGCGTCAAATGCTCTCTCTATTCATGGACGAACACAGCGGTTGCTCAAAGCTAAACCGAAAAGGAACGACAAACAAACAACCATGCATATGCAAAGCAATACAATAAAGTAAAGCTAGGTTGCTTGTCAAGTTTGATCCACGGTTAGGCTTCTTCACTCCTCCGAAGGAGGGTTATCGTAACCGTGTTAGCCAAGCCCTAAATGCATTGCGATAAAGTAAACATGACATATGATACAATGCAATGCAAGTGACAACACGCGCTCATTTTCCAAAGTTACTTGAATCAAGCACATTAAGTTCACTTCTTAGCCTACAAAAGGTAGCCTCGTCCAAAGGTTTAGTGAAGATATCCGCTAATTGATTTTCACTTCGTACACCTTCTAGTGATATGTCATTTTTAGCAACGTGATCTCTTAGAAAGTGATGTCGGATATCAATGTGCTTGGTGCGAGAGTGTTGTACCGGATTATTGGCAATTTTAACGGCACTTTCATTGTCACACAAAAGTGGCACCTTTTCAAGAACAACTCCATAGTCTAGGAGGGTTTGTTTCATATATAAGATTTGTGCACAACAAGCCCCCGCGGCAATGTATTCCGCCTCGGCGGTGGACAAGGCCACACTATTTTGCTTTTTAGATGACCAAGATACTAAAGATCTCCCAAGTAAATGGCACCCTCCGGATGTGCTTTTTCTATCAATTTTGCAACCGGCATAATCCGAGTCGGAATAGCCAACTAGTTGGAATCTAGCTCCTTTGGGATACCATAAACCAATACTTGGGGTGTGCTTAAGATATCTTAGGATTCTTTTTACGGCACTCAAGTGAGGTTCTTTAGGGCACGCTTGAAAGCGAGCACACATGCACACACTAAACATGATATCGGGCCTAGATGCGGTAAGGTATAACAAGCTACCAATCATAGAACGGTAGAGAGTTTGATCAACCGGTTTACCTCCCTCATCTAGGTCGAGATGTCCATTTGATGGCATTGGGGTCTTGATTGGCTTGCATTCTTCCATCTTGAATCTTTTGAGAAGATCCTTGGTATACTTCTCTTGAGAGATGAAAATCCCTTCTCTCATTTGCTTGACTTGAAAACCAAGGAAGAATGTGAGCTCACCAATCATTGACATCTCAAACTCCTTCGACATCAATTCACCAAACTCCTTGCAATAATCTTCATTTGTTGACCCGAAGATGATATCATCAACATACACTTGACAAATGAAGATCTCCCCATTAAGCTTCTTGGTGAATAGTGTGGTGTCGACCTTCCCGATGGTGAAGCCCTTCTCAATGAGGAAGTCCCGGAGGCGCTCATACCACGCTCTAGGGGCTTGCTTGAGCCCATATAGCGCCTTGGACAACCTATAAACATGATTAGGATATCTAGGGTCTTCAAACCCGGGAGGTTGATTGACATAGACTAGTTCATTAATAAAGCCATTTAAGAATGCACTTTTCACATCCATTTGATATAATTTCATATCATGATGTGATGCATATGCAAGGAGGATACGAATGGCTTCAAGTCTTGCTACGGGTGCAAAGGTCTCTCCAAAATCAAGGCCTTCCACTTGAGAGAACCCCTTTGCAACTAGTCTTGCCTTGTTCCTCACTACTATGCCTTGGTCATCTTGCTTGTTTCGGAACACCCACTTGGTTCCAATGACTCTTGCACCTTTAGGATGCTCTTCAAGTGTCCATACTTCATTGCGGGTGAAGTTGTTCAATTCTTCATGCATGGCATTCACCCAATCCGGATCTTGAAGAGCTTCTTCTACATTCTTAGGTTCAACACAAGAGACAAAAGAGTGATGTTCAACGAAAGAAGCTAGCTTTTGAGATCGAGTCATTACTCCCTTTGTAGGACTCCCTATGATGAGTTCTTGTGGATGAGCTTGAAGTAGAGGTGAGTTTCTTCTATCAACCACTTGAGGAGGTGGATGGGGAGCATCAACATCTTGTGCTTGTGCCTCGGCTTGTTCATGAGAGACATAAGTATCTTCATTTTCAACTCTCTCATTCTTGTCATCATCTTGAGGCACACGTGATGAAGATGGTGGATCAATGATTTGCACATCGTCTTCATCATCTTTTGGCTTGATGTCTCCCACCGGCATGTTCTTCATGGCCTCCCTCAAGGGTTCATCACCTACATCATCACAATTCTCAATTGCTCCTTGGGAGCCGTTAGATTCATCAAATTCCACATCATATGTTTCTTCAACCAACCCGGTGGTATGGTTAAATACTCTATATGCTTTGGACTTTGATGAGTAACCAACAAGAAAACCAATATCACAACGTCTTTGAAACTTCCCTAGGTGTTGACGCTTCTTGTAGATGTAACATTTGCAACCAAACACCCGGAAGAATGAGACGTCCGGCTTCTTCCCATTAAGCAACTCATAGGGGGTCTTGCCAAGAAACTTTTGGAGGAAGAGGCGATTTGAAGCATAGCATGCGGTGTTGATTGCCTCGGCCCAAAACTTCTCGGGAGTGTTGTACTCATCTAGCATTGTTCTTGCAAGGGTGATCAAGGTCCGGTTCTTTCTCTCAACTACACCATTTTGTTGAGGAGTGTAGGTTGAAGAAACTTCATGCTTGATTCCAATTTCATCACAATAAGCTTCTATGTTGGTGTTGTCAAACTCTTTGCCATTGTCACTTCTAATCTTCTTTATCTTGACTTCAAATTCATTTTGAGCTCTCTTTGCAAACTTCTTGAAGCAACTTGCCACTTCGGATTTGTCATGAAGGAAGAAGGTCCATGTGTATCTTGAGTAGTCATCCACTATCACAAGACAATAGAGATTACCACCCAAACTCTTGTATGTTGTAGGCCCAAACAAATCCATGTGTAGAAGTTCTAGCACTCTTGAGGTTGACATGAAAGCCTTGGTAGGATGAGTGTTTGCAACTTGTTTGCCGGCTTGACATGCACTACAAGGTTTGTCCTTTTCAAACTTCACATCCTTCAATCCTCTTACTAGTTCTTTCTTCAATAGCTTGTTGAGAGTGCTCATTCCAACATGTGCAAGCCTCCTATGCCAAAGCCAACCAAGTGAGGTCTTGGTGAACAAACATGTCATCAAATTTGCATCTTCGGAGGTGAAGTCAACAAGATAAAGATTGTTGTATCTAAAGCCTTTGAATATTACTTGCTTGTCATCTATCTTTGAAACTTCAACTTCATTTGGTGTGAACAAGCATTGGAAGCCAAGGTCACAAAGTTGCCCAACGGATAACAAGTTGAAACTCAATGAAGCAACATAGAGCACATTTGAGAGTGAGTGATCATTTGATATTGCAATCTTGCCTATACCCTTGACTTTGCTCTTTGAATTATCTCCAAATGTGATCTTCTCTTGACATATCCCATTCTCTTCAATTGAGGTGAACATACGAGGATCACCGGTCATATGTTGAGTGCAACCACTATCAATAACCCAATGAGATCCACCGGTCTTGTAGTTCACCTACACACAAGAGATCAAGCTTTTTGTTTAGGGACCCAAACTTGAGAGGGGCCCTTGACTTTCTCAACTAGTGACTTGGCAACCCATATTTTCTTTGGCCTATTCTTGTTTGGGGGACCCAAAAACATGACTTTCATCTTTCCATTTGAATCTTTTCTTAGCATGAAATGAGCATTGAAGGCAAAGGGTCTAGCATGCTTGGGCAAGGGTTGTGGTGGTGGAGTTTTGCATTCATGAGCAAAATGACCTTCTTGACCACACTCAACACATCTCTTAGGCTTGGGCTTTGATTTGCTTTGTTGTTGAGCTTTTGCTTTCTTCTCTTGATTTGCCAAGTACCCAA
This sequence comes from Saccharum spontaneum, assembly GCA_022457205.1. Lineage (NCBI taxonomy): Eukaryota > Viridiplantae > Streptophyta > Magnoliopsida > Poales > Poaceae > Saccharum > Saccharum spontaneum. The sequence continues at coordinate 42,774,431 of CM039611.1, forward strand.
TACCACTTCTATCCATCTTCATCACGGTGTTCATGAGGAGCTCACTTTGCAAATATTGGCCTCTTGTGAACTTGCTTAGGCCGGTCTTGAGATGCTCTTTTTCTTGCTTGAGCTTCTTGTTCTCTTCAATGAGTGACTCATTTGTTGTTTGCTTCTCAAGAGCCATCAAACCTTTGAGCTTCTTGTTCTCATTTGCAAGCTTCTCATTCTCACACTTGATCTTGGCATAATCATTATGGTTGCATGACTCAACCACACTCTTGCCTTTGCTACTAGAACCTTGCTCAATGCTTTCAATGATCAAATCATCACATGAGGTAGCTATATCACACTTAACAACATGGTTAGTAGCATCATGTGTTTCAAGAGCAAGTTCATTTGCAACCACAAGACTATCATAGTCAATTTTTAATGTGGTGTACTTGTCTTTTAGAGAGCTATGGCTAGTGATGAGCTCATCATGCTTCTTCTCAAGTTTATCATGTTGATCTTTAAGCTCTTTGTTAGAAGTTTTGAGCTCCTTGAGAGTGGAAGACATAGTTTCATTTTGATCTCTAAGCTCACTACTAGTCTTTTGAGCATTTTCAAGCTTAGATGAGAGTGATTCATTTTCATTTTGAAGGTCATCATTTTCACTTCTTGTCCTTCTTATGATTTTAGTGTATTTGTTTAGCAATTTTACAAGTTCATCATAAGAAGGTGCAATCAAATTCATCATCACTATCACTATCATCATCATCATCACTATCATGATTTTGTACCTTACGTTCACCCTTGGCCATAAGGCATAGGTGAGTAGTGGACGATGATGGTGAAGAAGGCGGTGAAGGTAGTGGTGAAGATGTCGGTGAAGATGATGGCCCCATCACAAATGCGGCAACCTTCTCTTTTTCATCATCGCTCTCATCTTCGGAGGAGCCACAAGATGATTCAATGTCGGTGAGCCAATCACCAACAATATAAGCCTTTCCACCCTTCTTCTTCTTGTAGAACTCCTTCTTCTTGCCATCCCTCTTCTTGTATGGCTTGTTCTTCTTCTTCTCATCTTCTTCATCACTTGAATCATTCTTCTTGCCCTTGTTCATTTGGTGGTCTAGGGCATTGATGAGCGAGGTGGCCAAGTTCACCACAATTGTAGCAATCCATCTCCGAGATGGGCTTTCTCTTGCTACTTGTGAAGAATTTCTTTTTCTTGCCATCGAACTTGATGCCACTCTTGTTAAGCTTCTTGCCATCGAACTTGATGCCACTCTTGTTAAGCTTCTTTAGCATCTTGGTGGTCTTCCTCACCATGAGTGCAAGTGATTCATCATCGACATCACTTTCACTTGAGCTTTCTTGCACAATCATGGCTTGGCCCTTCTTCTTCTTCTTGTCATGGCTAGGCTTTGAAGGCCAAGTCTTTCTTCTTGGAAGATGATGAGCCCTCTTCCGGAGTGATGTGCCATGTACATCTCATGCGCATTGATCTTCCCCAATACTTGAGTCGGGTGTTGCGGTGGAGAGATCACTTTGATGAAGCACGGTGACAATGTGACCATACTTCTCAACGGGAAGCACACTCAAGATCCGCCTTGCAACATCGATTGGACTCATTTGAGTGAGTCCAAGAGCATTGAGATCCTCTACAAGAACATTCAAGCGCATCTCAAAAGAATTAATTTTCTTTAAAGCAATATGATAGCGTTCCTCACGCTCACTCTTAGTTCCCTCATGGAGAGCACAAAGATTTTCCCACAAATCATGAGCGTTCTTTGCATTACGCACACGATTGAAAATATCTTTGCCTAAGAGCCCCGGTAGAGTGCATTTTTGGCCTTTGCATTCCACCGGTCGTACTTCTCCTCGTCACCCGTGGGGTTTGCGGGATCCTTGATAGCGGGAAGCCCTTCGGTTGCGGCTCTAAGACACCCAACATCTATGGCTTCGAGATACGCCTCCATCCGGATTTTCCAATATGGAAAATCATCCCCCTCAAAGGTGTCCTTCCCCGTTAGACATCTTGCTCTAGGCGTAAAGCCTAAATTAGGAGCAACACGGCTCCGATACCAATTGAAAGGATCAAGATGCCCAAGAGGGGGGGTGAATTGGGCTTTTCTAAAAATTAATTGCAAGAATTAAATCTTATTAGCCGGAATTCACCCCTAGTGCCTACTTGTGTTCCTAGAGAGTCTACCGTTAAAAAGTTTTGCACCCTAGTTTCCAATCCTAGTCTAGCATGGCAATTCTAGGAATGTAAAACAAGCAATGAAAGTAAATACGAGAAAGTAATTGCTTGAATGTAAAGGGGCAAGGAACACGGCGATGTTTTTCCGAGGTATCGGAGAGTCGCCACTCCCCACTAGTCCTCGTTGGAGCACCCGCGCAAGGGTGTCGCTCCCCCTTGATCCGCGCAAGGATCAAGTGCTCTCTACGGGTTGATTCTTCGACACTCCGTCGCGGCGAATCACCCAAAACCGCTCACAACTTGAGTTGGGTCATCCACAAGCTCCGCCGGATGATCACCAAACTCCCAATCACCACCAAGCCGTCTAGGTGATGGCGATCACCAAGAGTAACAAGCTAGAACTCTCACTTGACCACAACGAGCCTAAATGAGGAGGTGGATGCACACTTGCTACTCTCGAATCACTAGTGAGGAATCACAAACTTTGATTCTCGAATCTCTATCCTCACTAGAGCTCTTGCACTCCCTTGCACTCTAAAGGGTTTTCTCAGATGTTTGAATGAGCAAGAGAGCTCTAAAAGAGGTGGAGGGGTTGTATTTATACACCCCTCAAAGAAAACGAACCGTTATTTCTGACACGGGGTCACCGGACGCGCCGGTGCTACGCACCGGACGCGCCGGTCCCCCGTAACGGTCAAAACCCGTTTTTGAAATCGAACCACCGGACGCACCGGTCAGGTAGCACCGGACGCGTCCGACGTGCAAGGGAGCTTACTGGAGTCACACCGGACGCGGGGCCGCGTCCGATGCCTGAAGACCGGACGCGTCCGGTCCTCTCTGGACCTTACTGGACTCGCACCGGACTCGCCGGTCAAGTCCAGCATCGCGTCCGACGGGCGTTCTCTCTCGATGACACGTGTCGGTCGCTGACCACTGCGTCCGGTCCTCGCGAGGACCGCGTCCGGTGATCAGGCCCGAAACCTAGCGCGGTTAAGTACACACCGGACGCGTCCGGTGTTCCCGAAGACCGCGTCCGGTGCCTGGAAAACAGCCCGAAACTCGTCGAAACGCGTCGCAACTTCAACCAAGTTGCTTCTAACTGAACCTTGAGCTAATCTAGGGTTGCCTAGCGCCAAGTTTAACAAGTGTGCACCACACCTAAACATAGGACTCGCCTAGGTCAAGCTACCCATTCATGCCCCCCTTTATAGTACGGCCAAAAGAGAAAAACGAAGATCCTAACGACTATTCCGAATGTGTCTCAACACTTCGTCATCCGGAACTAACCGTCCTTAATCTTGACGTCACTCTTTTGAAAACCGAAACGATTTCCATCAAGGGACACGAAGCCAACAGTGCTCAAAGCAGTTATCACCTCCATGACCTAACTTACCAAAGTTTCTGCAAAACACACGTTAGTCATGGTAATAAAGTGTTGTCATTAATTACCGAAACCAAACCTTGGGGCCTAGATGCTTTCAACAGCCTCAGAGAGAAATATAAAAGATAATGAGTGACTCTGAGAGCACCTATGAGGATAAAGGTATGCTAAGTTTTTCTTTTCAAAAATATGTAAAAACTCCAAGTGATAGGGATTAAGAAGAAGAAAGGCTCTTTACTCTGACCATATATTTCCCTGACTATAAGTGCACAGTGGATTTTTACAACACCCTGCAGGTATGAAAGAATGTTTCAACCCCAGATGTTTTATTAACCAACCTTTTCTCGAGGACGAGTAAAAGCCTAAGTATGGGGGTGTTTGTTGACGGTTCTTAAGTATCAATTATAACCATCAAATAAATAAAGAAAAGGACCTATATGCAAGCAACACCTAGAATTAGGGTTTGATCTAACAGAATTCCACGAGTTTTGCTGTTTATCTATTTCTGCAGGGGGTTATCAGGAAATACGGAAGAAAGGCCCACATGTCGGATTAATGACGGGATATTAACCGAACACGTAATTATCTTACATCTAGAAGATTCCAGAAGCCACGGGAACGAACGGGAGCCGTAACGGGGCCGGACACAGGGCGCCCGCCCTGCCCCCGGGACCAATCAGGTCGAGTCTCGCGGATTATGCTCCACCGCCTTTGAGGATCAAGGAAAACCGTAGGATGAAGGTCGGTTTGATCCGACGGTCCAGATTCATCCAAAAGGGCTATATAAGCAAGGCCCCTGACCCCTGGTGGAGAAGGACCCAATTCATTATTCAGTTGCATATCTCTAGTTAGGGTTTAGAGAGAGAGGTTCCCTCTAGGGTTCCCACCTCTTAGGGCTTAGCATCCAATGTGAAAGTAGAATTAGTTCTACTAGATTGAGAGAGATAGAGTGGAGGTGTAGATCGGAGGAAGCCGGCCTGTCGGTGTCTACTCCGAGGTTGTACCTGCGGGAGCAAGTTCTTCTAACCCGAGGCTTGTTCTCAGGATTCTTCAGTATTTCGACTTCTAAATTCTAGTAAGTTCTTTGTTTTATTGTTCTTTGGTTTATGAGTTTACTTTGATCTCTTCGCGTAGAGTTTAGAGTAATCATCTCTAGCGTAAACGTGGTGTTTAAGCTAGGATACTCGTAGATATCCCCTCGTCTAGCCGGACCGTGGTAGTAGCGAGGAACGTGACAATTCCGAGTTACCTTTGTATTCCATATCCCGTTAGCTGGATCGATAGGGTTTATAGGTGCGGGTTGAACATCCTTTGTGGTGTCTAGATTCCGTAAACCTCCCCAATAGAACAGTAGATCATCCTTACCAAGGTTAGAAGAAGAGTGCGGTTGTAGTCTTCTCGATGAAGAACATAGCAATCACTCCCCTGTAATAGTGTTGCTCTGCCTGCCCTATACACGAGAGGGGGACTATATAAGAATCAACGAAGCTGTCACTATCGCGAACTACCCAACAATCCGGCATATAGGGTGCAATCGCAGATAAATACGGTATAGACACCACGTCTACACAATAATTATCATTCACCCACTGTACACATGGATAAACGCTATACGATCCTAGGCATGTATATAATTCCAATCTAACTAAGCCAAGCATATAACTATGATAAACTAAGAACAATATAATTGCAAATATAATCAAGTAGAGCAAAGTCATAACCAATATATTGAAATAGAACAAAGTCATATTCATAATATTGAAGAACAATGATGAACAATTGAAGAACAATAGAGGAATTACCAAGAATCCTCTTGACAGATCCTGGAACCAATCGAAGATTGACTCCTTCTAGTTCTAATCCTATGTAGCTATGCTAACTAGAGATCTAGTTGATGTGGTGGCTCTAGGGCTTGATCAGAGGCTCTCCTCCTGAATTAGGGTTTGAAGTATGAGACGAGGGCCTCTTCTCCAGGGGCAGGGGCCTTGCTTATATAGCCCTTTCGGATGAATCTGGGCCGTCTGATCAAACCGACATTGAACAGACGGTTTTCCTTGATCCTCTAGGTCGGTAGAGCATAATCCTCGAGGCGGAGCCTGATTGGCTCCGGGGCCAGGGCGGGCGCCCTAAGGACCAGGGCGGGCGCCCTGTGTCCGGCTCCGTTACACCTCCCGTTCGTTCTCGTGGCTTCTGGACTCTTCTAGATGTAAGATAATTACGTGTTCGGTTAATATCCCGTCATTAATCCGACATGTGGGCCTTTCTTCCGTATTTCCTGATAACCCCCTGCAGAAATAGATAAACAGCAAAACTCGTGGAATTCTGTCAGATAAAACCCTAAGTCTAGGTGTTGGTTTCATTTGGATCCTTTTCTCTATTTATTTGATAGTTATAATTGATACTTAAGGACCGTCAACAGTCGGTAAGTCTTGCGAGTACATTACGTACTCAGGGTTTATTTACCCTTATTGCAGGTGCAACTTGAATAGTAGCTCTTGTGTGGAGGATTGTTCTGGTGGGCATAGACGGATCCTTGTATCTTTCCGCTAGATGTTTATTTCTATTCCGCTATTTAATTATCGCACTCTGAATTCTGATATCGTAATAAATTTTTTCTGAGACGTTGTATGGAATAAACTAAGTATTGTAAGCTCGTACTCATTATTAGATTCTGGATGTAAAATGTGGATTGTTTCGATGTCTCCCTTGGGGTGTGCTCGATGGAACTGTTTGATTTAGCTCACTTTCGGGGTACTTCATGCCTAGTGGAAGACAAGTGTCTCTGAAAGTGAGTTATTTCAGGCGGTTTACCACACGTAGAAGCGTTTTCAGCTTCGTATCCCTCTTACCTGTGGTGGTTCACGGCCCATTGGGTGGGCGAACCATCATCCGGCGCGTCCTTCGAGGGAGCGGCCAGGGGTGGCGTGTGCACGATTCCCGAAGAGGCATGATGACGGGACATGTCAATCACGCAGATCGAGACGGATGGTTTGCCTCTCATTCTACCTTCCCTTATAAATAGAAGTCTTACCTCCTATCTTCGGTATGCCTAACCGCAACCTCGTCTCCTCCGCTCCGCTGCTGCCTGTGCTTAGGGTTTCTTGCCCCCGCTCCTCCGCCATCGGCAAAGCTCTTGTTCCTTCGCCCTCGCTTCCCATGGATTCGTGGTACTGCTCCGATGTCACCCACCCGCGCATGGAGGGCCTCATCAAGTGCGGGCTCCTCCATGCGAGGACCGCGGTGATGGAGTGGCTCGTGCCCGGCGGTGAGGATGTGCCGGCGCCGCCAGATGGGTACGTTGTGGCCTTCGTGCCCTTCCTCGAGCGTGGGCTTGTGAGTCCTCCCTATCAGTTCCTCTAGGGGTTGCTGCACCACTACAATCTCAAGCTGCAGCACCTGAATCCGAACGGGATCTAGGACATCGCGACCTTCATCGCGCTATGCGAGGGATACCTGGGGATCAAGCCCCACTTCAAGCAGTGGAGGTACTTCTTCGCCGTCTCCTTGTACAAGAAGAGGGAGAAAGGTAGGCCGGACCAGTCAATGCCGATGGGGTGTGCAGGCATCCATCTCCGAGGCAGTCGGGCCGACGAGTACATGGCGCTCTAGCTGTCCCGATCCAACAAGGGATGGCACACGCAGTGGTTCTACCTAAAGAACGATGCCGCCGCCCCTCTGCCGGAGTTCACCGGTCGCCTCGTTGAGGAGGCGCCGCAAGTGTGGATGTAGGGGGGCCCCGATAAGGAGAAGAGGAAGCTCGCCGACCATTTGAAGGCCATCACGCTCCTGAAGTACCGCGGTCTCCGTGGGACCAGCGTCATCAGGGTGTACCACGCGAGGAGGGTGGCGCCGCTGATGGCGCGTGCCCTCCCGCTGTACGAGATGACGCCCGACGCGCAGCTCGACGGGATGGTGCATGCTGAGAGGCCACTCCGCGACACTGAGATCGTGTAGCGCATCAAGGACACGATCGAGGCTACACTACGTTCTAGGGACGTGGCGGCGTCGCCCTTGATTTCATCTTCCTGATCCCTTGGACACCTCACAATGCGGCCGGACGTGGGCTTCATTGAATTCATAAGTCCCTTTTGGTTTTTGCCCCCCTTTTTCTGACCCCCTGACCCCATGATTTGATCCTGAAATCGGGGATCCGCAGCCGGGTCTCGTCTTTCGGCACGTTGCCGCGCTGCTGCAGGAGGACGCGGCCGTGAGGGCGGTGAATTGTGCTGAGAACGAACGGAGGAAGAAGGAGAAGGACGACAAGAAGAAGAAGCAGCAAAGGAAGCAGGCGAGGCTGGACTGAGGTAAACGGCGCCAAGGCTCGAAGGAGGAAGAGGACGAGGAGGACGAGGAGGAGGGAGAAGAGGGAGCTCATGGCTCTAGGTCGCCCATCCCGTGGGAGGATCTGGCTGGTGAGGACAAGCCGGCAGGCGGCGGTGCGTCCCTTGGAGGACCCTTCCCATTTCACGTCGGGGTGGTCTGCGACAATCTCGAGCTGGCCCCGGTGTAGGAGACAAGCTCGCTCATGGTTCGTGTTACCCGAATCACAGACCGGGCACACGAGATGATGCGGAACGCGCTTTGCTTCAGCGTTCAACAGTCATTCGCCGTCGCCCGTTCTCACTACGAGAACATCAACCTAGAGGCGATGGGCCAGGGCTTCGCGCCTAGTTATGAGGACGACGAGCTGGATGAAATCGAGAAGACGGTGGCCTCCCCTGCGCGAAACTTGGCTGATCATATAGAGGGCGAGGTTGTCCCCCGGAGGGGTTAGCTAAGTTAGATAAAGCGGGCCATAGTGTCCATGAACTTGTAATGAACAAGTATTTCGTTTTAAGTTTGCTCGAACAAACTTTTAGCTTTTTGTTCTAGTCGTTCGAACATTTGCTCCTTTTTAATGTGTAAAAAAGGTTGATGCGATCAGATCCCTCCTGACGCTAAGTTTGGAAAGTTCGAGATACGAGCGAAAAACTCTGATCACACTGGTGAGCGAAGGTACCGTAGCCGCTGGGGCGTAGACCTCTTGCGTTCCGACCAGCTTTACTCAGGGTTTGTTCCTGTGATTCTTACTTCTAAGTCTTAACGTAAGAAGGGGTCGGGTGCGAAAAGTGTCCATGAGTATTGTATACTCATATCGGTCCCTGAGTGAGGCCCGACCCCTGGCCGAAGCTAGGGTCGATAGAAAGGTCGATGCGGTCCGATCCACTCCGACGCTAAGGTTGCAAAGTTTGAGGTGCGAACGAAAAAGACTCTGATCGCACTGGAGAGCAAAAGCACCGTGGCCGCTAGGGCGTGGGTTTTTTGCGGTCCGCATAGCTTTACTCAGTGTCTGTTTCTGCAACCTCTTACTTTCAATTCTTAACGCAAGAGGGGGTCGGATGCACAGGGTGTTCCTGAACATATATATATACCCCTATCAGCCCCCGAGTGAGGCACCGTAGCCGCTGGGGCTCTGGGTTTTTTTGTTTTTTTCCCCATTAACACAGGCGGACATCTGTAAGAAGCCCGCCTCGGTTAATACATTAACCGAGGCGGGCGGACCAACCGCCTCTGTTAAAGCCAGATTAACCATGACCTTTTGGCGAAGGCGGATCGTTTGCCCGTCTCGAATAATCCATTTTGCCTGCATCGGTTAAGTTTTGTGTAGTGGTGATGAAAAAATATTTTTTTATATTAAAATTTAGCATAACAACCAAGCGAGCGATCTCATGAAGTGATTTTAACTCATCGTGTAAAACGTTTGTTAAGAGAATCTAGACCAGAACCTAAAGCACACTAATTAAACGCAGCTCCGGCGTGCTAGTGTCGGTGTGCTGCCTACCAAAGCACCTTGACCAGATCGAAGCAAAGCTCTGAGCAAATGAGCAAAGAGGAGACGAAATCGGTGAACGAGCACTTAGCCGTCGGATGGGAACCAACGGTGGATGGGGAAACTACTGCAACCTTATTTGCTGCATCCGCGTCCGACGTACCACATGCATGTCATAAACGTGCCAAATATAAAGACAGCTACTTGTACTATGGTATTTTGTCTCGATCAGAAGAGGCGTGACACACATGCGCGTGGTGATATTATTTCCGCTCGTGCAGTGCATGCATCTTGCCAGTGTCCACACATGCAACTGTCTCAGAGGATAAGTATACACTGTAGAGAATTATTAAAGGTCGACCACACATGCTTGCAGGCATATTTAGCCCGTTCATGCATATCCACAGGGCCACACACGTCGCATTGTGATTGGCTGGATGGGTCTATATATTTCGCTCGCCTGCGAATAATCATCATCACCAACAACCAACAAGGCAGGGCGCGGCACGCCGACACCGTGTACCGGCCTAGCTAGCACTCAACTCAATTTCATCGGACTTGCAGAAAGACGAAGCAGAGCAGCGGCATGGGCACCATCCCCGCGATGCTCGTCGTCGCCCTTCTTGTCGTCGGCGCCACCGCCACCGCCACCGCCGCGGCCGCCAGACCCAGCCACACCGACACCGACGCGATTCGTCTCCCCAGCAACGCTGGTGCTGGTGGTCGACCGTGGGAGTGCTGCGACTGGGTTACCCAGCACCCGACGTTCAGGCCGCCGAAGTGGCGCTGCAACGACGTGGTGGACAAGTGCTCCGCCGACTGCCAGCAGTGCGAGGCGTCGGCGGCCGGCGACGGCTTCGTCTGCCGTGACTGGATCTTCAGCCTGTTCGAGCCCCCGGTCTGCACGCCGAGGCCGTGGGACTGCTGCGACCTCGCCGCCTGCACCAGGGACTACATCCCCTACTGCCGGTGCAGCGACAAGGTGGAGTCGTGCCCGAGCAACTGCAAAGAGTGCGAGCTTGTGGAGTCGGAGTCGGACTCGGACCCTCCTCGCTACCGTTGCCTCGACGTCTTCCACGGCTATCCTGGCCCCAAGTGCACGCCATGGATCAGTAAGCAGAGCAACTAGCTCAGCTCAGCTACTTTTTCTAAATAAATAAAAGTAGCTCAGCTCAGCTACTTGCTAGTACGTACGTCCACAATGCAAACAAATAAAAGTGGCTAGCTGATTGTCTATTCCGACATGGACGATTAGCCTAGCTCGATAGCTAGCTGCTGCTACTCTCTTTCGCTTGTCACTTAAATAACTGACGAAGCCAACTAGGCTTCGATCCCATGTGTAGAGAGTGTGGATATGATCAGCTCTACTGAATCGTTGATCATATATCCATCTCATATTTGTTCGCTGTTTGCTTCGAAAAAAAAAGTATTTGTTCGCTCTTCCAAGATCGAGTACTCACCAGCTGCTTTGTCGTAAGAATCAATGATAAAAAAAGATCGATCTATATTACTCGGGATCAACCACCCATTGTGATTTGTCGCGCGCACGCTCTCCCTCTCTTTAATATATATGCTGCTGACAACAAAAGTTTAGCAAGTACTCCCTCCATTCCTAATTATAACACGTTTTTGCTTTCTAGATACATAGTTTTTGCTATACACTTAGATATATGCTATGTCTATATACATAATAAAAACAATGTATCTAAAAACAAAGTTAAAACGTTTTATAATATGAAACGGAGAGAGTAATATATCAATGACTCTTTTAACCGCACGAGGCACATACACCGTGAGACTGAACTACCACTTGCGTTTCTGTGATGCGGACTAGAGGCTGTGGTCGTGGTACCGCACCGCGTGGCCACGACACCCCCGTGGTCTCAAAACACATGCCCAAGGGAAAATTGGTTTATAGCATCGAAAGATGACTGGTTTCGGGAAATATCACAAAAAGATGTCGGACACGTGAAATACCATTGAAAATTTACTCTGTTACCCAAGACTAACATTCTGTGACGGTTTGTGCTAACGACGTGAATCCACACCGTCTGGCTGCTCCTTTCTCCTTCCCACGCTGAGTACCGGTGGAAATCCCATCCCCTTCTTCTTCCTGAGCTCCGGCATAGGTGGATCCATGCAGATCGGCAGAGCTTTGGGTTGAGCTAGATCCGGCGGTGGCGTGAGCCCGAGTAAGAAAAATCCAAATGCTATAGTGGGAAACAGCTAGTTACCCACACAAATCAAAGCAATTAACAAAAAATATTTTCAAGTAAGAAAAATCCAAAAACTATAGTAAAAAGCTAGCTACCCGTGCATGGATGGAGGAGATGCGGCCAGCGGCGCGAGCTCGAGCGCCTCCACCGCCGCGCCTCAGGCCCTCGACACCCCTCCAACGCCGACCTTCTCGCCGGATCCGTCCCCGTTCGTCGTCGGCTCGTCGCACCGGAGCCATTTCCGCGTGCGCGTGGGAAAGAATATCTAGTAGTTAGGATGCGGGTGAGGTATCGGGGGGGTTGCATCTCCCCCTCTATTTGGGCGAGTTGGGGTGATTTTTGGTGATCACCAGTTAATGGGGATGGGAAAGGGGTGCTATTGGAGCCAACTTTTTCAGCTAACTCCCCCAATATGATTGTTGGATTGGGGAAAAGAGAGCTGTTGGAGATGCTCTCCCACCTCATCATATATTTGGGATGTTAATGAATACTCTCACCGCTCAAGATTCTTGTACTCTCTCCGCTGTCCTTTTCGTATTGTTTCTCCTCGCTCCCGCAATGGCTACTCGCCGAGCAACAACGTGCCACTGCTTAACCAACAAGCAGACACCGAGCGCTACCATGTCGACACTGAGAAGCCTAAGATTCACCACACAAGCCAAGCCAAACCTGATGAGGGTAGTGTGTGTATGTTGGTTCATTGTCTGCTAAGATCTAATTCACCATTGGATGTTGAAATCTAGCGCTATCCTATACTCCCAATCCTAACCAAGTCTTCCACGAGCAACATGCACACATCGCTTCATCACTTATAAGCACGTATTGATTTGGATTAGCTTTCTCATTTCATTATTCTTCTCTGAAAATCGTGTTGGTAAATACTCTATTGTTGATTCTATATATTTTCTTTCTCCCCTGTCACGAGCTGACCCAAACTTTTAGCTTGTTATTAAGATAATAACCAAAAATAAGTACTCCCCTTTTCAAATAATAAGACGTTTTAGCTTTTCTAGGTACATTGATTTTACTACGTATCTAGACACAGTGTATAGCAAAAGCTATATATCTAGAAAAGCCAAAACATCTTATAATCTGGAACATATATAAAAAGTATATAAATGGCTTATGTAGTCTTAGAGCAACTCTAAAAGTTTGGCCATTCTTATTTTAGAGGCTATTTTAGAATTTGTATAGCAAAAAGTAGACTCCAATGTATGTGCTATCTGATTTTGTAAAATATGAAGCTAGCTATCCCTTGATTTTAGGTGGCCATATAAAGCCAATCATGGGAGCTACCTATTTGAAGATGAGAAATAGCAGGACTGTTGTAGACCTCTTCTTTTTTAGGAGTTTTCTATTTTACAAAATAGCTAAATTATGGAATTTGACTACTAATTTTAGTCAAGCTTTTGGAGTTGCTATACTCCCTCTGTCCACCCCCACAAAAAATACAATTATGGAATCCGTGACGATCAAACTAGCTAAAATCTAACCAGATTTATAGCAAATAGTTTTAGCATTTACATCTCCAAATATTTTTTTATGAAAATATATTCTGTAATTAATTTAATAATACTTATTTTGTATAAAAAGTGTTAATAGTTTTTTATATAAAAAATCAGTTGACTTCTTGAAAGAAAAACGAGAATTGTATTTTTTTTTTCCAAAACGGAGGTAGCTATATCAGTGGGCTTTAACTAGAAGCAAATATAGAAAAAAAAAAGAATCTATCTGAAGCCCAAGCCCAACCACACCTCCCTTGTTCCCGTCTCCCTCCTTGCGTTCCTCTCGTCCGTTCGCCGACGCCGACGCCGCCGCCGCCGCCGCCAGGCTCGCAAGTCGCACCGCCGAGTCGCCGACAGTGCCTCACTCCAGGTCGATCCTCCCTTTTCTCAGATCGGGTCCTAGTTGGGCGGCAGCCGCCGCCGCATCCGTCACCTTCACACCGCGTGCGCTCTCTCTCTCTCTGCGACGACTGGGTGGGTTACCGCCGCCGCCCTACGGCAGGTGCCGAGGCCTTGGCCGATCTCTTCTCCGGCAAAGAGCGCCCAACAGGTATCTCTCACCCCCCCCCCCCCCCCCCCCCCCCCCCCCCACACACACACACACACACACACACACACACCCCTCCTCCTCTTCCCTGTCTGCTGTGCGGAACCGAGTTCTCAAACTCTAACCTCAAGCTATTTGATGCCTGCTAAACTTCTAACTTTTGCAAAAATTATTGGGTCTACTTGTGTACGCCCATGTCCCTCTACTAGATCCGCCCCTGGTGCTATTGTTGATGAAGATATGAGGTGAGGATGAGTCGAACCGTTATTAATTTATTGTATCGCTCCTCGCTTCATGTTTCCATGTACAATTAAGTGTGGAACTGAAATACCATATAAATTGTGTGCGAAAATGCTTTATTTACTTTTGTTGTCTGACGGTATGTAGTGGCGGACCCAGGATTTGTTCATGACTTGGGCCTCTACCTAGCAGTGAAAACTACCCATTAACATCACACGGAGAATTAGCAAAAATGGTAAAATTTCTAATAGATACGATGATTGAACTGAAATCGTTAAGAACATTGAACAATAAACATGAAAAATAGTGAGGTGGTTCATCCGCATCTTCCATGTCAGCATCAAGACCTGGACATGCAAAAAATGGAAATGTAAATGAAAAGGTGACAAAAAACAAAGATTAATTGAGCATACATCTTCCATGTCCAGCAGACGGCAACCAGGCAGAGTCGGAGGCCGACGACCGGGTGGCCGGCGTGATGCGGTGGCTGGTGGCGGAGGCCAGCATGGCGACCTCAGCGGCTGGAGCGGTGGTGGCGTGGCCCCTGGGTTGCCGTCGCCTGTCGCTGACTCCCCTTCTCGAGTTCTCGGCTTCCCCCGTATCTGTGACTCCATATTGCAGCACTTCGGGCGCAGTCGGGAGAAACGGGAGGCTGAATCCTGGTTGCTGGGAAGCATGCCCTAGTCATTTTCTTACTGTGCCTTCGTTTATGGGCCCTAAAACTATATGGGGTATAAAGTGCTACTAGGCCAACGACTAGGGCCTGGGCCCTAAGGGCCTTAGGCCCAGGTCCCTGTCGGTATGTGCCCTGGTGTGGGTGGTTTAGATCCTAGTTGGTGACCTGGCTGTGCCAATTCACCAGATCCGCCACTCTTCACTATACTACCCATGACCTGAATTTGGCCCGCCTCTGTCTGTTCCCCATAAGGCTGTGACAATAGTTTTTTTTCCACTCTAGTGCTCATGTTCTATCCTCTGAGAAGTTAAACTTCTTCAGCAAGCTGATATATGTTCCATGGTGTTATTTTTTTCAAATTTAGGAATTTAGATTCCATGTACACACCATGACAAGAATAGTGATATTCCCATCACTTTCTCCTAGTTATAATGCTTCCTTTCCTGAACATATTGATTGAAAGTTCAAGGCTTGTATTGTCTTGACCTATGAAACACAATCCAGCATTGCGGTGTTATCCCATATATATATGCAAGGATTTTGGTACAAAAAGATAGCATTATCATGGATTACTCTAGTATTCATGCATTTTTATCAAGCCCTGCCCTCTACTTGCAATAGCTTATCTATCAAATTTCTCTGTCACTATAAATGAAATTTCAGTCATAATTATTCAACTTGTATTTGCAAGACAGCTATGCATGTAACACCTTTATAGCAGTTGGATAGTATCATAGTAGATACCATGCTGCACACTCTCAGGCTTTATGTTCATATAAAAGCGAACTTCTCATTTGGAAAGTGAAAACTGCCTCTGCGTGAAAGCGTGACATTCGCTATTTGCTTTACAAATATCTGGACCTATCTGGGCCCAGGGCAAGCATGATATGGTGATTGGTAAACGACACTGCCGACGGTTAGCTGTTAAACAAGCAACCTTTTGCCAAATCCCGATGAATCTGAAAGCACTTAAATGCCTTTTCTTTCTTATTTGGGATTGATGTTTGATTCTTAGTGTTCCATTTGGTCGTTACTCACAACTGCATCACACGTTTTGTTCAGAGAGATTAACAATTGGATGAAATTGGATTTGTGCTCCAGTTTTGAGAGTAAATGTTCTTTGACGTCTAAATCATCAGGAATGATACTTAGCGCACAATTAATCAATACGTTAGATTATAGTTCTTTGTGAATCGAGACATTCGGAATGGAATGAATCCTAGGGAAAATAGGAACACTATGCTTTCACATAATCCCATTCAAATGTCTATGTAGGATTTTAGTTTGTGGTGCTATTTGCTCATATAAGTTAATTGCTACTCCCTCCATTCCAAATTGTAAGTCGCTTTGACTTTTTTTTGTACATGCATTTTGCTATGCATCTAGATATAACATATGTTTAGATGCATAGCAAAATGGATGTACCAAAAAAGTCTAAGTGACTTATAATTTAGAACGGATGGAGTATTTTCTTATTCTTTGTGTTGTCCAAGTAATGTTTAGTTTAAATTGAAATGCTTAAGAAAATATAGGTTTCTTTACTAAAGCATTTATTTTGTGGTCTATTTGAACCTGTTCTTACAGACTTCTTGGTTTTTCAGTTATGTTGACCTAGGATGAGATAACCTGAAACAATGGACACCCTTCATAGCGACCCTTATTCCAGGAGCAGCTTGCAACTACAAGTTAGGGATGGCTCCATGTCCTTTGAGAACAACAGCATAGTTTTGGATAAGCATGAGGTTGTCAGCCCTCGAGTTGGCATGACCTTTGAGACGGTTGATCTGGCATATCAATTCTACCTAGAGTATGGCTATCGTGCAGGCTTTGGGGTCTCAAAGAGGACTTCCCACAGTGTTGATGGGGTTAAATACCGTGCTACATTTGTTTGTTACAAAGGTGGCATTGCTAGGATTAAGCCTGGCCTCAAAGCTCGAAGGAGGCTTGTTGCAAAGACTGGTTGCAAAGCAATGATGGTAGTGAAGTTTAATGCCAGTGAGAACCATTGGGAAGTGGTTTTTGTTGAGTTGGAACATAATCACCCATGCAATCCTGAGATGGTCAGATTCATGATGTGCTTTAAAGATCTTCCTGACTGGCAAAGGGAGCACCGCCCATTCAATGCCAAAACTCGATTGAACCCGAAGATTCACTCTGGTAGAGGCAGGCCACCCAACCAAAACAAAGATTTCATGGTGAAATCCTTCTCCCAGTCAAATTATTCCATTGATGGGGCAGGGAAGACTGGAAAGTTGAGGTTTGCAGAGGGTGATGTTGAGGCACTCTTAGTTTTCTTTGATAAGATGCAAGCTCAAAACTCCAACTTCTTCTACAACTGGGACATGGATGATGAAGGTCGGCTCAAGAATGTTTGCTGGGTTGATGCTAGATCCAGAGTTGCATATCAACACTTTTGTGATGTTATTTGCTTTGATACTGTCTATTTGACATATCAGTTTGTCATTCCATTGGTCGCGTTTCTGGGAATCAACCATCATGGGCAGTTTGTGTTGTTAGGATGTGGTCTACTTGGAGCCGAGTCTCCAGAGACTTTTGCATGGTTATTCAAAAAATGGCTAAAATGTATGAATGATAAAGCACCGGAAGCAATTGTTACGACTCATTCAAGGCCAGTAGTCAAAGCTGTCAATGAAGTATTTCCAAATACTCGGCACAGATACAACCTTTGGCATATAATGAAAGAACTTCCTGAAATGTCTGGAAGAGTTGAGGATAAAGAAGCAGTCAGTCTGAGAATGAAAAAAGTAGTCTATGATACAATTACATCAGCTGATTTTGAGAGGGAGTGGGTTGAAATGATCAATCAATATAATCTTCATGATAACCAGTGGCTTACAACCTTGTTTGAAGAGAGGGCAAAATGGGTACCAGCATATGTAAAGGATACTTTCTGGGCTGGTATCTCCACTGTTCGTCGTAGTGAACGATTGGAGGCCTTTTTTGATGGATATATTACACCAGAAACCACAATAAAGACATTCATTGAACAATTCGATACTGCTATGAAGCTCAGGTCTGATCGAGAAGCCTATGATGATTTCCGTTCATTTCAACAAAGGCCACAGGTCCTGTCTGGTCTTCTGTTTGAGGAGCAATTTGCAAATGTCTATACAATAAATATGTTCCAGAAATTTCAGGATCAGTTGAAGCAGCTGATGAATGTGAATTGCACTGAAGTCAGTAGGAATGGCTCAATAGCGACATACACGGTAACAGTAATTGGAAAGGAGAGGAAGTTTGACTACAGAGTGATGTATAACAGTGCTGAGAAAGAAGTGTGGTGCATCTGTAGGTCATTCCAATTTAAAGGTATTTTGTGTAGCCATGCTCTTGCTGTCTTGAAGCAAGAGCTTGTGATGCTAATACCTCCCAAATATATTCTTGATCGATGGCGGAAGGACTACAAATGCCCCGAGGAACCTAAGGAAACCCCCATCTCACCGAAAGCTGCTAAAGATACAGGGAAGAGCTCAAAACCTGAAAACATTCGGGAAGATCAAGCAGACAATCTCTACAAGCATGGACACCAGTACTTCGCTGACATCGTGGAAATGGGAGCTACTGACCCTGATGCGATGGAGTACGTCCTTTCTGTGATGAAAGAAGCTAAAGAGAAAGTGCGCAAGTTTGAGGAGTCTCGAAAAGAGAAAAGGCCTGGAGAGAGTCCAGTTTCTGCTGGTAAAAAAGGTGCAAAGTTTTCGAAGCCATCCACAGAAGAAGTTGGCAATGGAGCATCAGTTTCGACTCCGACTGAAGCAGTGGCTTCAGTCACAGTGGTGTCATCTGCTCCATTGGCGGCAGCCTCAACAATGATGGCTATGGCGCCACCTTCAGCAGCTGTGGCCCCAGGAATGTTTTTAGTTCCAATGCACCCGCATCCCTTGGTGTTCCCACCCTTCACCCCTGCAATTCCACCTGCAGCAGCTCCTGTAGCCCCACCTGCTGCACCAGCAACCAATGTTGCCTCCAACACCTCAAAGAAGCGAAAGAAAAGAAAGGGGAATATTTGATCTTCTGATGCTGTTTTAGTGATGAGTAAGCTGCCTTTTGCATATTGCTCCAATTGTATTGTGTCAAGATTAATGCTTCCTGGAATTTGTTATTTTTTATACCTAATAAATGTGTTGTTCCAGATCTAAAACAAGATATGATCGGTGAAGTACAAGCATCAGGCTTTGACATGAAATTGATCTATCGATTTGTCTCTTCTGCGGGTTTGGTCTTTCTAGAAAAATCTCTTCCGCGGGTTGTGCTGCCCATGAGACTGCCTGCTGCATATTCCTGGGGTTGGTCTTTCGAGAAAAATCTCTTCTGCGGCTTCACAGCTGAGGCAGTTAGTCTAAGGTAATGTTGCGTTCAAAAGATGCAGCGAACAAGCATGCATTTGGCCTGAGCATACTGATCTCGATTAGTGTAGATTACTAGATTAGATTGCCTGTAGTGTACATTATCGTTCTCAGTGCCGGAAATAATCTAACATGTAGTCCAGTTTATGAATGTAAAGATCTGTTTATGATTATGGGTTGCATTTATGGGGAAGGATCTGGATCTTATTAAGAACTATGAATTACAAGCATTTGCAGTCGTTTGAGTTTTCAAAAGGTCAGTCCTAGTGGATTACACTCTTTCCATTTGGCAATGTTTGTCTATTGTATTTGGAGAATATATTTCAATGTTTTATATCCACTGAAGACATTATAAGGGAGTGCATGGACCTGTAGCTACGATCGAGTAGTGTTACTGCCTGCTTTTCCTTTCCCAGCGCTGGTGAAGATTGGTAAGACCGCTGCTGACTGCTGGGCGCTCCTCGACGAAGCCCGAGAAAAGTTGCTGTTCGCAAGCCATGCGTTCATGACTTCATGGCGCGGTTTTTTGTCTTGCCTTTATCCGCTTCTACTTCTGGAGAGACGAGACCGGCGGTGGTTCCATTCCTCTATTCCGGGCATCGACGTCATCCGTAGGGAGATGGGCAAATGTGAAATGTGCAACACAAGTGACACCAACACCACGACGAGAAGGCACGGAACGGACAACTCACATCTCGAAGGCCCAGAGAATTCAAAGCCGCGACGCGAACGCGACCAACGCCTCCGCATCGCTCGCCGTGACAACTGACAGCTTCGGAACTTCCCTTCCCTCCCTAGTCTCCCTCCCTTCCCAGTCACGAGTCAAGACGCCGACGCCGAACCCAAACCGCCCCGCGCCCCATCATCCCCAGCGCCGCGTGTCGCGCTCCTTCTCCCGCCGCGTGCCCGCGCGCTCGGCACACGTCAGTCAGGGCCCCCAGACGGCCAGACCCGCAACTGCCACCTCCAAACTACAACCACGCTCCCCAGCAGGGTTAAAAAAACCGGTCGGTTTACCGCGGTAAACCGCGGTAACCGCCCTAACCGGACCGGTCCGGTTCCGGTCCGGTCCGGTTAGGTATTTTCCAAATTCAAATTTAAAATTTGAAAAAAAAATGCTGAAAAAATTCCTAAAAATAGTTCATGATTTATAGAAGCCAATGGTGTAAAAATTTTTCAAATTGGAGTTCGTTTAGTATTTATTTATACGTATAGAAGTTTGAAAAAAAGAAAAAAAATCCCGGTCCCGGCTCGTTAAGGCCCCCAAATTCAAATTTAAAATTTGAAAAAAAACAAAAAATGCTGAAAAAATTCCTAAAAATAGTTCATGATTTATAGAAGCCAATGGTGTAAAATTTTTTCAAATTTGAGTTCGTTTAGTATTTATTTATACGTATAGAAGTTTGAAAAAAAAAGAAAAAAAAATCCAAACTCAAACCGAGCGGTAAACCGGTCAAACCGGCCGGTTACCGCTCCAAACCGGCCGGTAAACCGGAACCGAACCGAACCGAAGCAGGGTTTGAATTTGATTTTGAATTTGGCCGGTTACCGACCGGTTACCGGTAAACCGGGCCGGTTTACCGCTACCGGAGGCCGGCGGTTACCGGAAACCGGTCGGTAAAAAAAAACCGTGCTCCCCAGCCCGCCGGACGCTCCCGGCTCCCCACTACTTAATTCTGAGCCGGGTCCCTCATCCACGGCGTGCGCTAAGCTAGCTACCGCGATCGCCATGCGGCTCTACGTGTACGTGCTCGAGGCGCGCGGGCTCCCGGCGCCGCGGGCGCACCGCGGCGATGACGGCGGCGGCGTGCTGTTCTACGCGAAGGTGACGGTGGGGAAGCAGCGGTTCCGGACGCGGGCGGTGGAGGCGGCGGAGCTGGGCGGCGCCGCGGCGGCGGCGGCGGCGTGGAACGAGGAGTTCGTGTTCGCGGTGGGGGCGGCGGACGGAGCTGCCGGGGACGAGGAGGAGTTCGAGGTCGCCGTGGCGCGGCGGCGGCGGGGAGGGAGCGGGAGGGAGGTGGTGGGCACGGTCAGGCTGCCCGTGCCGCCCGCCACCACCACCACCGCTGCTGCTGCTGCTGCCCCGGGGGAGAGGCGGTCCGTGCCGCCGACGTGGTTCACGCTGCAGCTGCCGCCCGAGGGCGGACGACGGCGGAAGGGCGGCGGCGGCGACGAGGCCGTGGCGGATTGCGGTAAGTGCACAAGTTTGCTCTCGCGAGCATGATACGCTTGACGTTTAATTTCTGCCGTGCTTATGCATTGCTCGATCGTGTTGGTCGGCGCGCGCGGCAGGCTTTTGGGCGAAGCCACCGCGCGTCTTTGCCAATTGCTGCACGCAAGTGCAGGGTAGCGCTCGGATTCCCGCATGCAGCTGTCAGGCGTAAACTTCCGTAACCGTGAGTCATTAGCAAGTACGGAGTCGGTCGCATACGTGTGATAATTATTAGTTAACCGTGATGCGTACGGAACAGCAGATTGTAATCTGATGGAATGCTGATCCTTCTCATGTGGCTAGGGATGCTTCTGCAATAAACTAGTGTCTGTCGGAAAGCATTGACCACTTTTGACTTGAGATCGAAATGCTAGTGACGGATGGTACGTTTTAGTTTTATAACAGCATTAGTATGTACCTGAACCGTAGATCTGATCCAAATTTTCAGGTCCCGTCCAATTCAAGACAACTTTAGGTTTCAGATGTTCAGTATATGCTATTATATTTCTTCTTCAGTTAAGGACTGCTTACCCTGCCAGATTCTTTAAAAAAAGGTTTAAGGACTGCTTATTCATAGTTATACTGGGCACACTTTAGAGCCATAGATTGTATGATGATTATACTTTCCATTACTTCTCACGAAAGGTCTATCCATAATGATTTTATTCGTATTGCTTTCAACCAGGGAAAATTCTCCTCAGCTTTTCACTTTATGGAGAAAACAATGACAATTCTGTCGTCCACATGTCCCCTTCTTCGAGCTCCAGAAGCTACACCGATGCCGAAGTGGAGAGATTACTTGATATGGAACATTCAAGTTCTAATGGTGGGGTGGTTGATTCTCCCAGGAGCCATGACACAGAGTGGACTTCTCTAGATAACTCTGACCATTTCATACATGAAGATTCCAATTCAATTACTGAAGTTGATGACCTAGCAGAGACTAGTATGGCAACAGCAAATGGTGCGAGTGACACCGAACATATGGCTCCAGATGCTAGCTTTGAAGAAGCTATGGAGATCATGAAATCTAGAAGCACACCAGAAATGCCAGAAGATCTTGATGGCGGCATCATATTTGAGCACACTTACCTTGTGGAGTCAAAAGAACTGAACCATCTTCTATTCGGACCTGATTCTCAGTTCTTGAAAGATCTGCGTGAGCTTCAAGGTACCATGGACTATGAGGAGCAGCCGTGGACATGGAAGAGCATGGATCCTCCTAGCTTAACTAGGACATGTCAATACACCAAAGGCGCATCAAAGTTTATGAAAGCTGTCAAGACTAGTGAGGAGCAGACATATCTTAAAGCGGATGGCAAGAATTTTGTGATTATGACTCGTGTTCGTACTCCTGAAGTGCCCTTTGGGAACTGTTTTGCAGTTGTTTTGCTCTACAAGATAATCCACAGCACCGGGTTATCAGGAGGTGAAGAAAGCGCACATTTGACTGTATCATACAATGTAGAGTTCCTTCAGAGCACCATGATGAGAAGCATGATTGAGGGGAGTGTTCGAGACGGGTTGAAAGAAAATTTCGAAGGTTTTGCTGAAGTATTGTCTAGGCATGTCAAAATGATTGATTCGGTAGGGATGGATAAAGAGCAGTTGCTGGCGCCATTGCAGGTAGAACACCAGTCAAATATCAGGCTTGCTTACAAGTATTTTTGCAATTTCACTTCCATTTCAACGGTGCTATTTGCACTATATGTTCTTGTGCACATCTTTCTGTCAAAACCAGGCCCAATCATGGGCCTTGAGTTCAATGGTCTAGATCTACCCGACTCATTCGGAGAGCTGATCACAGCTGGCATACTAGTCCTTCAATTACAGCGTTTACTGAATATGGTGTCTCATTTTGTAGAGGCAAGGTTACAGAGAGGTATGCTCTTCTCTTCAATTGTTGTTTTGTTTTCTCGTATCCTATACATGATTGATGGTTCAACTCTGTGATGTCATGAATGATACTTATCTGCCACCTTTCATGACAGGAAGTGATCATGGGGTTAAAGCAAATGGTGACGGTTGGCTGTTAACTGTAGCTCTGCTAGAGGCTACAAGCTTGCCACCCGTTTCATGTGGATCAGTTGACCCTTATGTTGTGTTCAGCTGTAATGGCATAACAAGGACAAGTTCTGTTCAACTTCAGACTCAGGAACCTCAATGGAACGGTGAGTAGATTTCACCTGCTAGCACGTTGCATTGCAGACCTATGATTAAGCTTGTAGTCTTATCTGATTCACCGTTTGTAACAAAACTGAAAGAACATTGCAGAGATAATGGAATTTGATGCCATGGAAGAACCACCTGCCGTGTTGGATGTTGAAGTTTTCAATTTCGATGGTTCATTCGATTTGGCTATTTCCCTTGGACATGCTGAAATTAATTTCCTGAAACACACATCAGTAGAACTGGCAGACATATGGGTGCCCCTGGAGGGAAAACTTGCCCAGACATGTCAGAGTCGGTTACATTTGAGAGTATTTCTAGAGAACACAAAAGGACCAGAGGCATCGATGAGAGAATACCTGAGTAAGATGGAGAAGGAAGTTGGTAAAAAGGTAACTTCCGATAATTTGTGCTCATGATCCCTTCACGTGTAGTAACCCTCTTGACAGTGTGCCTGCGTGTGTTGCAGTTGCATGTTCGGTCGCCTCACAGAAATTCAACATTCCAGAAGCTTTTTAATCTGCCAGACGAAGAATTCCTTATAGCAGATTATGCATGCTCCTTGAAAAGAAAGCTGCCTTTGCAGGTAAATTCTCTACAAGTGCTGGGTTTTACTGTCAAGGTTGGCTTTATGAACTCTGCAAGATCAGCATTTTACTAGAAGCACAGAATAATTAATTGATGATGCGATGGACCATAGCTACTGCCCTGTGCTCTTTGGACAACTAAAACATGACATCTCACACAAGTAGTTTATTTGTTAGTTTTCATGTCATACACTCATACAGTCATACATGTGTATGAATGCTCACTTGTAAATTGTAATTGGTTGCTGCTGCTGCTTCCGCAGGGGAGGCTGTTTGTGTCCGCCAGAATAGTTGGTTTCTATGCTAATTTGTTTGGACACAAAACAAAATTCTTCTTTCTGTGGGAAGACGTGGAGGAGATCGAAGTGCTACAGCCATCTTTCACAACCGTAGGCACCCCATCGCTACTGTTTATTCTGAAGAGTGGCCGGGGACTCGACGCAAAGAGTGGTGCAAAGTCCCAAGACAAGGAAGGGAGACTGAAGTTTCAGTTCCACTCTTTTGCATCGTTCAGCAAGGCTAGCAGGTTGTCATCTCTCAATTGTTTGTTTAGCCATCAGTATCAGTACTGGGACGCCCTGACCGATGAATTGGTCTGTGGAAAACGAAATCATCTCTCAATTTTTTCCTGTCTATCACAGGACAATAATTGGTCTGTGGAAAACGAAATCGTCGGCCATGGAACAGAGGTCCAAGCTGGAAGAAGATCGTGAAGAAGATGCGAGCTCCGTTGATCTTGATGCTGTTCAAGCTGTGTTGAGCATTGGAGACGTGCCTCTCTCGAAGGAGTATACTTTGGAACATCCGATTGACGTACGTGAGATCCCTATGCTTATTTGGCTGCCTCTTTTGCTGACAGGATTTTATCAGTTTTGGTTTGGCTTAGCCTGCGCGCCATCAGTTGAAATGCTCCTCTTACCATACATAGGACTACATAGGACAGCTGTTGCTTTCACTAACGTAACTACGCCAGATAATAATGAGATAAACAATGCAAAAGCAGAATCGAATTCAGTTGTCAGCATGCGGCTATGTATATGTGCTTCCGGAAACCTGAACCTTGGGTTGTCGCAGGCTGATCTGCTCATGGGTGTGTTCGACGGGGGAGCCCTGGAGACGCGGACGATGAGCCGTGTCGGGTGCCTCGACTACTCCGCCACCCCGTGGGAGGCCGCGAGGCCGGGCGTCCTGGAGCGGCACGTCAGCTACAAGTTCAACCGGTACATGTCCATCTTCGGCGGCGAGGTGGTCAGCACCCAGCTCAAGTTCCCGGCGGAGGACGGCGGCGGGTGGACCATACACGACGTCGTCACGCTCCACAACGTCCCCTTCGGCGACTACTTCCGGGTATATACGCGCGCGCGCGCCATTGTTGATTCCATCTGAGGTACGTGGGACGGTGAAGTGACTAGCTGTGCGCACAGGTCCATCTGAGGTACAACGTGCAGAGCGCCACGTCGGAGGCGCCGAGCAGCCGGTGCGAGATACTGGTCGGCATCGAGTGGCTCAAGAGCAGCAAGTTCCAGAAGAGGATCGCCAGGAACATCTGCGAGAAGCTGGCGCACAGGGCCAAGGAGGTGCTCGAAGTGGCAGGGAAGGAGATAGCCTCGGCCGTATCAGGCTAGGCTAGGGGTTGCCGGTTGCCTAGCAGACTACTCCAAGACCAAGCTGGAGGAGCTGGTCAGCTGGCGCTTTTGTTCTCCGTCCTACGGCTGTCCGGCAGCCGGCAGCTGGCAGGACCATAGAAATCTCCTCAGTTCTTTGTCACTTCTCACTGTTTTTCGCTCGATAATAGTTCACACGTAACAGGAAAAGTCCCACGAGAAATAGTTAGATCTCAAATAGAAGGGAGAAGAGAGGTATACCTGTAACGAGTGCCAATAGTTTCTTCCGATGAAATGAAACTACAAGTCTGTAATTAAACTACATGTTGCTTGATCGTCTTGGTAGGTCAACAGCAGAGTTCTTTATAGTGGATACTATTTAATAAAATGGTAGGTCAAGTGAAGATATTGAATAAGAATGGTAGGCAATAAGTAGCCATTTTGCTTTCTCAATATTTTTTTAATTACAAAATTATTACACAACTAGAGCTTAAAGTATGTGGGTATATAACATAGACAAGGATATCTCAACAAATAGTATAGTTAGCAATAAATATTTAATAATTAAATATATGAATTAATCAATCATTATTTATAAAATATTTTTCATGAAGTTATAAATTATATAAAAATGTACACAATTAAAGAAATTAAGTATTAAAGTAATTTACAATAACAATTATATTCAGATTAAACTAAATTAGAAAAATACTAAAATTAACTTACTCTTTACGTATCACTAGCAGATATGCCAATATGCCTGTACGACATGTGCGTGTTTATGAAAAATATTTCAAATATAACAGGAATTTTAATTGAATTCTCGATATGTCAATTCATATATCATAAAACATTTTTTAAATATACAGAAATAAAATGTCTTATAGATGGGTTCTCGTCTGAGTGTTGTAGTTTTTAGCTCATGGTTGTCGGAGTCCTTTTTCGGCTTGGTGGGTGTCGGAGTTCTCGAGCAAGACAATTTGGCTTGTATAGATGTTGGAGTCTTAGTCTATCTCCAACAGATGCCCCATATGGGCACCCAACCCAAAATAGGTCTTGGATAGTACTATATCGGCCTTTAGCAGAGTATCTATATGCGAGACCCATTTTGGGTGGCAGCCGAGTCACAACCCAAATATGAGCATCATCTCTCTTAGAGACTCATCTGCAGAAAGGGTTCTCTTTTGAGTCCTGTCATTGGAGGAGACTAAAAATAGATATTAAACTCTTTGCCTGTAGCACTACCAAAACATGGAATATGTTTTGTATTTTGGGTGTTATTGTTGGAGATAGTCTTATATTGACTTGTATTATATTGACTTGTATGGATGTTGGAGTCTACGGAAAAAGCTCACTCTCTTACGGGGATAAACTGACTTTTTATAGAGTGATTAATAATATTAAAAGTTATGTATAGATATACTATTAAATAGTTTCAATACATCATTAAAAATATTAAAATTAAGCAATTAGTCACTAGTCATGATAGAAAACTTTCAAAATAGATTTATTACACCTTATTCTTCATGGATATAGATAAATATTAGATATTCTATATTTTTTGTCAATAGGGATCTAGAATTGGATAGAGAAGAATACGAAAAACGAATTTAGATACATCTATTTAGCATTCAAGTTAGAAACAGATACGAAATATCCATATTATAAGTTTTAGAGGATACGAAATGTTGAATAATTCGGATCTATTTCCATTTTCCATTCCTACATAAGATGCATTTAATAACTTAAAAAAATACGTTCGTTTTTTCTTTGGCTGAAGCCAAAGTAGAGCAGGGGCAGTTAAAAAAAAGTAGAGCAGGGGCTGTCATGCTTTTAAAAAGAGTCGGTATATAGCTGTCGGCAAATCACTCGCTCTCACAGCGACGACTGTACTGATACTCCTGGCCTGGCCTGTGAAAAGGAAAGAAGAGGTGGGGGAGCGTGGTTTGGTGGCCTGTACTCCACTGATTTGCAGCAGCGGATGGCGGCGCCGCTGCTCCCCCCTTCCGTCTCCGTGCTCCTCTCGCTCCACATCGCGCTGCTGCTGATCCTCTGCTCCAGCCAGGTACCTGCCCCTCTTTCCCTCCTATCATAATTAGCCTGCTTGCGGTCCGATTCTTGCTACGCTTTTCGACACTTCCTGGATGTATATACCTGGCTGCCTGTAAGTATGTGGATCAATTTTTTGTCCGGATCTGGCCTCAGTTCTTGCTACAGTTCTGTTTGATTCTAAAATTGCCTTCCGACTAGTTAATCTGGGTGCATAACTCGTGGTCTCGGAACCACAGTTCACGTCAACGCTGGGTTTCAATGAACGAATGATTCTGTTGGTTATCGTTTGCTGGGTGTCAATGAACTAATGATTCGGTTGGCTATCGTTTGCAGGTAGGGGATTCCTGCTCCTCCGTGAGCGACTGCGGCACGGGCCTCTACTGCGGCAACTGCCCCGCTGCAGGCAGGACCAAGCTCTCCTGCATCAGGGACCTAGCCATCCAGCCCACCTCCATTGTAGTGCACTGCATTCCCCTCTTGTAATTTTCCCCTTCTTTCTCTGTGACCACTTTGTTGTTGATCTATATTCTACGGGGGTTCGCTTCTTGCTCCAGGTGAAGGGGCTGCCCTTCAACAGGTACTCATGGCTCGTCACCCACAATTCCTTTTCCATCCTCGGGGAGCCGTCGCGCACTGGGGTTGAGAGGGTCACGTTCTACAACCAGGAGGACTCCGTCACCAACCAATTGAGGGTAGGTCCTGGATCCATGACCAAATTATTTCCTCGGGCTTCTGTTTATTTCAGGTGTGTCATCTAGCAATTCACAATGGTGTTGTTCGCAGAATGGTGTCAGGGGATTGATGCTTGATATGTATGACTTCAACGATGATGTATGGCTCTGCCACTCCCTGCAAGGGCAATGCTATAACTTCACCGCTTTCGTAAGTTTATTCTTTGCAGATACTTACCAGTCTATTGCCTATCACAGAATTTGGTAGGCTATCTTGAATGCAATGTAGGTACATTATTCTGTAACTTATATGTTTGAGCTCGAAGCTCCCAATTTTTGATGATAGCACCTCCTCCAGACCTCAACTGGTGTGAATAAATGTAGGAAACCATAGTTTATTTCTTGGTTCCTCAATTTATCCGAAACTTCAAGAGATGTTACATGGGCTCCATTGCTCCAAAACGCCCCAAACTAAGATGTTCGACTTAAATATAATGTTAGGTACCAGCAGTTGACACACTAAAAGAGGTGGAAGCATTTCTCTCCGAGAATCCCACAGAGATCATAACAATATTTATCGAGGATTATGTTCAATCACCGATGGGACTGAGCAAGGTCTTTACTGCTGCTGACTTGATGAAGTATTGGTATCCCATCTCGGAAATGCCAACTGGTGGCAAGGACTGGCCAAGCGTCACAGATATGGTTGCAAAAAACCGCAGATTGCTGGTGTTTACTTCTGATGCTTCAAAGGAGGCTAGTGAAGGAATAGCTTACCAATGGAGCTACTTGCTAGAGAATGAGTGTAAGTACAACTCTCGTTGCTCTAGTAACATCTAAAACCATTTTTCCTGAATATTGGTACTCCCTCCAGTCATAAAAACAAAAATGTCGTTAGGAGAAGATTTGATTAAACATCAATAACTTTGTTATTTAGTTTGGGAACATGTAAGATATATTTCTTGATTTGTATTGGAAAATACCTGTAATATCTCATGAACTTGAAGGGTTTTAAGAATATATTCTACAATATATTATTGGTCAATATATGCATCGAAGACCATGTAGTGTCAAAATGTGAATTGTGAAGTATTTTTTTACCGATAGAGTAGGAAATAGTGATGACCAAATCTGAAATATTCCAGTCACAATGCGTACTACTCCCTCTGCTTCAAATTGTAAGTCGTTTTGTCTTTTCTAGGTATATAGGTTTTGTTATGTATCTAAAGAAGAGAATAAATTAAGTAGTAAGTGTCCTTCCACAAACTTCACATGATGAAATTTGATTATAAATAGCTGTAAATTTGTTGACACCAGGAGTTTGGTTTATGACTTTATTTATTGCAAGACAAGCATCAAGGTTAGAATTTGCATTCCTAACAAAGAGGCTAGATTATGCCTCAGATTGGCCTCGTGGCCATCTATAATTGCTATATGAGAAATGTATTGGTAATTACCCTGGTAACTATTACTCAACTATAATGCATGCACAATTGATTTTGATTCCTACCTTACACCAAGGACAAACAATAGAGTTTCTTCTGTATCCAAATTCATATTTCATTTCTCATAATCATGGCAGC
Source organism: Saccharum spontaneum (assembly GCA_022457205.1). Taxonomy (NCBI): domain Eukaryota; kingdom Viridiplantae; phylum Streptophyta; class Magnoliopsida; order Poales; family Poaceae; genus Saccharum; species Saccharum spontaneum. Next base: position 42,804,217 of record CM039611.1, read on the forward strand.
TGGAGATCCAGGGATTGTGCCTGGTTCTTGTCCAAACAGGAAGGAATCACAGCCACTGAACTCAAGGTCTGCATCTCTATTTCTGCAAAATTACTTCCCCACGATGCCTGTGCAGAATGAAGCATGTAAAGAGAATTCTGGGCTACCACAAATGGCCCAAGCTTGTTATGCTGCAGCTGGAAATAGAATCCCGAACTTCATAGCTGTGAATTTCTACATGGTAATATTTGATTTCCCACAGTTACAGACAAAATGCCCTTGTTGTATGGAATAGAAATTTTCTTACCGTGATATGTGCAGCGGAGCGATGGTGGTGGTGTTTTTGATGTTCAAGACAGAATCAATGGCCGCACCTTATGTGGTTGTGACACCATTGCTGCTTGCCAGGTAATTGCAAAGCGCTGTAGTTTTAACTTTTAATGTTGGGACACTTTTTGCCCCTTCTGAGTTAGCATGCTATTTGTTTTCTGTGATTATTAGCACCAGGGCTGACTTGTTCAAGAGAAGACCGTCGAACATTCTCTTTTGGAGCATACAAATTCTATCATTTTTCTTTTCATATTGATGGTTTTTGTTGAATATCTGCAGGCTGGGGCACCAATGGGTGCATGCAAGGACACCGGGGCACCAAATCAGACTACATCGTCATCGTCCTCTGTAAATGGAAATGTCTATTCAGGAACTATAGAATTCAAGACACATTCCACTAGTGCTGCCAGCAATACCTCCATCCGGAGTAGTTTTGTTTTTCTGCTAAGGCTGCAGATGACTTCACTGCTTTTCTTATCTTTCAGGCTTTAGTTTTTATATTTCGACGTTTTTTTTTCTCTCTCCTACTATATATATAGATGAAAGTAACATCAACTTTTGTTGTGAGCTTGCTTCTCTATTGGGATGGCGGTTAGTGCCTCGCTAGCTTTATAATCTATAGTTGAGATGGGGAGCAGACTAAGGTTGGATCAATGTTAATGCAAGAATGAGTAGAGATCTTACTCTGCTCTCCCGGGAGTAGTAGTACGAATACAAAGAAACTGATGAGTGGATGTTCATGCATGCTGGTCCGTGCCATATGCAAATGTGTTGTTACTCCCTCCATCTCAAATTATAAATTATTCTAACTTTCTTGGAGAGTCAAAACATTTTGATGGACATCTGATGCGGAAGGACATGATCTCCATGACCTCCAGCCCAAGTACACGAACGATGGCTCCATAGTAACGAGCGGGCAAGGATGGATTAGAAGTAGAGCTACGTACGATGGAGCTGGTGACAAGTATCCCATCCTTTTCCTTTTGTAACCTGCTCCAGTAGCTATATAAGACTACTCACAACGTGAGAAAAAACCGAGGTTGAAAGAAGAGAGAGCATCGGGTCAAACTATTGTGCGGAGGCGGAGCGATGCTGAGTTACAAAAACTTCTAATGGTTCCTGCCTCGATGTTGAGCGGCCTGGGCAATTAAACAAATCTTTGTGCACAGCAACATCACCGGAGAAAGAAAGGGAATGTTCTGATTCATGGAGTCCCACTTGTACTACCAGCATCAATGCAAACATTGCATCTCTGAACTGGTTGCTGGCATCAACGTCACTTGACACGAGAATCTTTTCTTAGGCACCGACCACGCTGTGGCTAGTCTAAGCCTCTAAGCCGAGGCCGGGGCACTCTTTCGCTCTCTGTAGACTTTCGACTCCAACGTCTACAAACTGGACGAAGAAGATCACGGAGAAGATTTCAAAAAAAAAAGATCACGGAGAAGATGCAAGCTCCGTCGATCTTGATGATGTTCAAGCTATGTTGAGCATTGGAGACGTGCCTCTCTTACTTTGGAACATCCGATTGACGTACGTGAGAATGAGATCCCTATGCTTACTTGACTGCCTCTTTTGCCGATAGGATTTTATTATCAGTTGGTTTGGCTTGCCTGCGCGTCATCCGGTTGAAAATTGAAATACTCCTCTTATCTTACTACCATAGGACAGCTATTGCTTTCACCAACGTAACTACACCAGATAAACAATGCAAAAACCATAATCGGATGCACTTGTCAGCATGCGGCTATGTAATGAGCTTCCGAAAACCTGAAACTTTGGTTCGAGGCGTCTGCCCTCCTGAATTCAGCGATACATATGGCTGTTGTTGCTCGGCCTTTTTTTCCTTTTCGGCTGCAGCCCGAGCCCCGTGGTGGAGCGGTTGGGCTGCGCGGTGCGCGCCGGCAGAGGCACGGTGGGACGCCATGTGGAACGGTGGGCAGCATATGGAACCTCGTGCGTCTCTGCTTGTTCGGTCGCGTCGAGCCGAGCGGTGCCAGAAATCTCCCCCAATTGATTTTGTGCTATATTCAGCTATTGCGCGCAATGCGCCAATGCCGCACCCGCACACGAATCCACAGCACGAGCCACCTCTCCCCCCGTGTTGGCACGTGTCACCATTATGGCAGTTTGCTTGCCCCCGCGAGCTTGCTGAATTTTGACATTACATACTACGGAAATTTAAAACATGACACATTTCATAGTGTGTCTCGTCGGTTAAATGACTCTTCTGTTTGGTGTGATTTACTCAAAGTCAAGGAAATTTATTTGATGGGTAGGGAAGTCTGTACTAAAAATGGAAACCTCACTAGATTTTGGAAGGATAGATGGCTTTATCAACAACCTCTCTGTATCACAGACCCAGAGCTTTTTGAACTCTGTGAGTGTAAAGAAGCTACTGTTGATAAGATTAGATGTCGGGAGGTTATTTCATTTAGAAGATGGTTACCTAGGGATCTTAGAGATAGATGGGAACAAATATGGGAGGATGTGCTATCCTTTCCACTGGATAATGATCCAGATGTGATTTTGTGGTCTTTGGAGAAAAACAAGAATTTTTTTGTTAAGTCAACATACAATGCTTTAACAAGTTCTGATGGGGGTTTGTATAATAAAAGGATTTGGAAGGTGAAGGTACCGGCAAAGATCAAGATTTTTATGTGGCTTATGACAAAAGATGCAATTTTGACCAAAGATAACTTGATTAAAAGAAAATGGAAAGGAGACCCTGTATCCAGAGAATATCTCTCATCTCTTTTTTCAGTGCTGTGTTGCGAAAGCTGTTTGGGCAGTGATAGCGAAAGTTTTGGTGCCAACGCTATTCCGAGGAATTTGGACCAATGTTGGAATTGGTGTGAGAAGTGGTTGCCCTTTGGGTAGAAATTCCATGTATGCAGAGTGACGGCAATCTGTTGGGCCATTTGGAAGGCGCGCAATAGAGCATGTTTTGATAAAGTGATCATCAAAAGCCCTCTTGACATTATTTACCATGGATGTGCACTAATGAAGTACTGGGCAGGTTTATTCTCTAAAGCAGACAAGGAGCAACTCGAAGAAGGCCTGAATACAATGCTGAAGATAGCGAATAAGATCCTGAAGTGCCAGAAGAAGGACATGGATACTGCAAGGCAACTTCAAGACGGTGATCCACATGGGCAAGGCAATGCTCCTGCTTGAAAAGCAGAAAAGCACATCACACGGTAGTTCTCTTTTGGAGTTGATGCATGTTTTTTTTTGTGTGCTGCTGAAGTGTCTTTCTGGTGTTGGTTGATACTTCTGGTAAACTCTCTTTCAGTTAGATCGCTCTGAGAGTAGAAGATCCTAGTGGGAAGTAGTCTCTGGTGCTCTGAAACAGAGCTTAGGTGACTGTCAGTTAAATCCCTCAAACTTTGTATTTCCGTTAACTCCGTTTAATGGAAATGTGTTTTCTGGGTTGGAAAAAAACATCCTACGGAAATAACTTCCTCCATTTTTTTAGTTACAAAAGAATTCCTATTTAATGTTGTACGGCTTGACCACCATTTTCTTCCAAAAATAACCTTAACATCTTTTGAATTTACAAGATTTTGCAAGTATTCGTAATACAATTTACACATAGAACTTATACGATTAAAATTTATTGACGTTTAAACTTTTAAAGGTATGAATAATTCTTATCAGTTACTGAAGTATTATTTTATGATATAATATAAGAGGGAGTAAATTGCTGGAGTTTGGCTAGGGCCTTGTTTAGATCCCAAATTTGGGATGCAAACTTTGCATAGTAAATGTCCCATCACACTGTAGCAATTTTGTTTTTATTTGGTAATAATTGTCCAAATATTGATTAATTAGGCTTAAAATATTCGTCTCGCAAAGTACAAGAAAAATGTGCAATTAGTTTTTGATTTTATCTACATTTAGTACTCCATATATGTGCCGACATTTTGATGTGATGGAGAATCTTCTTTTTGCATAGTGAAATTTAGGGTGAAATTTGAGATCTAAACAAGGCCTAGGTTTGCCTGAGTACTACTACTAGTCCTAGCCAAGCAACGGCTTGTTTAGATAGTTGGTGCACCAACTTTGCACAGTAAACACTGTGGAACACTGTAGCAATTTTATTTTTATTTGGTAATAATTGTCCAAACATTGATTAATTAGGCTTAAAATGTTCGTCTCGCAAAGTACAACAAAACTGTGTAATTAGTTTTTTATTTCATCTATATTTAGTACTCCAAACATGTGCCAGTATTTTGATGTGATGGGGAATCTTCTTTTTGCATAGTAGAATTTAGGGGTGAAATCTGGTACCTAAATAAGGCCCAAGTCGTGAATCCCAAATTTAGATCTGGGAGGTGTCAACGCTGACTTGGAAAACAAGCTCAGAATCCTAAATCTGGATGCTTTTAGCTTGTGCAGTAAGTACTCCTATGTGGACGGAAAACGAGGGCGGATGGATTTTATTACGGGAAGTTAAACATGATATCCCAAAATTGGGTAAATAGCATTCAAACTATACCTTTTTTTTTTAATCTCATTCAAACTATACTTGTGCAGCTTTCAAACTATACTTGTGCAGTTTGGGACCCTGGATAGCCGAAAGTTGGAAACTGCCCCGCGAATCTGCCGGCCACAAAAGGCCACGCTCACCCTTCGCCTACAGTCTCCAGTCCTAATCCTCGTCGACTTTGCTTTACCAAACCCCGCACACCCGCCCCCACCGCATCGCTCCACAGAAGCATCTTCCGCTCCTCGGCCGCCCGCCTCCCCCGTCCGCCCTCCACTCCGATCTCCTCCCCACTCGGCCACTCCGATCCGGCGGCCATGGATCCGGCGCCGCAGACGCACCCGATCCTCTCCTACGTGCTCTCTCGCATCCCCACCCTCGCCAAGCCCAACAAGGCCCCCACCTCCTCCGAGTTCGACATCGAGCAGCCGCCCGTGCACACCCCGTCCCCGCGGACGACGCCGTCCTCCCCGTCCGCGGGGGAGTTCGAGCTCGTCGAGCGCATGCCGGGGCTGCGCCACCCGTCCGTGCTCCGCGCCATGACGCGCGCCGTCGCCGACGTCTCCGCCGCGCGCGCCGCGCTCCAGGTGCTCGGCCCGCGCCCCGACCACGAGCTCGTCGACTCCTCCCGCGCCATCGTGGCCGCCGCCGAGGCCGGGGACGCGCGGATCCCCGAGGGCGACGCCGAGGCGTGCCGCGCGGTGGTGCGCCTCGAGGAGACCCACGACGCCTACGAGGCCCTGCTGCACGAGGCCGAGGCCAGGCTTGAGAGGGTGTACCGCTCCGCCATGGAGGGGACGGACCTGGATGACGACGAGGCGGCGGCGGAGAGCGGGAAGGGTGAAGGGACGGCGGCCGCGGGGCCTGAGGGCGGGGACGCGGCGGTGCAGGAGGAGGTGGTGACGGTGCTCAAGCAGGCCGAAGAGGGCAAGCCGGTGGAGAGCGTGCGCCTCGTGGATCGCCAGCTTCGCCAACTGCCCGAGGCGTTCGGGAGGATCCTGGGGCTCCGTGTGCTCGACGTCTCGCGCAACCAGCTCGAGGTAACAAACTGGGCATCTCCATGTATATTAAGGTCGATCTACTGCTATTTGTTTAGAGTGCCTATGCTAGTGCCTCCTTCTGTCTATGAACCATGAAATGCTATTTCGGGTGTTAGTTGTGGATGAGCATTATGTGATTGTTTGCACATATTCCACTGTTTTTTTTATAAGATGCATATTCCACTGTTATGGCCTGCAAATGGATGAACGGGACCATGTGATGGCTGATTGGGGTTTTTTTTGCAGCACAATGAAATGATAGTGATTGTGTGTATGGTATGCCTGATTGCTACTGTTTTAAGACCTGTAGGATAAGTGCCTACGCTGCTGCTTCCGAGGGGCTGTTTAGTTCTCAAGAAATTTTGCAAAGTTTTTCAGAGTCCCCATCACATCGAATCTTTGGACACATGCATGAAGCATTAAATATAGATAAAAAATAAAACTAATTACACAGTTTAGACGAAATGGACGAGACGAATCTTTTAAGCCTAATTAGACCATAATTGGACACTAATTGCCAAATAACAACGAAAGTGGCTACAGTGCCATTTTGCCAAATTTTTGGCAACTAAACACTCCCCAAATTTGATATTAGCTTTGTGATCTGTGTACACATGGAACAAACTGCTGGAGTGCTAGTTACATTTTGTTATTGCAAAAAAATGAGTGAATGAGTTGACAAATTCTATGATATGGTAGAAACTGCTACTTACATTTTGTTAACTGCAAAAAGAAGCGAATGAGTTGTTTTTATTTCCCAGCAGTTCTTATTTGATTCGTAAATACCAAATTATGTGTTTTGAGTTAATTTTTTTTCCCCTCAGGACTAGGGGCAGGTATATTTTGGGTGAAAATAATTAGGCTATGCAGGTGTTAGTACTGAGATTGAAATAATGTAATATTTGGGTGACAGTAGCTGAATTTGAATGTTCTTGCAAAAATAAATTATCAAGTGGTGCAGGCTGAAACTGCATTATACCTGACGAAACTGTTACATCATTCAGATGGTTTACTTATATGATTGACTAAAGTGTGTCCATCATCCATGGATTTCTTGCTCAGTTTAGAATTTGTAAATCATAGTTAGGAATAGAACTAACTTCTGTTCCCCCCCTTTTTTTTTACTTCGCAATATCGCTTGTCTGTATGTGCATATGATCTTTATATCTTGTGTAATTTGTTTTGACACATCATCATCATTAAAAAAAAAGACAAGCAAATTGTTACTCCTTCCGTTCCAAATTATAAGTCGCTTTGATTTTTTTGGTTCATCCATTTTGCTATGTATCTAGACATTATTATATCTAGATGCATAGCAAAATGGATGTACCAAAAAAGTCAAAGCGACTTATAATTTGGAACGGAGGGAGTCACCCTGTTCGCTTATGCTGATGCTTATGCTGAAATGTTGTGAGAGGAAAACACTGTTCCATGGCTGAAAAGTATCTACAAAATGCTCACCATCTTTCTCAAGTATTGATTAACCAATAGACTCTGAAGGGTTTTAAGTTGTAATTCCACAACAGGATTTGTATACATTTTGTCAATTAATTTTTGCCCAAATGCTTGATTGATTAATAAAATTCTGTTTCAATGTCATTGTAGGTTATTCCAGATGCTATAGGAGGACTTGAACATCTTGAAGAGCTTCGTGTCGCTGCCAATGCTTTGGTTTCTCTTCCTGATACCATTGGATTGCTATCCAATCTGAAGATTCTGAATGTGTCAAGTAATAGGCTCAGGGCACTGCCAGATAGCATCTCCAAGTGCAGGTAGATAACACTATGATTCTTTTCTTTGGCCGGTAAATTATAGTACTATCCAACTAATTGATATCAAACTCCAGGGCGCTAGTTGAGCTTGATGTGAGCTACAATGGCCTCACTTATCTACCAACAAACATTGGTTATGAGCTGGTAAATCTGCGAAAGCTTTGGATCCACATGAACAAATTGCGTTCTCTTCCATCATCTGTCTGTGAGATGACGTCTCTGTACCTCCTGGATGCCCATTTCAATGAACTGTGCGGTCTGCCATCTGCTTTTGGGAAGCTTAGCAGTCTTGAAATTCTCAACCTTAGCAGCAACTTCAGTGACTTGAAGGAGCTTCCCTTTTCATTTGGTGATTTGCTGAATCTGCGTGAGCTTGACCTGAGCAATTACCAGATTCATGCTCTCCCTGACACTTTTGGTCGCCTGGATAAACTGGAGAAGCTCAACCTAGAGCAGAACCCCCTGGCCATGCCACCAGAGGCCATTGTGAACAAGGGCGTGGATGCAGTGAAAGAGTACATGTCAAAGAGGTGGCTGGACATCTTGCTCGAGGAAGAACAGAGGCGTATTGCAGCAGAAACCCCACAAGCGTCATCGACTCCTAAGGCTTGGCTGGATCGCAGCGTCTCCTGGGTCACGGGCGTTTCTGGGAGTTTGGTAGGGTACCTCGGTGGGAACAAATCAGAGAAAGATGCATACCTGGACCAGCAGCTTTGATGACTGATGCTTCCTTCGCCTAGTGTGTGTATGCGCGTCATGTACATACGACTAATGTTTTACCAAATCTTTATTACTAGGAAATCGATGTGTTCCTGGTGAGTCCGTCTTACGGTTTTGCTCTGTTTCTACTCCATTAAATAACAGTATAAAAAGTTTTATAGGACTTGACAGTACACTCAAGATGAACATTATGAAGAGATAAACCTGTATTCAGGTATTTGGGTTTCGCCCTCGCTGTGAATTTTTGTTCCATGTACTCAGCTCGCCCATCCGTTCCATTTGATGTTCTCTGGTCGTTCAGATGTCGAAATCATCTTAATCCATGCACTCCCTCCTGTTCTGAACTAGTTGTTTTGACTTTCTTTTATATCATTTTTGCTATGTATTTAGATATAATGTATGTCTAAATATATAACAAAATGGATGTAAAAAAAAGTCTTATAATTTATATATCATTCGAGTATCAACAATCATAAATGTTTGGCATTTTAAGATTTGTTCTAATTCAAACTATTTTAATTGTCCATAAATATTTACACTTTTACATGACCGACTACACATCAATCATATTACGTACTAGTTTTACCATGAAATACTTATAATATGTAAATTTATAAAACAATAATATTTCATAGATATTGGTAGTCGAAGGACAAAACGTTTAACAGGTGTACGAGTTGATTCTCCCCTAGTATCAATGTATCATATGGACGTCATCAAGATCAACTTATTTCTGTTTCCTAATGCAGTCTCAACTCTCAACGAACTTTTTTTTTTGAAAGACCGTTTCGAAAACCATCTAAGGAAAAAAGGTGAAAAGGGAAAATAACAATTTGTCTGTCGGTACGGAATGAATGTAAGAACAGCACGAAGAAATCAAGACATTCGCGATAAGGGCACATAATGAAACTGCAACACATAATAAAACTGCAGCTACGGTAAAATAGCAGGAGTTCACCTACTAAATTAGGTAATATAATAGCAGTTCACCTACTAACTAATCCTGCTTTAAGATAGTGCATAGTGCGTACGTGGTCATTAAACCACATCGCATGCCCCGAAACATGCCTCGCTTCCATCAACTTACTGTATTCAAGCATACCACTACTTATTTACATCTATATTGTACTAGGAATAGCAGACAGGAAACACCGAGACAGCCATCATCCATTAATGATCATTTGCCGCCTTGGTCACAAGATCCGCCACGATGAATCCTTCTTCGTCGCTGTTGTCAACCACCTCCTTGTTCATCTCTGCGTCACCAAATCCCTAGAGGCAATCAGACACCGAGGTTCAGAAAGTTCACAATAGTGTCAATATAGGATGGACATATATGGTCTTACTTACCAGCTCACAGAACTCAAGAGCATCCCACTCATCGTAGTCACAGAGATGGACAACAGACTGCTCCAGGTCGTAGTTGTTCTGCCGAAGTATCTGCTTGTTCAGGTCAGCCTGCATGAAGCCCAGACCCTCCAGCTCAGTCATCAGCTTCTCCTCCAGGTGGTTGATGATCTGTTCAGGCAAGGGTGCTGCTGGAACAGGAGCAACAGTAGCTGCCGGCGCAGGCATGCTAACATGATCAACAACAGGCGCAGAAGAGCTAACAGGAAGCATAGGCACAGGGTTGGGCTGGGGAAAGGCTTCAGATGCAGGCACACCATCAGGTATTGAAGCCAATAAAGATTTGGCAGAAACATCAGTGACAGGATTTTGCACCGGCTCAACTATCGTTGGGACAGAGGACATATCACCAGGAGCAGGCTTAGATTCCTCGAGTTTCATGGTTTCCCGAAAGCTTAAAGGGCATCTCAAAGGTTCAGAGGACACACTGTTTGTCTCAAGATCAAGTATGAAAGGCTTCAGTTTTGTGTTGTTGGCTTCTGGGATTCCAGGGCGTACATAGAAAGGTTCTGAGGAAACACTGTTTGTTTCAAGATCAATTGTGAAAGGCTTTAATTTTGTGCTGTTGGCTTCTGGGAGCTGATTCAGGTTCATTGCAGCAGCCTGCTTGCCACCACTAGATTGAATAGGCTGCTCCACCTACACTCAAATTTAACATGTCAATGATCAGATAAATGTAAGCATCAATGTGACAAGGACAAAAGCAGGCAATGGTAGAGTAACAACCTTAATATGAACCCAAATTTGCTGACCAAATCTCTGACCTGAGGGTAGTGCCAATCTCCAGTAAGATATGTACCTACCAGGCCTTGCAGGGGCAAGGAAGTCAACGGTTACATCAGTCTCTTCGCACGGATTTATCCTCCCATTTACCAAAATCTGCATGCACATCAAATATAAGTGAGACTTAATGAATTTGCATCCCATCCTGCGCTCAGTTTACACAGATGCTAAATTCATATAGCAAGTACATACCGCTAGTCTGACTGAACTCGGGGATGCCAAGTGATCTCCACCAACCCAGACAAGTTGGGTGCCATACGGCCACCTAGTAGACCCATTGTTACGTACCCGCCAAATCTTGGTAAATGGATGTGACGGTGCCATTGGTGTTCCATCAGGGACAGTAACATCCTTGATGAAGAGAGAGTTTGTTTTGGCCGCCGGAACCCGCTCAAGAATCTTTATGTTCTGATGACAGGGTCAAACAATGTAAGGTGGAATCCTATCACTCTTACTATTGCATAGATACTATACAGTAATGGATACACATATAGCCAACTAAGTGCCGCTCAAACTTACACATCTTGAAGCAGGACTGTCCATTCTGGTATATTCAGCCTCATTGCCAATGTGAGAAAAACAAGGCCCACACAGATCATAGTCTTCTTTACTGTCAGCAAGGAAGCATGTCAGAATAAACAGAAACTATATTTAAGACTAGTACTGAAGTTAATAACTTACACATTAGACTTGTAGCGAGGCCCAACAATCGGTGTCACTCCACATCCATCACATTGTACCCATCTATGCTGTTCGCCTTGTGGGATGCAACCGTAATTGGCACCAAGACCTCTGTAAGAACTCCCAAAAGATTTCTCTTCTGGATTGGGTACATTACAATGCAAAGAGGCCATACGATCATGTGAACTACCAATAGGGTAGGGGTTAGGAAAGCGCGTACCAACAGACGAAGGTGTGTACTCAAAAGGATAGATGTTGGGTGGAGGGGAGAAAGTTGAGAGCATATCACCACTAGTTTTTCCATTGGCTCCAAAGATTGGATTGTAAGGGGGGAAAACTGGTGAGCGAGGATGGAAGACTGCAGGTGGAGGGAATAGCGATCGCAAACCACCATTAGCTGTTCCATTGGATCCGCAGGATGTATAGGTAGGGTTTGTTCCATACATTAGTTTGCTTTCACGCATAGATGGCACAGGAATAGGTCGTTGTGTAGGAGCAACATGAGATGTGGTGGAAGCAGGCGGTGCAGAGGATATGACCGATTTACCCTTACTGCGAGCATCAGATTTTATCTTTATTCCATTATCAGCACTCCGCTTGAGTTCAGATTTCATTCCACCTAAGCTAGTAAAAACCAGTGAATCCTCAACTGAAGGACATAATGCCACCTGATCAATTTTAGCAGTGGGATTCTCCAATAGCACACTCTTAAGACCATTTTCAGGTGTCCCAGAATTTTGCGTGTCTGAGGGCTCGGAAGCTGAAACTGTCATAGGTGCAGATTCAAGCTTACCCTTTGAATTTCCCAATTTTTGTGAACCAACTTCAGAGCCACCAGAAGGCTGCATGTTGCTGCTTCGTGCTATCAGTTTAGCAAAACGGTCCAGCAATTCAGCCAATGACGGTGCAGATAATGCAGCTCTAGAGCGCAAGTCGTGAGATAGTTTTGCAAAGACAGCAGGAATTTGCTCTGGAACAAACTTTAAAGCTTCATCAATAGCTGATTTCACCTGAGCTAGTTGGTCTTCGAGAGATGTTGACCTAGGAGAATTGAAATTTGTGGTGTGCTGTTTTGTCTGAGCTGCCCCAACATTGCTGCCCTTCAATTGAACAATAATCCTAAGAGGGTTTAGTTTCTGATTAACAGCAGCATCACGTATATCATTATCATCATCCAGCATGACATCATCTCCATCGTCATCAGTATAGGTGAGAGTGAATTCAGCGTCAGGACTGAACTTAAAGGCACTTGCAATCTTCAAGCGAAGGGCAGGCAGATCATGATCAAAGTGTGAACCATTCACAGAAGCATTGAAACGCTTCAAAGTGTCACCATATTTGACCTGAAAACCAGTTGAAACTACAATGAGATTCACAGAAACAATCATGGGGTGGCACATTCAATTACTCATTTAGAGTGAGCAGATATGAAAGCTGGTGGACTGTGGTTGAGTCGATTCACTATCCAAATGCTAAACTTAATGTATTAATAAAAACATAAATACCTTGTGACCAACATATATGCGAAGTTAATAAGAACACCAGATGACCAACACTTAAAATAAGAGAAACCGATCTCTTGGTTTTAATCAAACATTATCGCACCATTAAGGAACAACTGTCACCAAATCGATTTATCAAGAATAACTACAGGCTTAACCATAGGAAATAGTTAAGATATATTATAAAAAAATTCAGCTACACAGAACAGAGATGGAATGTTCCAAGAGTAGTTAGGAGTCTTAAACAATAATATTAAGGGCTTACTGGAACATGGCAGTGTATATTCACCTCATCTGCCATCAAGCATCTGCGATGCTGTGTAATCTGTGGTTGTGCCACACCCTTAATGAAACTTCACCATAAAAGAAATCCCAAAGATAAAACATCCACACTACTCATCTAGTATCAAATCCCAAATATAAAGAAAAAGATCCGTGCTCAGTGTAGATTAGCCTGAATCCTCCCGGCCTTTTTTATTAACAGGATCGAGATTAAATAAAAAAAAATCTCATTTCGGAGACGCAAAACCTCTACTCTGCCAGCGCGGTGAACATTAATAGTTCATCTGATCATACCAACCAGGCCGCACCTTCATCCCTATCCAGGGAGGGTTTCAGATCACTAGTATCCATCCATTAACCAAAAAAGAAAAATCGTTGGAACAAAAAAAATAACAACACTACGACCGCTGAACAGATCGCTGCACAATCTACGGAGTGGGGCAAAACCCCTGCTTTACACGACGAACCGCCAAACCCTACCCGCGGCATTCCCCTCCTTTCCCCCGCGACCATAGACGACACGCACAGGAACAGTAGCGCGAGGACAATGCAGCCCGAAACCTCACCTTGACGACGAGATCCCACGCGTCGACGCGCGGCCACCCGTAGGGTTGTGGGTATCGCTGGTGGTACCTGCGAGCATCCATCGCGGAACGGACGGACCACCCCTCGGATCCCGGCGAAGGGAGGGCAGGAGGGACGACGGGACCTCGTCTCGCGACGAGGAGGCCGGAGGCTGTTGAGGAAACCTTGGGCGATCGAGCGGATGGCGGAGGCGGTGGGGTTGTGGGTGTGGCGAGGCAGGCAGAGCCGCAGAGGAGAAGAGGGGCCGAGGCCTTGCCGTTACAGTCCCCTTTTATCGAGCGTTTCCCGTTTTCCAGTTTCCTTCCACGGGAAGGACGGGGGGCGGAGTGACTTTTTCGCCGTTTTGCCGCGGGAGTTTTGGGGTATCACGCCTGGGTCCTCGTCGGATGTTGGGTCCCACACGTCGGTGGGATAAGCGTGGCTATTGCAGGGAGCATTTGCTTGGAGCCGTGGGCAGTTTACGTGTCCCACTCTCCTGGGAGATGGGTCCCAACGGTCAGACGGTGGGATGGATAGGGACTAGGACTGGTGCCTACTAGTACCATCTTGAGGAGCAGAATGCAAATACAGTGGGGGCCGGTTTAGATCCAAAATTTTTGGCAAAATAGCACCGTAGCGTTTTTCGTTGTTATTTGATAATTAGTGTCCAATCATAGTCTAATTAGGCTTAAAAGATTCGTCTCGTCCATTTCGTCTAAACTGTGTAATTAGTTTTATTTTTTTATCTATATTTAATACTTCATGCATGCGTCAAAGATTCGATGTGACGAGAAATCTTGAAAATTTTGGCAAAATGAAGCGGAACTAAACAGGCCCCGGCGATCCAAACACTTTTTTCGTGTGTCTGATTCAGGCCTTGTTCAATTCCCCAATTCTCTCCCCTAATTCCACTATGCAAAAAGAAGATTCCCCGTCACATCAAAATGTCGACAAATGCATGGAATACTAAATGTTGATGAAATCAAAAACTAATTGCATAGTTTTGTTGTACTTTGCGAGACGAACATTTTAAGCCTAGTTAGTCAAAATTTGGATAATTTTTACCAAATACAAACAAAATGCTACAGGAATTCTGATACAGTGTTTTTCTCCCCAATTCACCAATCTAAACAAGGCCTCAGTGATTCCTGTGAAGGGGGTTCGCATATTCAGGGATGACGAGTTGGATGTAGTATGAGTGCAGTAAATACCCATCCGTAATAGCAACTGCAACATTTTATCACTTGTGTTTGATTGTTTGTTTTCTATCGTGGTTGCAGCTGCTCCTGCTAGCGATGTAGGTGCTCCCAGTGGGTTGTTGTTCAGAAGCCGTTGCAGCAACAATTTCTACTGATCAAGCTGAGTGAGTGCAATTTTGCATCCGTGCCCATACCCCTTGGGTTATCTATGGATTTCGGACACGATGTGTGTTAGTCTTACAAATAATATACTCCCTCCGCCCCAGAAAGGATGTAAATCTCTCTTTTCAAGGTAAAATTAGTGTAGGTGTAAAATTACGTATTTACCCCTTCTCTATCATTCTAGAAATAGTTGTCTTCTGAAATGTTCTTCTCATGGATGGTAGTTTTTAGCCATGTAGGGGTATTTTTAATTGGTGAATCCATTGAAAAATGTGATATCTAACTCTACAATGACATTTTTTTGAGACAAAATTTGAAATGCAGGATTATATTCTTTTTAGGACAGAGGGGGAGTATCATCATAAGCATATTAATTCGTATAGAAAGCTTAAAACAATCAAAATGTATTATCTCTATACCAATGTAGGTGCCACATAATTATACACGAATTTCTCAAATGGACTAAAAATTTAAGGACTAGGTATCAAACATGTTGGTAGCAATTTGACATGAATATTGATTGCATAGTATAGCCTTGATAGGTACTCACAACTTACAAGTGCAAGTTAGCACCCGTACACGACTCGTTCGTTTTGGGCTCCTATCCGACGAGACCCATGTGTGATGTGACATCTACGTCCTCAGGTTGAACTTAATCCCTAACATAGGGGTTGTTTAGTTGGTGAAAAAGTTTGGGTTCGGCTACTGTAGCACTTTTCGTTTTATTTGACAAAATTTATCCAATTATGGACTAACTAGGCTCAAAAGATTCGTTTCGACATTTACAGATAAACTGTGCAATTAGTTATTTTTTTACCTACATTTAATGTTCCATGCATGCGTTCAAAGATTCGATGTGATGGGTACTGCGTAAACTTTTTTGGGATGGGGAAGGAACTAAACAGGCTCATAGGTCAATTCTGTTTTTTTGCAAGTGTTTGGACGTGAGGCAATTAGGGATGGGTTGGACTCCATATGCGTTTTGCTTAGGGGCGGAACCAGGGGCAGTAGGGGCCGTGTCCCCACCCCCCAAAGCACGGTAGATTTTGTTGAATACCCATACAAATATCTAAATTTACAACACAATAAAGTATCAGCTCAGCCATTTTTATTAAATATTATGATTTTGGTTATAAATAGTGTAAACATATTTAAAAAGTTGTTGAGAAATACAATTATGTATATTTTATCATACTTAAAGATGACATTATATTTGTTCGGCCCCCTTAATCAAAGTTGCTGGTTTCGCCACTGGTTTTGCTAGTTTGATCTTTGATGATCGCATGGATGTGTGAAAGATTATCATTATGGATCACCAGGTGCCCCCAACCCTATTTAAAACCAAAGCATGTCGCTTCTCCTTCTAATCACGGATTTTAGTGGGTTTTCCTTATTGTTCTTGAACGCACAACTGAACACGTAGACGGAGAAAAGCTTTGGTGACACGATGATTCAGAGACTTCATTCCAACGTAAATACACTAGTAGGTCACAGCAGAAAGGCAAAAGGGTGGGGAATGAGCGAGTGCTCGTTTGGTCAGTAGCACGAGTCGTGCGCTCGGCCACCCCGGGTTCGATCCTGGTACCCGCGGTTTTTTTGTGCACAGTACATGGGAATGAGGAATCTCTCCGGTTTCAAAAAAAAAAGGAAACATAAGTGGGCCAGTGGGTGTTCCTTGCGACGAAGAAAATCAAAGGCCTAATTGGGCCCGGTCGTGAGAGAGAGCAGCTAGCGTGCATTGTTAGGAATTCCACATGGTTAGGCCCTGTTTAGTTCCCAAAAAATTTTGCAAAATTTTTCAAATTCTCCGTCACATCGAGTCTTTGGACATAAGCATGAAGCATTAAATATAGATAAAAAATAAAACTAATTATACAGTTTAGACGAAATGAACGAGACGAATCTTTTAAGCCTAATTAGACCATTATTGAACACTAATTGCTAAATAACAATGAAATTTTCTACAGTGTCATTTTTACAAAAATTTTTGCAACTAAACAGGCCCTTACTTACTCCCTCTGCCTTTGGGAGACGACTCACACGCCAAGAGGAAGATGTACCAATGCCAAATTGCCAATGCCTGCTATCATGCCTTGCGTTTCCTGCGGATGCAAATCTGCAGTCGAGACTGGTCCAGCGCTTGGGAGTTGGGAGATTTTAACAATAACGTTATTTGGTACATGGCCAGCAGGAAGCAGCAGTTTATGGCCACTTTGCCAGTGTAGTACGGCTGAAGTTGCCTCCCAAAATTGGACAGCAACATTTCTTTTGTCACGGGGGTGCGAGCTTAAATCTTCCACAAGTAGAATGATGGCCCAAGTTGCATTGAGAGCGCTTGATCCAATACATACGAGACAAAGTTTGTTTTTTTTTTAAAAAAAAAGAGGTTGGACAATTTTTCTCCGAGTCTCCGACCATGGAAAATGAAAGAGAAGTGACATAGTAGAAAGGGAAAAGAAAGAAGATGCAGAGCTTTCGTTATGGAAGGAATTTTCCTTGTTTGTTCTGGACACTGCACAATGCTGCACCGCACACGACCATTCATCGCTACTGTAGAGCTTAGCACCTGAAATTTGGTTTATACTGATGCTTATGCTGAAATGTTATAAGAGAAAAACATTGTTCGTTCGCTGAGAAAATAGTGGCCAATCGGATTCTTGAACTTTTTGAACGTGAATAGGGAAAAACTTTGGGTGATTACTACTGTAGTGGACGGTCCAGTTGTTAACGGGAAAAAAAAAACTCTGTCCCTCGTTAAACTTTCATTCAGGAACGCGGAGATTGGAGGCCCCTGGAGCTAATCAAGTGGTAGACAGCCTTTTGATTTTGATGCTAATATAATGATGCAGGTACTTCAACTGAAGGAAGGTCTCAAATTTGCCCTCCCTTGCTGGACCACAGTCGATTTCCTTATTGTATCCACATTCCACAATCAAGTGATCAAGTGCTAGCACAAACAAATCGATGGAGCAAAAGCTCCAAACAGACCAAACTACAACTACAGCTCAGTCAGGTGAAACTGCAAGGCCCAACCGTACTCTGGAGATTTGACGAGCGAGGCGAGGCGCACTAGAAACAAGTGCAGCTCGCAGCCACCAGACGCGTGACGGCGTGAGCCGGCCACCGTGCTGATTGAACTCGTGCTCATCCCCGGCGACGTGCCACGCCCCGCGCTCCTCCCCGAATCTCCGATCAGGATTCCTGGCATGCGGGCGCCGGTGAGCACAGTTCCCTGGCTAGCTGGCCGCCGTCGCCGTGCCACCAAACCGGTGTCACCTCGAGCTGTTATCTTGGACCCATTCCTTGCGGTTCCCAGCAGTCCCATCCGTGCGTTTGGATCCTGTCCCGTCCCTCCCCAACCGTAGCCGTAGCTATCCTCTCTGTCTGTCCATCTTCTGCATGATATAGGCATAGGATCACGTCCAGCCCAGCTCCCTCCCCACGCAACAAGCGCGCTGGACTTTCGTCTCAGTCCTTGTCCGCGATGAAGCTCATGAAGCTCGGCACGCGGCCGGACTCCTTCTTCACCTCCGGGCCCGTCAGGTACTGCCTCTGCCTGCCTGCCTCCCGATTCGTTCCGTCCGTCCCAAGCTCCCAATGGATCGTTGCTTTTCTTCTCTGACTGATGAATTGGTGTGGCTTGTCCGTCGACGATGTGATTCCAGGTCTGTCTACACGGAGGTGGCCACCGACCTGCAAATCCAGGTGGATCGCTGCCTGTTTCGACTCCACAAGGTAGACGAGACTTCCATTCTTTTGCTTTGTTGAGCTGTTCGGTTCTGACAAGTTTGCTCAATTTCTGTTTTTTTTTTCCGTTTGCCGTGCGCCGTCGAACTCGGCCAGTTCCCTCTGCTCTCCAAATGCCAGCTGCTACAGGCTCTGTGCGCGGACTCCGACGCCGTCGAGCTGCGGGACTTCCCGGGCGGCGCGGACGCGTTCGAGGCCTGCGCCAAGTTCTGCTACGGCGTGGCCATCACGGTGGGCACGCACAACGTCGTGCCCCTGCGCTGCGCGGCGGGGCGCCTCGGCATGACGGAGGCCGCCGACGGCCGGGGCAACCTCGCCGCCAAGCTCGACGCGTTCCTAGCCTCCTGCCTGCTCCGCCGCTGGAGGGACGCGCTCGCCGTGCTCCGCTCCGCCGGCCGCTACGCCGCCTTGGCCGCCGAGTGCGAGGAGCTCGGCGTCACGTCACGGTGCGTCGAGGCCGTCGCGATGCTCATCACGGACCCCGGCGGCGGCAACGCGGCCGCGGCCGCGACGGCGGCCAGCAGTTCCTCGTCGCCGTGGTGGGCGCTCGACGTCTCCGACCTCCGCGTCGACCACTTCTGGCGCGTCATGGTGGCCGTCAAGGCGGCTGGCACCGTCAAAGGGAGAGCCGTCGGCGACGCGCTCAGGACCTACGCGCGCCGGTGGCTGCCGACCGTTGTCAAGAGCGGGTACCTGGCGGTGGAGCAAACCGACATCAGCACGGCCGACGAGGGAAGTTTCGATTTCGATGTGGTCGCCAGGAACAGCCAGCTTCTTGTCGAGAAGATGGTGAGCTTGCTCCCCGCCGAGAGGAACGCCGTCTCCTGCAGCTTCTTGCTGAAGCTTCTCAAGGCGGCCAACGTCCTGGGCGCCTCTCCCGCGTCCAAGGCAGAGCTCATCAGGCGGGCGGCGTTGCAGCTGGAAGACGCCAGCGTGAGCGACCTCCTGATACCGTCGTGCGCGAGCGAGACGCTGTACGACGTGGACGCCGTGATGGCCATCCTTGAAGAGCTCGCGCTGCGGCAAGCGGCGGCGGCGGGGGTCCCGGAGGCAAGCCCGCCGCACGCGCGCGGACACAGACGGTCGCGGTCCGCCGAGAGCTCCGAGTTCGAGGGAGCGCGGCGGTCGACGTCCGCCGCGGCGTCGCACGGCGCGATGGTCAGGATTGGGAGGCTGGTCGATGGATTCTTGATGGAGGTCGCCAAGGATCCCAACCTGCCGCTGGACAAGCTGATCGCCGTTGCCGAGGCCGTGCCGGACTGCGCCCGCCCGGAGCACGACCATCTTTACCGAGCCGTCGACACTTATCTCAGAGTACGTGGAAATGGAAACAAACATCACCATTTCAACCCGATTGATTTTGACGCCTCACTGTTCTTGGGTTCGATTTACGTAACAGGTGCATCCGGAGATGGACAAGGGTTCGAGGAAGAAGCTGTGCAGGGTTCTCAACTGCAGGAAGCTATCCGAGACGGCGTCCATGCACGCCGCCCAGAACGAGCTGCTGCCGCTCCGGGTCGTCGTGCAGGTGCTCTTCTTCGAGAACGCACGCGCGGCGGCGGCGCTGTCCGGCCCCGGGGCCAACAACGGCCGCGTCGCCGGCGTGGCGGGTGGCGTCAGGGCGTTGCTCGCCAAGACAAGGAGAGAGGCAGACGGCGAGGAGGCCAAGAACGAGCAAAGGCTCCGGCGGGGCCTAGCCACCGCGCCTGGCCCTGACGACAACGACTGGAGCGTGGAGGGGCTGAAACGCGCGGCGTCGAGGATCTCGACCCTGAGGATCAAGCTGGAGGAGGACGAGGACGCGGACGACGAGGCGTTCGTCTTGCACAGGGCGCGAGCGGGGCTGGTCCGGAGCGCGTCCGCCCGCGTCAGGGCGCTCTGCGACTGCGCGATCCCGGCTGGGAAGCCCAAGCGGATGCTGAGCAGGCTGTGGCCGTCGAGCTCGCGCAGGGCCGTCACTGAGAGGCATTGAGAGACCTGCGCGAGAGCAATGCGGTGGCATATTGATCCAGCCATCCAGGCACAACATTCTGGTCGCGAAGTCCGAAGGCTGTGCATGTGTACAAAAAAACTAAAAAGTGATAGGGAACGCTGCAAATTTGATATGCCATACTCAAAGCTACGATTGCTTGAGAATCCTACATATATATTACTTCAATGAGAACACAGAAGCTGGTGCACATTTGCCATGTTTACGTTTGATTCCAAAATACACTAAGAAGAGTTTGGAGTAGTAAATGAACCAAAAATTTGTAAAATGTTTCGAAAATTCGTGTTCGGCATCAGTAAAACTGCAAAACATCCTTGGATCAAGACTAGTAGCACGTAGCACTTTTGCGGTTGTCTCCATGGAAAATGTGAGCCGGAAGGAGGAGGGCTTTGCTGTGCCAATAAGCCAAGGACCAACCATTGGCAAATGATGGTTCATTTCTTTGGAGGACAATATCAAATGATTCTTCCACTTTGCACCTACCTTAACCCCTCTCCTGGAGGTGCCGATATCATTGTTCATGAGCTCTAATCCCACTACATGCCGGCATATGATTGCAGGTATCAACTTTTCAGAAAGGAGAATGTAATAGAAGGAGGAGCATAGACGCACAAAATCATGTGTACACGCGTAACAGATGAAGCATACACATATGCGCTTAAACTACATATGGCATGGTGCGCCACGATCTCCGACGGGGAAACCAGAAAAGGGAGGAAGAAGAGCTGATCAGCATGGGCAGACTTTTCTCAGGTCGCCTACAGATTTGGCTTCTTGCTCCGTTGCTCTCATCACTATCATAGCATCTAGCAGCATAGCGTCAATCAAGCCTTCGATATGATTCTGCAAATCGTTTTATGTCCCCAAGGATCGGTCATGTCCTAGCACAGGACATTAGTGGACTGCGGGTCACTGGATGGGAGAGTGATCTCTGATCTGGACAGGCACTCTTCCTAAGACGCTTGGGGGACAAAGGTATCAAGGGACCCCTGCCTGGCATCTCATCTGAAGGTACTATATGCTGTTGGTGTTGGCCTGTTGGGTGGTGGTGGTGGCACCAGGACCAGGGTGGTTTCAGTTTCAGCCTTTCAGCCATCCACTGAAAGAAACCAAGAAATGCCTCGTCCTCGTGGCTTCAAATCGAACGAACTTCCACAGATATGATATATAACCTCACGGCATGACAAACGAACGTGTCCGGAACTCCGGATTAGCCACGAATGCCTTTTTCCCCCCTCCAAAATTGCGTGCATGTGCCGTTTGATATCTTCTCTCTAGAGCGATTTTGTGTTTTGCATAACTGAATTTTTATGTGCTACTATCATAATCCTTCTTCAGCTTATAGAACAGACCTAATGTCCAAACTGAAGTTTATGCGTGCCAGACTATGGCAAAATATGCCAAGATTCTGAAGAGGCCCTCGGTGTCAGCGAGGCCCCTGCACGGGCCACAGGGCGTGCACGAGCTCGGCGTGGCAGGTTAAGACGGCGGCCAGGGCGAGCCCCAGCAGCGCGGCCCCGACGGCGACCGGCGCGCTCTGGACCACCCAACACGCCATGCTCGTGGGGACCGCCATGGCGACAGACCACTGCAGCACCTGCCCGGTCGCCCTGGCCGCCCACCTCGCGCGGCGCCCGCGGTCCTCCGGGAGCGCGCACAGCGCCAGCAGCGACGTGAACAGGCAGAAGCTGCCCAGCTGCGACGCGAAGACGGCGAGGAGCACGTACTCCTCGCGCGCCGCCAGCTGCGCCGCGAAGGCGGCGCCTGCCACCAGGACCACAAACGCCAGCGTGCGCGACGCCGTCGGCGAGGAGCGGGGAAACGCCTCGCAGTCGCAGTCGCAGGCGTCTCCCGACGGCGCCTTCGTCTCGGCCGCCGCCGTGGGAGGCAGCAGCAACGGCTGCTGCTTCTCCACGTCGGCGACCGGCTCCCCCGTCTTTGCTTCCGCTGCTTCCATTGCGCACATTGCGCGTGGAGGTGGAGCTGCACTGACAAAGCCGTGCAAGAGCAATAGATTTATATATTGGATACACCGTCGCCGTCGCCGGCTATACCCTGGCGCAGAAATGCAACAAATGCATAAGCAGATAAGCGCCTCCACGGCAGAAACAAGGAAGACATGTCACAATGAGCCGAGGCTCCATAAGAGAGCGATCTTTACAAGGCCAGGAATGAACACACATCTGAGTATCTTAGGTAGTGACTGGAGATTAATCAAAGAGGTAATGGCATTTGAATTGGTACATAAATAGTAAAATCAGAACGAAACAAAAGGAACAGCGTGCACGATGTGATCCCAGCCTAAAATTTTGACCAAACAGCCAATAATAGTAGATGTGGACACCCAGGGCGCCTTTCTGGCCACCAATCCTTCCCCCATTTCTCTCCAAGGATAGGCCATGTCTAAACACACTTTTGTTGCGAAATCTCACCATGATTTCCAGTTAGTGCTAGGCTATGACACGACCAGGTGTTTTGGTGGACCATTTCTTTGCATGTCCGATGTCCCCATAGCTGCATAGATTTACAATAATGCAGATGATTCTTTGAATACAAGGAAACAAAAAGGCATCTTATCAATTTGTGCGCAGTACATGGTTCGGTCAACCGTAAGTTACCTCTGTTCATATGCAGCCATTCATTTAGTTATGACTTTAGATGAGAAGCACTTGACGGCAAGTTCAAATAAACACACGACTACCTCAACTGTGCAGTTCGATAAAGAAATCATGAGCCAAAACTAAGTCTTCAGCCTCTAGCTTTGCGCTTCAGAGGGAGGACAGAGGATACTGAGTACTGACTGGTGAGTATCATTAACCAATGCCCATGGCATGCATCGCTTATGTACATAGACTATGCCAGTAATTCGTCCAAACAGGAAATAATGCAGAAGTCAGAACTAAACCCCAGACAGCAGTCAACCAGACACCAGCAAGCCCACAGAAACCAGAGGTATCACCGTATCAGAACCGTAGAAACCTTTCATTCTGGTTCTCCAGTTTATACTTTATATAAACAGAAAGGGACTAGGACCACACAAAGTGCAGACAATATGATGCTGTCAATGACTGTCAAATGGAGGGTATGATACTGTGATTACAATTACTCTGCTCGCCACTTTTTTGGACAAGACAAATTGTTAAGATTCACCTTGCTCAACTCATTAGCAGCGAGTCACAATTGTCACTTTTAATATAATCAGATTAATACTCCATTCCAAATTGTAAGTCGTTTTGGCTTTTCTAGATTCATAAGCTTTACTATGCACCTAGAAAAGCCAAAACAACTTACAATTTGGAATAGAGGGAGTAGAATATATGAACGTAGGGAACAGAGAAACAAAAAATAAACAAGATGTGTTGTAATCTAACCAGATTGAAAGGAGACTTCTATTGTTCAAAGTCTTCAGAACATCAAGTATGCTTTTTTCATTCATCCTTAATGTTTACAGGTATTCGTCACAGATTGACTGAAAGCACTGTTGACAAAGGCCTACAACTTTGTTAAGGGCCACTGGTGCACAAAATGCTAGTGTCATCTGGCCCTCATTGCCAGTGCTGCTAATCATGAAACGTACAACTTGTACTCACAGTTTCTGTCAGGAAATGCAATGGCATTGTAAAATGCTATTGTAATCCAGCATATGTTGGACAAACAAGTCCTTGGTCCACTGCGAACAATGAGCTTATGCTCTGCTTCCTAGCAAGCTCAAGCTTTTGCAGCATCTGCCGCAGCCATTCGCTCATCTTCAGTGGTAAGTCCCTCAATCAGGGAGATATATGTGCTGTCATCTGGGGTGATGCCCTTCCCCACCATCTCTTTCATCAGGTTCTCAGCGTCATCTCCCTGTCCATTCTTGCACAACCCCTGTATAAGCGCATTATATGTCAAAAGTGTTGGATTGAACCCCTTATCCAACATCTCATCCCGGACTCTCAAAGCGTCCTTTATGTCACCCTTCATGCTATAGCCGCTGATCAGCGTGTTATAGGTGACAAGGTCTGGCTGGATACCCCTCTTTGTCATCTCATCAATGAGCCTACGAGCTTCATCAAGCCGCCCAAGCAAGCAAAACCCCCTCATCATTGTATTGTATGTCACATCATCCGGGGGGATCCTCTTCTTCTCCATCTCTGCCATGATCTCAAATGCTCTTTCCATATTTCCACCTGTGCAGTGGCTATTGATCAGAGCATTGTACATGACAACATCAGGCCTGATGCCCTTCTTCACAGCCACTTTAAATAACCTATCCGTCTCCTGAACTTGCCCTTTCCTGGAGAAAGCATATATCAACGACGTGTAGGTCACTGCAGTTGCACGCACCCCTTTCCGAGACATCTCCTCAAACACCTCCAATGCTTTCTTCTCATTGCCCTCTTTGCAATACCCATTCATTAGTATGTTATAAGTGAACACGTCTGGGTAAAGACCATTCCTCTGCATCTCCTCAAGCACAGCATAAGCATCTGATGCACGTCCATCCATGAACAACGCGTGCACAAGTAAATTGTATGTAGCAACCGTCATGGCAACCCCCCGCTGTACCATATCCTCCCGGTATTGCAGAGCCACATCCAGTTTGCCCCTGTCACAGTAGCCACCGATCAATGCGTTGTACATCACTGCAGATGGTGCCACCTCTCCCTTAGTCAGCATTTCGTCAAACACCTTCGCGGCGTCCTCCATTCGACCGATCTTGCACCACCCGGAGATCAGCGTGGCATAGGTGTACTTGTCGGGAGCAATCCCTCCGCGCTCCCGCATCTCGCGCATGACCTCCAGCGCCGCCTGGACACGGCCGCGCGCGCAGAACCCGGCTATGACGGTGTTGTAGGTGACGGCGTTGGGGCGGGGCATCTGGCGGAGCAGCTCGAGCGCGCGCACGGGCTTTCCCGTGGCGCAGAGGTGGCGGAGCATGATGTTGAAGGTGGTGGTGCAGAGCGGTAGGCGGAGGCGGTAGATGTCGGCGAAGAGGGCGAAGGCCGGGGCGGAGGGGAGGGAGGAGAGCAGCGGGTGGAGCGAGGCGACGGGGATGGGGACGGCGAGCGACTTGAGCTGCGCGTAGAGGCGGAGGGAGGTGGCGTGGGGGCGCGCGGCGGCGGAGGCGGTGAGGAGGAGGTGCGGCAGCGACGGGGACGAGGCGAGGTGCGGGAGCACGGAGAGCGGGCACAGTGCACGGTCCGCGGAAAGCGCCGACTTGAAGAGCGCGAGCGCAGCGGCCGGTGTCGGAGACGCGCGGGCGGCCGCCGCCAGGGCGGCGGGGGAGGTGGGCGGCGCCATGGAGGCGGAGTAGAGGGGCCTCTAGCGACTAACGGAGACGGAGTAACGGGCGTCGGACGTCACGCACGTCGGCCTCGGGCAGTCGGGCGCCCGTGTTCGATTGCTAGGAGGCGGCTCGTCAAAAAAAAAAATTCTTTTGAGAAAAAAAAACTCTGACCTGCAGGTAAGCCACCCGGGCATCGTCGTAAGAGAGAAGACCTTTTCACACAGACCGAGAAATCTCCGAAGCCATATCCTACCCTAACACAGGGGTACCGTAGCCCTGTAAAAACTGGGCCGAGCCTTTTGACTTGTGCTTTGGCCGTGGGACAGACGAGGAGCTCCCATGAGGAGCCAAACTTAGGACCTAAGAAGGAGTGTCGCCGAGACCACCTAACCAGTTTAGCTAGGCACCTTTTGGCAAAATACACACGGGATTTATCTGCTTGTTCGAGAGCAAATACACAGAACAGTTATAATCCCATAACTAAACGGTAATGCTACAAACAACACGTCCGACCTCAGCGACTCCCTCTAGACGGACGTGTGGCGTGATGTGCACCACAACTTTGACTCCCTCCGTCTCTTATTCTCATCCGAACACCGCTCGCTCACTCCACTCGGTCTTCTCCCACCGCGTCCTAACCCTACACTGCTCGCTCGCTTCATGCTCCTGCGCTGTCGCGTGCCCCACCTACATCGCTTGCTCCTCGCTCCCCTCCCTCGCCCGTCGCACGCCCCACCCACACATGGCTCGCTTTTGGATGTGCGCTGCACAGCCCACTCCCTCTCGTAGCACGTGCCGCCCGCTAGGCTGAGCCAAGGCCGGTGCTGCTGGCGCTGGCTGGTGCTGGTGCTCACGCGTAGTGTTGGTGTTGGGTGCTAGTGGTGCTCATGTGCCGCCGCTCACTGCCGGCTGAAACGACTGGCCCAGGTTTTTCCCTATGTTGCAAATGTATGTTTAGATATTTCAGTTGTTTTAAAGGTACGTTGCAGTTATCTCTTATGGATGTTGCAAGAGTAGATCAGGGACGTTACACATGTTGCATATGTTACAAGAGTTTCAGAGGCATGTTGTAAACATTTGTTCAAAATGTTTCATCTGTTCTAAACGTACGTTGCAGGTGTTTTGATCCAGATATTTACATATTTTTCACATATATGTTGCAGCAAACATGTTCCTTATGTTTCATGTGTTTTCAGTTATATATTTCAAGTGTTCTATTTGGATGGTGCATATGTTACAATGACTATGGAGCCGTTTGGATCCTTCACCAGGCCTCGCCTTGCCTTGTTGGGCGGGAATCAACAGAAGAGGTAAGTGTTTGGTGGACAAGCTAGTTGCCTAGGCGCTTGTGCAAGCAATGTTACAGTCAGATAGCCGTTTTGACTTGCTCAGCTAGGCGAGTTTATTGGGGCTCGTGTTGGTGAGGCTAGGCAAACCTGGCATAGAATCCAAACGTGCTCTATGTTGCAAATGTATGTTCCAAATGTTTCATCAGTTTTAGTCGTACGTTGCAATTGTTTCATTTGAGTGTTGTAAAAGTAGATCTTAACGTAGGGCTGTTTAACGAGGAAGAGAGAACTAGTGCGGAGCCATGGGGGCGTCGGCTGTAAGCTGATGGCATCGCTCCACCGGAGGACGCGCAGGTGTCCGCGCTAGCGCACGCGGCCGGTTCCCGTACGACATGCTGCCTCGCCAGCCCCGTCGGAGGTCCTGGAGCAGAAGCTTGTGGCATCTCCCCGCGCGATAGAGATGCAGACCCTGACTATGGAGGTGACATGGGTGTGACAAGGTTGAGACCCCCTGCGGGCACGGCGAGCAGGCGGGCTCCCCTGTTACGCAGGGGACGAGACAAGGTGCGGCGTAGCTGCGTTCGGACGCGGGCCTGAAGCCAGACGTCCAGGCTCTAGTTATTTTCATAACTAAGGGCCTGTTTAGATGACAAAATTTTTTGGGTAAAATTCCTGTAGCACTTTTCGTTGTTATTTGGCAAAATTTGTCCAACATGAACTAACTAGGCTCAAAAGATTTGTCTCGACATTTATAGACAAATTGTGCAGTTAGTTATTTTTTACCAACATTTAATGCTCTATACATGCGTCCAAAGATTCGATGCGACGGTACTACGCAAAAAATTTTGGCTCTTTTTGACCATCTAAACGAGACCTAAATGGAGGACTGCTCATTGCTAGGAGGCTGGCCAACTCACCACTCACCGGGCCGGATTCTGATCAACTCAAAATGTCCTGATTTTCTTAACGAGTGCCACCCTAGTCATAATCCACTGCAGAAAGGTACAACATCTAGTACTAATGTTACTAGAAAATCTTTTTCCCCACACTTTCGCTCTCTTTTATAAGGCTGACTTCACAACATCACTACACATTACATCACACAACATGGATATGACAAACAGTAGCTTACGACGGGATTTGGGAAGTCGTCTGCTAACCTCTCTCGGTTCTACACTCCTACTGTACAAAAACTTCTCATGAGATGCTGAAATGCAGTCTTGCGCACCAAGCATCTCACAAGGCGATGATTAACACGCTGCTGTCATATACAGAACTGGCTCCTTTCTGCAGCGCCACTGCTGCCAGCTCCTAGCCTCGTTCGCGTCAGAGGAAGCCGTCCAGCCAGGCCCCAAGGCTATCATCCTGTGGTCCGCAGATGTCCTGCGGATGACAACACAAACTCATGAGCGTTTTACCTCAACAACACAAGCTCGTGGCCATGCCGTTTTACAGTAAGCGAACAAGCTAGAGGCACAAGATAGGCTTACATCTAAACTGATGCCACCACCTGAAGGTGTTCCAGTGAATGGAAGAGTATTATCCAGGTCAGGCAACCCATCAAACAGGTCCATGCTAGGACCATCGACGGGAAGAGATGCGTCAAGTCCTGCGTCCAGGGCATCCGTAGGCTGCATGGGTTCATCCGAGGTAGGAATAGCTGGTGATAATTCAGCAACGCATGCAGAGCATTCCGCTGCTTCAACCTTCACCTTGGATGTGCTACATTCTTCTTCCCCCTGTCACAAATTCAGAAAAGCAAAATGAGAGAATGTTCCCCAGTTAAGCAAAATATTTACAGTAATATGAAGCGAACTATTTTGATCGTCAATCTATATGAACAGAGTCGTCTTGAAACATACATAAAGTCAAAATAGAGGACAGCTTTAGCAAAATATGCCCTAAATTGAGAATTCAAACTATAAAATATGATCACTGCATTTACCAGATCCACCTGAATGTGGGTATACTGCTCGGTGTTACATGGGCTGTTGTTCAGGAGATGGGGCTGGGGAGTATCTGTCGGTGGGGTCCTCTGGAGTTCATGCGAGGTAGGCATAGCTGGTGATAATTCAGCAATGCATGCAGAGCATTCAGCTGCTTCAACCTTCATCTTGGATGTGCCACACTCTTCTTCCCCCTGTCACAAATTCAGAAAAGCAAAATGAAAGATTGTTCGCTAGTTAAGCAAAATATTTGCAGTAATATAAACCGAGCTATTTTGATCATCAATCTATATGAACAGAGCCATTTTGGAATACAGGACAGCTTTTGCATTCCTGTACTCTGCCAAAATATGCCCTATACTGATGAATGGAGGGAGGGAATACTTCTCAGCAAATTGAGAAATCAAAATATAAAATATGATCACTGGATTTACCTGATCCTCCTGAATGAGGGTATACTGCTCGGTGTTGCATGGGCTGTTGTTCAGCCGACGGGGCTGGGGAGGATTTGTCATTGGGGTCCTAGGATTGATTTTTGCAACAGATGCATCCGATTCAATTACAACATCTGTTTTATAGTTATCACTTTTCTTCGATGGCAATTGGTAGAATATTTTACAGACTACAAATTCCCCATTGGTTTCATCTTCTTTTACACCAAGATGGTATTGATGCATCACCCAATTCTCTCTTTCTGGCTTGCCACCAACTTTCTTGGGAGCTTTATAAAGAACTAAGATCTTCTTCCAGCCTTTTCTTACACCATTCTCGTCAAATACGGGTTTGGATGATCCGGTCTTGTGCCACCTGCTGTTCCCATTAGCAACACCGTCACAAATGTCGCCGGTGGCAATAATCCTTCGACGCTTGCGCTTACCAGTGTCATATGCGTTTAATACTCTATTAAAGAAATGGAGGCAGCTACCATCCATCTTCATACCTAACAGAAAAACAGAAATGTATGAGCGAATTAACTACCTCAAGGCAACTACTACATGAGATGAGATAACTTATTAGTTCCAAAGTCATTGATCAATTCAAAAGTAGAATCATGTACCAGGGAGATTTTTGGGATGTGTATAACAAATTCCCACCTCCTCTTTTATAGTAGGTATAAATTCATCAATAAGCGTATGGGACACTGAATTCGGCAGGCTGGATTTTCCTTGTAGATGCTGCAGAAGTTCAGTGTCCGTGGGATCAAATTTAACACCAGCAGGAAGTGCTGGCCACACCAAAGAAACCTGCAAAACATGGTATGAGGTTCCCGGAAAAAAAAACAAAGACATCTGAAACATGTCAGTCAATGTTAATTGAAATCCAGCCTTTTACGGCAATTAAATAGGGTCCATGACAGTCATATGGCTAAGAAAGTGCAGGCCTGGCAATGAAGCAATGGCCAATCAATGAATCAATTCTATTAAAAAGAATGGTGGAGCTTTAGTTTCGCTGAGGGCTGTGGCCATTAGACTTCGAACAGAACACCTTACTACAAGTTATCGTAAGGCTCCTTTTTCATCTCTGTCAATTCATGACAGAAAAGAATACATCGTCACCTCATCAAGACATAGACATATTAATCATGACGACATGATGAAACTATGACATCCACGTCATTATGCTGTGCAGCAAATCTCCAAAGAACTCATTAAGTTTAGAGAAAATGACCTACAAAAGTTTTCCTAATTGTGTTGGATCAGAGTGCTTGATGGAAATGATTACTAGAAGAACATTTTCGAAATTCAATGAGGGCCAATCAAATGACAGAGCAAAAAATACATATAGCCGTCATAAACTCATAACTAAGTAGTTAACTGAACTTACATTGCTAATATCAATGTCGCAGTTGCAGTTACTGCATTTGGTATGGGGTTTTCCAAAAAGCTCACCAAATCGGAGGGTAAACGACTGGGTTGCGTTTCTTATTTTCTCAGCAAACCCCAACCCAGTCATAATCCAGGAACTGAAAAAGGTACAACATTCATTTCTGTTAGGATTTAGGGTAGCATCTTTCGCAAACAGAAGATAAACTCAAGCAAGAACTTTTAAAGAAAAATAATTAAGTGCAAATGACGATGTGTAGCAGAAACATGATCAATAGAGCATTTGACCCATGGACCCCATTGACATGCAATTTTGGAACTGCTAACTTTCCCCAATCATTGCCACACTGTGTCCCATTATGATCCATTGCTGCTCCTTCCACACCAGGAGGCTAAACAGAACAGAGCACTCTGTCTGACATTTGACCTTGCACGACCCTTAGATTAGCGGTCACCATAAACGAAGACTGATACTCTTTGTTCTTACAGTAGTGACTGTCATTTCCGCACCACCTCCTGCTTCGAGGGATAAACAATCAACACGATGGAATCCCAAATCTCTTCGTTTTTCCAACCACATCAGAATCATCCAAGCCCAGTGTCAGATAAGGTCAGCCGCGAACCAGGCAAGGGGCAACACATAGGACTGATCAGTCTCCTCTTGTGCTTCCTTCCAGCGGAAGATTCCTCTTGTGCCTCAACAGACTGCAAAAACCCCTCATATACTTGCTACCAGGGGAAGATTCCTGTTGCACCTCAACAGATTGCAAAAACGATGCACCGGAGTGTATGAAGTAGTAGTCCTTGGCATGATTCAGATTTCAGTACTCTGTATTCCGCCTGCAGCAAACGCAATCTCCAAGAGTTGGCTTTAGTCTTGTACTCGAACACACAGATGCCAAATCCCCCCTCTGTTCCTCACAACGATCACAGATCGATGGAGCTCAGCCGGCGTCGGGTCAGCTGCAATTGACCAACAGACTGCACAGGATCCATCTCCAGACTCCAGTCTGCAGCAAACAGAGCCTTCCTCTGCTTCCTCACAGCGGGTTCTTCCTCTTGCACCTCCACAGGCTGCAAAATGTCCTGCCTTTTGGCCCGGAAACCGCGCCCGGACGCGGTCCCCCGCCGTGCACACGGGCTCGGAGCTCGTCTCCGGCCGATCTAGAGCACATTCCGTCGTGGCCCAGAGATCATCCTCCCGTCCCGTCACAGGCAAGCGCAGGAGCTCAGAGCGAACTCATCAAAAACCAGAATCGCCGCCTCGTCGATCGATCGGCCCGAGAAACCAACACGGCCGGCCGCTCCAAATCTGCAGACCACCCCCAACCCCAACCCGCGTGCACACGAGCGACCCCGACGGAACCGATGGCCTGGCCTGGCCTGACCGAGCGCAAAGCTAGTACTAGTAAGCAACAAGAAAAACCACCGAAAAACAAACGGCGACTTACGTATCCATGGCCGGGAGCGGCCCGCGGGGCAGCGGAGCGGAAGCCGGCTGCTGCTGCTGCGCGTGGAGCGCCGCGCACCCAAGCAGGAGTAGGAGAGGGGTGGAGAGGAACCTGTGAAGCTGTGCGAGGCGTGGGAGCACCGGCTGGCCGCGGGCGTGGCTTTTATAGTGGCAGCTCGCAAGGAACGGTTTGCGCCAGAAGGACGGGCTGCGCGGCCGGTTTTGGCTACCGCCCCAAGCAACCCCCTTCACTGGCTCACTAATCACTCTATTTTTTTTTTCTTTTTGCGTGTTTGGGTCTCGGCGCGGTATGCCGGCTCGCCAACGCCAAGGCCGGCCGGTGGGACTCGGGAGTTCACTCCCTCTCATCGTTCCGGTGGGACCCTGTTCCCTGTTGTCTCTGGATTCTGGTTCCTACCCTGGGCCATGGGGTGCCGCCGTGCCGCCACTTCGCTGGCCGAGGCGCGGCACTTCAGCGTGGCACTGTGCCATCTTTTCTTGCCGCGCAAGGCAAATGTGCGCCACTTGTCATTCTTTTTTTTTAATTATAGTTGTTCCTATGACATGTACTGTTCTGTTTTAGTACATCAAATTTGACCAATTATAGATAAAACACTATAAATAATTATGATATCAAATAAATACCATTAGATTAATTATGAAATGTATTTTCATAATAAATTAATTTGAAGCCATAATTATAAATACTATTCACTAAAAAATTTGGTCAAATGTAAACTACTTTAGCTGGCACGTAACCCATAGTTACATCTTTTTTTTTGGACAGATGTAGTAGAATTCTTCACGGAATCGGATGCTGAGAATAGTGGACGACATGGTTCATTGAGCGCTCGATTTGGCCCGATGCCACCAAGGTCAGGATTCGTCTTATAGAGATGACGAAAGTTTTCCCTTTTAAATTATTTTTTAGTATATGAAGCAAAAAGGAAAAATATGGATAAGGATTGTATTATTTAATTATTTCTCTATGCTTTATTACTTAATTTATGAACTAAAAAACTATTCTATTGGATTGAGTTTGTTCGAGAATTCGAAGAATTACAACAAAA
Organism: Saccharum spontaneum; assembly: GCA_022457205.1. Classification (NCBI taxonomy): domain Eukaryota; kingdom Viridiplantae; phylum Streptophyta; class Magnoliopsida; order Poales; family Poaceae; genus Saccharum; species Saccharum spontaneum. The sequence continues at coordinate 42,837,711 of CM039611.1, forward strand.
TCTTTAGAAATCACATTTTTAGTTAGGAACTTCTATGGATTTTATATGGTTCTTTAGGGCGTGATTGGTTCGTTTTTTAGGCAAGCCTGGCCAGGTTGAGGAGGGATAGGTTGAGTGCATGCAGGTGCTTCTTGTTTGATTCACAGTATGCATGGCCGAGTAGGAACTTTGTTTGTTTGGTTGGATTAGAAACAACCTGCATCTAGAGATACACATGCACTTGTTTGGTTAGCTGCATACAAGTAAGTTCAAAAACCCAATAGCTAGGTTTGGTGAGGTTACCTCCTCAAGTTCCATATCCCAAGTGCTCACACAATTGACACAAAACAACAAATTTTTCAATAAGAATATAGGTTGTCACAAGTGAGATCTGATAATAATGTATTAGGAATTATTAATAAAAACATTTAAATTAGAGTAATGAATACATCATTAGTCATGGGAATGTACTCGGCACCAAAACAAATAGAAAATTATCTAAAATAGACATAATTGATAATGGTTTTGTGCTCAGAATTGCAGGTGCAAATAGTGTTTAAGTTGATATCACAGCCAATGGACAAATGCACAAAAAATAACATATGAAAAGAAAAGGCAAAGGAGAATGGCTCAGATATAAAAACATTGCCATCACAGAGCTAATACATATAACAAAGGATTGTGGAAGAATGAAACAATTAATTATCTTTGCACAATTCCATTGTAGCAGTCTAAAATACAAGTTCATCATTGCACAGCCCCATGGCCTCAAGAAATAGAACATTAAGAATGAAACAAGTTCATTGCCTCAGAATTTAGGTAAATCATCACTCGACATGGACATTTAATCTATTATGGGGGTGTTTAGGACCGCTTCACTCTATGTTTTTCAGTTCTGCTCCACGTTTTGTAGCCAAATGGTTTTAGCTCCACGCACTCTGTTCGAGGAAAAATGATGGAGTTGTGAGAGCACCGAAAGTGGTGCTCCACAAACTCTAGGTTTTTGTGGAGCTGCTTCATGGTAAAGTTTATGGAGCAGAGTTTGTGGAGCAGTCCAAACACTCCCTATATATGCACCAAAGCATGTGAAATCGAGAAGTAGGGAAGGGGATTAGAGGAAAATCATACATGAGCATATCAAATCGAGAGGTAGGGGATGGGGATTAGGGGAAATCACACATCATAGACTACCAAATCAAGAAGTAGGGATGGGGATTAGGGAAATCACTCACCAATTAAACCCAACTGCACCTCTTTCGCTGATGTTGAGGGAGAGAGTGGAAGAGAGAGAGAGAGAGAGGGCACAACAAAGGAAGGGGAATCCCTAGCATGCATCACCTATAGAAGATGGAGAAGGATAGGACATACAGGAGGGAGAGAGGCAGAGGGAAGAGGAGAGAGAGAGCTTCACTCACCGGCACTAGGAGAGACGAGCGACGACTAGAGCGGAGGGGATGAGGCTAGCGACGACGGTAATTGTAACCCGCACACCATCTCCGCTTGCACGCAAAGGGCCAACACTGGGATGCGCAAGAGGAACCGCGCGAGCCAGCAGGCTCGATGGAGACGAAGCCTCGCCACATTCCTTCATAGCCCGGCGGCGAGGGGAATCTTGCATCTACTGAGATAGGCCCCAGGTCTAGTTTAGGATACCAAACACAATGAACTGCATAGCACGAGCCTTGCCGGGCTAGAGCCAGGGTACCAATCACGCTATCAAATGTATGGGGCAGGGGTACCCGCACCGCCCGTATATGTGACCATCACTAGGCTATCGACCCAACAGTCGCCAAGAAGGTGGCCCGCAAGGGCTGGCACAGTCGACCAACGTGGAGATCAAGGCAAGCCAAGATAGGCATATCTGGACGATAGCTAGGATCAATCTGTTGAGCATATCATGTAACAAACCGGGAATCCAACCTGTTAGTTCGATCGCCCTCTCTGTAACCCTGTCCCCTCTGCCTATATAAAGGATGGCAGGGACCTCGGGCTTGGGATCCATCTTCCTCCATTCCAATCTACTACGTAGCTAGGAACAACAACCCCCTGTAATTGAGCATATGAATACAAGAGCAGCAGCACCACTGGAGTAGGGTTTAGCGCGCCACCGCACCCTGAACCAGTATAAATCCTTGTGTCTCGCGTGCTACCATCTGACTCCATCTACACGATCTCGTTGCTAAGCATTGCTAGAGCTAAATAATCTGACAGTTGGCACGTCAGGTAAGGGCCTTTCGCGTACAGATTTGTTTTCATGTTTTGGATGGCTACTATCCGCAGGACAGGTAAAGGTTCGATCAAGAGGCGCCGGGAGAAGGATGGCCACAGCGTCACCTGTGATAGAACCAACCAATTATACGAAATTAAGTAAGAAAATCACCTGCTGAAGCAGATAATTTAGCAAACTTAAGCCCGTATAACCCGGTAGTCCGTGAAACCACGATGGATTTCAAACCAACCAACATACAAACTAAGATCGTACAAGTTTAGCAGCCACAGTCACATATTATATAAAGTTCACAAAACAATGAAACATATCAGAGTTTAAAATATAAAGTTATTAAAAACCAAGTTCATAATAAAGTAGCGGAAGCAAATAGTTTTAAAACCACACACGTTTAGTTCAGATACAGTGCCAGGTGATAGTCATGTCCAACAAAAGCATCAGGTAAGATATACGGAGTGACCATGCCCTTGGTTCTAGTTGTCGTCCATCGCAGGATACAAGCAGTTAATGCAAAATCCATAATACATCTGACCATCTATAACAACAATGGGAACAACACCCTGAGTACAAGAAGATACTCAGCTAGACTTACCCATCTTAAACTAAAATAAAGTGACACCAAGGTGTATGCAAGGCTTTATTTTAGTGGACTAGCTGACTCATTTCTAAAAAAGCAATAAGTTAACATAAATGAACCATTTAAGTACTTTGCATCATCTTTATTATAACATATCAATCTAGGTAAGCACCTATGCTATAGCAATCACTTGATTAACCATTAACATCCAGTTACAAACTTAGATTTAGCATTTTCAACATCATCCATATAACTATCTGTATTTCACCATCATTACTACGATGCCATAGCTCGAGTCAAGTGCTCACTATCTAGGAGCGATGGCGATTCGAATTGATTCTTAACCAGCTGATGATTTATTCCTCACACAAACCACACTCACCGATCAAGTGAGTTACAGATCAATGACACCATTCAGGTAAACGTCATGGGATAAATTGGGGCCGTAGTACCTAGGGACCGCCCGACTGCCAGGAATCGGGCCTTGCCTGTCCTTGGACTCACCCTTCGTGCCCCTGTCATACCCACTTCAGCACCAATACGCGCACAATAGATCCCGACCCGAATAATGCCACTAGCTTCGCGGTCGAAAGATACTTTATTTGGTCAGCTAAATGTGAGGCATGCATTCAACATGACAAGAGGGACGAGCAACGATCGATCCTTAACTGACACAGACGGAAAACTACGAGCACCCCAAAACTCTGTCTGGTTGCCTCCAACTATTTTGTCCGGTCTCCAATTATCCATCAACATTTGGTTATTTCCAGGATATCATCCATTTCATAGCTAAAGTATTCCAGTAACACCTATAATTGCCGGTGACAGGAAATCACCGATCATTACCGGTCTAAGCAGGGCTAAGCGGTTATTCGATTCTAAACCTAACAGGATATACGGACATAATAAGATAGGCAAGGATGATAATAAATGCATCAACGATTTCACTCAACTCCTATAACTTAATGCAACAATATATAAAATGCATATATAATGGATTGCTTTTATAAAGTAGGAGACTTAGAATGCTCTAGGGCTTACCTCGCTTGAACGAACTCGGACGGTGGTCTGGACACTCTTGAAGTTCATCAACGGCGTCCTCCTCGGCCTGCACCTCCTGTGCGGGCTCTTCCTGCGGGACTTCCTCGGTTGCTTCCGGCTCGACTGCTACCGATTCCTCTTGCGATCTGTTATGATGCATAGGTGTAAGTGATTATGCAAGTGGTGTGCCAGATGAGATGGCATATGATGATCATGATTGCGTGCAATGTAGATGGACATGTTTAACTTTACTTGACAGAGTAGGTGTAAATATCTTCTACTAGGTAGTCAACATCATCCAAGAACATGTGCTCCAAGCACATGTCATCTACTGCATTCTCTTCTACTACTAACTATCATTATTTACCGCTAACTACCATATAGCCATAACACAAGTGCTACTACACTTCATCACCATAACTATACTAACATTTCAAGTAATACCAGCAAGTCAAAATACTTTAAAGATACACCAAAGTTGACAAAATAAACTAATCATGCAATAAGAATCCTATTTTTATTTCACTTTAATCTAGGGCTACAACGTCAACATATATTTTTAGGGCTCAGAAAAGTCTAACAAAATTACTGTATCTTCAACATGAAGTACATAGTCTATCATAAAAATTTTATTATATTTGGATAAGTACAACAGCCTACACAAAAATGGCAAAAAACATGTCATAAATACACATGAAAATACTTTGTACTATGAAAAGTATCAAACAACAGATTTAGTATTTTTTCTATGATCTACATAGTATAAGAACATTATAGAAAAAGTTTCACCTACATGTATTATTCATATTTTTGGCTCTAGAAATTTTACAAGAAATAGCAAATAAATGCACATAAATTACATGGCCATATTTCTCTACAGAACATGCATGCCATATATATTTATAGAAAGTACATGTCACCAAAAGATCAACATAATAAGAACCATATTTTTCTGATCTTTCTACAATTTATTACATATTTTCTAATATATCAACATTTAGAACAATTAAATAAAACTATATATAAAAGTAACACAAAAGTGACATGCAATATTTTTGTACAGTAGATCTACACAAAAGAAACCTAACAAAACTTGTTTCACCTAATTTGGACTTATATTTTTAGGTATGAATTTTTAAAGCATTACAAGAAATCTGAAAATTATTTTTCCTTTTATTTGAAAACCACCCGGACCCACAAACATTGGGTGCACCCGGTCCAGTGCACCCGGACTCGCTGTCACGCGGGACCCTCGGGTCAACGGGGCCCACCCCTCGGCCGAACCTGAGCAGAGGCGGTGGTTGACCGGCGGTTCCTCGCTGACGACGAGGTGACCACCACCACCCTTAGCTCACCCGTGCGCACCAGTAGAGGTAACCAAGTAAAGAAATGGCAGCGTGGAGCAAGCTGAACTGCAGGAATGGCGGATGCGGCGGCGCTGCTCGACGCCGACGTGCCGAGCCAGGCCACGACGTCACGCGAGAAGGGGCAGAGGAGCTCCGCGGAGGCGAGAGGGAGCTGCTGCTCGTGAAAAGGAAGAAGAAGGAGGGGCGGCGCAGGGAGATTAGCACGACCGCGAACTCTAGTGAGCTCTGGAGGACGCCGACGTGACATGCATGGCCAAAATGGCCCTCACCTTCGTGCTACGGTGGTGCGGAAGGTGCGCTGCGTCAAGGCGGAGCCCGTACGAGAGCTAGCGGAGCTCAGACAGGAGCAGGAATGTGGTAGAACCTCCTAAATAATATGGCCCACATGCACCTGTCATTGTCTCAAAGATCTCTGACGGCTATGCATGTGTACCATAGAAGTTAAGAAGTCTGTCGGGTGTCCTCGGGATTCCTGAATCATCCACGATCTTTCGAGCAAGATCACATTCCAGAGGCATTGCAGTATTACAACAGTTTATATAACAAATTACATCAGAATAAAGGTGCGAAAGTCTTACATATCATAATTTACAAACCATTTGTTTCAAACCTTATAAACCTTAAGTTTAGTTATTACAACCATAGTAGTGGAGTAACATTAGTAACTTTATTACATATTACGAAAACGGAGTGCTCTGCCCAAGAGCCAAACATACTACTCGTCGTTGCTTACCGCAAAGATGGTCATGCAGCAGGGTCCGAAACACACCTGCTCATGAGATGCACCTGCAACAGGGGTTTAACAAACCCTGAGTACAAAAGTACTCAACAAGACTTAACCGACAAAAAGAATGGGGAAGACTCAGGAATACAGGCCCAGGGAATTCAAGATAAGGCTTTAGTAAGAATCAAAGTCTTTTGCAGAAAAGCTCACTAATAGTGAATTCTTACTTTCAATCTTTTAAACTCATCATTATTTATGACTATCACTAGGTGAATCTATACTGTAGCATTCACTCCTTAACATTTACCTCAAGATTCTAAAGTTTCATTCATTAACTACGATGTTGTTGCGGAGGTCAAGTCTCCTTGTCTAAGAAGCAGTGACGATTTGAATCGATTATACCCAGCTGGGGATCCCTAACCACACGACATATGCATGACTCAAACCTACATATATCAACCCTCACTCGGATCCTCTAAAATGTGACCGAGCGCCACCCGAGAGTATAATACACCTCCAGTCCAACCCTTAGCCACGTGGGTACACGCTATGCTACTCTCGCCATCTCTCCACTCCTAGTGCGCGGTCAGCCATTCACATGATAGAACTACTGAGGTCTTAGGCTTACCGAAGCATGTGGTCAGTTGCAAAGTCTCGACCAAATGGGACTACAACGGATGGTCCTTAACTGACACAGTTGGAAACACTATATTGGGACTCCTTTCACGATGTAAGTCCATCGACTAGTCTCAGATTATCATCATCATTATTCATTACTTTGTTCCACAACAACCCTTTAAACTTTGTTAAACCTTTTACAGTTTTCTCCTTTAAACAGGGCTAAGCATATTAAGCATTTTTAAATAAAACAGTATCAAGGATGATATTAAAATATCAAGAATGGTAATGCATCAATTATGTTATCACTCAACGCCTATCACCTAATGCAACAAAGCATAAGCATAAGTGATGTAAACTTTGTATAACACAAGGAGGGGTTGTATGCATCCGGGGCTTGTCTTGGTCGATGGGGATTTCAGGTTCGGGGTCAGTCCCACAGATATCGAACCCAACCTCCACTGGTGATTGTCCTTACTTGGGAACTGGTTCGACAATGTTTACCTACACGTTCACGGGGACTACACGAGATGACAATGTATGCTCAACATGATGAAGTATGAAACATGATGCTTGATGGATGCATAACAAGATTAAGAACTTCAGTACAACTTTCCTTCACGGTAAAGTTGCAAGCCAACAAAACCTAACCTAACCCTAGCCTAGGGTTTCATTAGGTTAACTACTTTGTTAGTGACTTTCATTAAGCACATGAAATAATATTAATTAAGCCCTAATAATATTATTAAGAGAGCTCAAACAATTAATTAAAGGCACCAAAGGTCATTAAGAGTTAATGACCTAGGGTCAACACACAATCATGAAATCAAACAACCCTAAAATGATTAAACAAGATTAAGGGTTAATTGATTATTTAATTAAGTATAAAATTAAGTATAAAATCAACTTTATCCAAATGAGCCCAAAATTTTTATGAAGGTTGGTTACATTATGAAATAGTGGCAAAACAAATTTTATAATTTTTGGACCAATATGTAAGCCTAGAAAAATAATGGAAGTTGCATGTATGAATTAAAAGGCATAATTAAATCAAATACAAAAATTACTTAAATTTCAAGTTTTATATTTTCCCTAGGTAGTACACATCATAGAGGCTACACAAAAAATTTTATAATTTTTGGAGCTCTAGTTATTTCACAATGAAATAAACAAAATTCGGCACTATTTAATATTTTAGAAAAGAAAAAAACAAAAAATACATTTCATTAGTCCAGCCCACACCTCTATCTCCTCCTTCCCTCCCGGTCCACTCCTCACCTGACTGGCCCAACCGAGCTAGGCCGGCCCAACAAGCCGAGCAGGGTCACCCTGCCTGTTGGCCATGGCGCTGCGGTGGCCAGCCGACCATGCTTTGCCGGTGGCGAGGTCCTAGGCGGCGGTCAAAACATCAATGCAATCTACATGACCCCGTGCATCCTCTGGACTAGCTACAATGGTGACAGGGCGGCGGCAACAGGCTCCCCGACGGTGAGGATGACACGGCAACGCGGTGAGCGGCGACGCGACGGCTACAAACTGGAAGAGGCCAAATTGGGAGTGCGGTTAGCACCAGCAGCTCACCCCGATCACGATGACGTGCTTGGTTGAAGCAGAGGAGCAACGGAGGTGGCTAGCCATGGTGAGGGCGGTGGCGGCGGCGCTCTGACCGGCGTGGCGGAGGAACGCGTGGCAACGACGACTCGGACGTGGCAAGATGCTGTAATTAGGTCAGGCGAGTGTGCGATGGCGTGGCGGAGCTCGGTGCAAGAGGAATTGGCGGATGGGGAAGCAACGAGGGTGAATTGGAGCTTCGAGCTCCGGTGTTTATGGTGGAAATGAGCAGAGGGAGGAGAAGACGGCCGGCTCAGGTATGTTGAAGGCAAGGACGAGCGGCTTCGAGGCGACCAGTTCTAGCTTGTGACGCGGACAAGCGAGCTGCTGCATGTCCGCTCGCGAGCAGGCGGTGGAGACATGCGTGACGGCGGCAAGCAGGAGGTGGCGACGGTACTCTGGTGAAGCATACAGAGAGGGAGGTGAAGGATAAAAGAAAATGTTGCATCACCAAGTTATAGCCTTTTCTTGCTTCCTTTTCTCCCAAAATACAAAAGTTCCTCAAAAAGAGAAGATCTACAACCTTCATGTTTTGACCTTTTTCAAATTCTGCCTAGATTTTGAAATTTGAATTTAAAATCAAAAGGGGACATTTTCTAGATTTTGGTAAATTCAAAATTACTTTAAATTTTACATTGAAACTTTGAAAACTCAAAGCACCAAAGTTGTACATCTTGACAAGATCTACAACTTTGCTTTTTGAACCATTTTCAAATTCTACCTCCATTTTGAAAATAGAATAGGGGAATTATAAGGGGTCAAATTTGAGATTTGAATCTTTTCAAAATTACTCCAAATTTCATATTAAAACTTTGAAAACTCCAAATACTAAAGTTGTACAACTTGACAAGGTCTACAACTTTGCTTTTTGGCTCACCCTCAAATTCTTTTTAGATTTTGAATTACACAAAAAGGGGTAAAACAGGGTTTTCCGGAAATCGGGGTTTTGAATCAAATTCAAACTTGATTTAGTTTCTACATTAATTGATGATTAATTAGTGATCTCAACTATCATCCAAATATACCATTGATTCAAGTCACACTTGACCTTCCCAATGCTCCATTTGTTTGAACCAAATTTAAATTATAAATTCATTTTAATAAACCTCCCAATTTGAATTGGAGAACTTAGGGCAAGTTTTAGAACTGAAATTGAACCTCAAACTTGGAGTTTATTTTTAATTGTTGGGCTTGAGTTTATACACTATACTTGACACTAGTGTAAAGCACAGCTTTACACCTCAAATTACATAGGGTATAACCCAAGTATTTGAAATGACATTCAAAACTAGGGTTTTTAGGGTTCAAAACAAACTTCAACAGAACTCAATCAACCTATAAAATATAAACTTATTTTAGTTAATACACACCAGGTTTGACTAAAATATGAATGCTTTGCAATGCATATGATGACATGGTCAGGTTTAGTTACCATAACACCAGGGGTGTTACAAGGATGGCGAGGCCGAGCTTGGCGGTGGCGGCAATGGCGCGACAGCCGTGAGGCTCCGCTGCTGCTATGAGGTGAGAAGGGCGAGGCAGGCAAAATGAGGAGAGTGGGGAGGTAGAGCACGGCGCAATGCGTTTTGGAGAGCGAGGCGTGACTGCGGGGGTCACCGGGGCGCCAGGTGCCGGCCAGAGCCGTACGCTGGCAACCACGGGGCGGGCTACCTTTGCCGCGGTCGGGCGCGGGTGTGAGCGCGGGCAGCGAGGTGGACGCGCGGAGGCAGGCCAGGCCGGCCTCGCTGCTGTGCCGAGAAGTGGGGCGGCGGCCCGTTTAAGAAAGAAAATCCTTTTTCTTTTTATTTTTCAACTAAAACAGCACAAAACCCCATTTTTGAGCAATATAAAAACATTTATAGGGTTTGGTGCAAAAATAAAAGTTGCTTAGAAATTTGTGATCTTCAACTTTGCCAAAAAGAGCAAAGCCAAAATCCAAATAGATTTTGAACTAGAGATTTAAAGTTGATAATTAAATCAAAACTTCATTTTCTAAGATTATTTTTAATGCAAAATTTGACAAATTTTGAATACAAACCTTGCTCCAAATTGTTAGCTAAACATTACTAAGTTGTTTATTTACTCAAATAAGCACATACAAGTCCTAACAAGCATCAACGAAATTTTAAATCTACTGAAACAACATCTTGCAACATGCATGTTTTGATAACATGTTTCAAGTCTATATTTCATGTGATGCTTATGAATGCATAATGATGATTATGCTCATGATTTGCAAATGCTAATGCATGCTTAACACCAGAGTGTTACACCACCACCTTCACACGATCGAGGGGACGACAACGTAACAACCCCAAGATCCATATGCGGGCTTCGACACCACCATCGCTTGATCAACTTTACCTCACCAAGCTCGGGAACACGATCGGGACCGCTTCAGCTGGCCCGTCATGTAAGTCGCTACGCTGAGTATACTTTCTCTCAATTTTGTCAATCTTGAGGATTTGCCGGCCCAGTTTTCGAAGATGCTCATAAGGGTAGGGGTTTGTGTGCGTGCGTTGTGAGTGTCTGTGTTGTACTGTGTAATCGCAAAAAACTTATAGGAGAATAGGACCAAAATTCTAACCTCATGGTCATCTAGGTCATCTCCGAGCGCCACCTCTAGGCACTGGTTGCTATATGAGTGGCTGAGATTTGCTGTCTCCGAGAACCTGTGGTCAGATGGACAATAGAGATCCACCGTACCCGGTCGCTAATGGTGGGATAGAGGACTGAGATTTGCCACATCCGGGGCGCGGTGATGGGACAGGTGGCTGTGATACGCCATCTCTCGGCGCTGGTGACCGGACTGGAGGCCGAGATCTGCCGCCTACGGGTGCTGGTAGCCGGACTGGAGGCTGAGATCTGCCGCCTTTGGGCGTCAACTGCCAGATTATTGGAGACCGAGATCTGCCACCTCCAGGCACCGGTAGCCGGATCGAAAGACGGTATCTGCTGCTCTAGGCGCCGCTGGCTAGATGGGCCTTTGAGATTTGCTGCCTCCGAGCACTGGCCGCGAAACCACGTCAGGAGAGAGAGAGAGAGAGAGAGAGAGAGAGAGAGAGAGAGAGAACGATAAGTGCGAGAAAATGAAGGAGTCAGAAAAGTCACATAGAATGAGAGGAGGCATTGTGTTGACCAACTCGCTGAGACAGAAAAGGAAAAAACAATAGGGCGAAAAAGGAAAGAAAGGAGGTGACACGGACACGGTCTCTCATTCGTCTTGTTCAAATCACGCGAACGACCGTAGAAATGGAATTTGTGTTCTCTAGGCTAGTGTGACCTCAATGACTCACAAAATGGAAACAAATGCTAGATGGCAGGGCACAACGAGGCATACATGAAAGACAGTGTCATGTAGTCGTAGAAAAGGGCTTCCTATTGGCACAACTAATCTGTCCATGGGGATCAAAAGTTAAAGGGTGCATTAAGGCAGGGCACATCGAGGCATACATGAAAGACGGTGTCATGTAGTCGTAGAAAAGGGCTTCCTACTACCACAACTAATCCGTCCATGGGATCAAAAGTTCAAGGGTGCATTAAGAGTTTCATAGTCAGGATTTTAGATTAGGAAGGGTGAATGATTACATTTAATGCTGCAAATGTAACAAATCAACATATAAATAATGAATTTATGGGAACACATTATAAACTCACAGAGGTCTTACAAAAATATTCAATTGAGTAGTTAAAAGTGCCCTGTCTTGGCTTCTACTAACTCGAGACGTGCTATTTTCCTTGCCCTTGCTAACCCGGCATGTGTCATTTGAGAGTTACTGCAATTGCGCTCTATGGTGGTGCCATGATCTGTGACAACGGTGCCACGTCGGAATCTAAGGTCTCTTGTGTGTCATGGACACACGAGTTTCTACTGGGCGCGAGCTGGTATTGTGGTCTGCGATCATGGTCCATTATAGCCCGACAATTGATGTGTTCTCTCTCTGTTTTACCCCTTTTGAAATTCATTTTGACCCTGTCTCTTGTCAAATCTATACTGACACCAAAAGCCCAAATGCATATTTACCTAGTCTCAGTTAAATATGCATTCCGAAGATGAAGACTATCTCATGGAGAACTATCCAAAATTTCCTTGCTTTTGCTTAAGTTACTAAATTCCTTGTCAGATGCAACCTTCTTTTGATCTTGGTTATAATCTCAAAATTGACCCCTGCTGTTTTATGAATTTCTTGAAGGTTAATGTGTATGACAAATTTCCTTTTCCATTGCTCAACCCAAGTCTTTAGGTGTTTCTTAATCTCGGGACGAGATTTCTAAGGGAGGGAGGAGCTGTAACACCCTATGTGTTAAGCACTTTGTTAAACCTTGATCATGTTCCATTATCATGCATTGGATGCATCAATCATAGTGCATGTGTGGCATCTATGCATGGCTTATGTATGTTGTGGAGTGATAATAAAATATCTCAATTAAGGTGCTTCGATACCTTATATTTTGGAATTTACTTAAATACTTGGAGATGTGCCAATATAATCTTTGAAGTGCAAAGTGTGTAATTTACACTAGTATCAAGGTTGATCTATGTTTTCAAGTCAAACCTGTTTAAACTTGAGCTTTAAAACTGAATTTGGCACTGAATTTTTACACAGCCAATTTTTGGCAAAGTCCTTGAATAACAGTGTTAATGTTCAATGTTTAGGCCTAAATTAAAATGATTTTCATAAATAAAATTTGTGCAACTTTGGTACTATTTCAAAGTGTGAACTTTGAACTTTGGAGTTTTACCTTTGTTTATGGTTGTAGCACAATAATTAACCTTTAATTAATTAACCAAAGTGGTTAACCAAAACTGTTCACCATGACCGGAGCAAGCACAACATGGACATCATATTTCACTACTCCCTGAACGGGAAGCGCGATTGTGCTTGTCGTGCGCACGCACATACGGAGCACGGGAACTGCAGTACATTCCAGACAGGGCTGTGGGATGGCGTTGTTCGAACAAGAACGTGTCACAGTGAAGTCAGCCCACGATGGCCATGTTAATCGCTTCAACGTTTTATATATAGTTGTGATCAGTCAAAGAGAAAGCACTGATAAAAAAAAAGAAAAAGTTCCTTGGTCGCCACCTCTCCTGACTGGATAAAACTAAATGTGGATGCATGTTTTGATCCTCACTCTGGCCTTGTCGGGCTTGGTTTCATTGCAAGGAACCATGTGGGCGAGGTTTTGTTCTCTGGATGGTCATGTGATCAACGATGCAAGTCAGCTGAAGAAGCAGAATGTCTTGCTGCAGGGGTGGGTCTAAAACATACCCTTGCCTGCTGAAAAGGGTGCCTCTGGCTAGGATCAGACTGTTTTGCGATAGTATGCTTTTTGAAGGACCCGAACAGAAATCGCTATGTAATCTACCACATCATCGAAGAAGCAAAAGAAATCCTTCAGGGCTTCCAGGAAGTCAGAGTATCCAAATGCCACAAGAGTGCAAATTGCAGGCAACTCATGAGTTGTGTCAGGTTAGTAGGAGAGAGCTTTCTGATGTTTTTATTGCTAATGCCATCCCGACCTACATGTCGACGGCTTTAGCTCCAGTTTGTAATCACGTTGTCTTAATGTAATTAAGCTCTTGCCTCTCTAAAAAAAGAAAACGCTGCTACTTTGCGGCGTCATATTTTCAGTGTCCACTATGTTCGTGTGTCCGCCTACCTCGCCGTCGTTTATCTCATCGGCGGTCTTCTAACATACACGAATGTTGGCAGTGAGGTGCACGAGACAAGGAGCAGCACGTTCTACAAAGTGTTGTTGCCCTGCCTAGGCCCTCCGGTGCATAGAAATACTTCCTCAATTCTAAATTATAAGGCGTTTTAGTTTTTCTAGATACAATGTGTTTGCTATGTATCATGATATGGTGTATATCTAAGTTCATAGCAAAAATTATATATCTATAAATGTCTTATAATTTAAAATAGAGATAGTAGACTAATGTTACTAGAAAATCTTTTTCCCCTCACGTTCGCTCTCTTTTATAAGGTTGACTTCACAACATCACTGCACATTACACAACAACAGTACCTTACGACGGGATTTGGGACGTCGTCTGCTAACCTCTCTCGGTTCTACACTCCTAATGTACAAAAACTTCTCGTGAGATGCTGAAATGCAGTCTTGCGCACGAAGCGTCTCACAAGGCGATGATTGGCACGCTGCAGTCATACAGAACTGGCTCCTTTGTGCAGCGCCACTGCTGCCAGCTCCGAGCCTTGTTCGCGTCAGAGGAAGCCGTATGGCCAGGACCCAAGGCTATCATGTGGTCCAAAGATGTCCTGCGGATGACAGCACAAACTCATGAACGTTTTATCTCGACAACACAAGCTCGTGGTCATGCCATTTTACAGTAAGCGAACAAGCTCGAGGCACAAGATAGGCTTACATCTAAACTGATACCACCACCTGAAGGTGTTCCAGTGAATGGAAGAGTACTATCCAGGTCAGGCAACCCATCAAACAGCTCCATGCTAGGACCATCGACGGGTACAGATGCGTCAAGTCCTGCGTCCAGGGCATCCGCAGGTTCATCCGAGGTAGGAATAGCTGGTGGTAATTCAGCAACGCATGCAGAGCATTCCGCTGCTTCAACCTTCACCTTGGATGTGCTACATTCTTCTTCCCCCTATCAGAAATTCAGAAAAGCAAAAATGAAAGAAAGTTCCCCAGTTAAGCAAAATATTTACAGTAATATGAAGCGAGCAATTTTGATCATCATTCGTCAATCTATATGAACAGAGTCGTTTTGAAACATACATAAAGTCAGAACAGAGGATAGCTTTAGCATTCCTCTACTCTACCAAAATATGCCCTATATTGATGGATGGAAGGAATACTTAGCAACAAGTTGAGAAATCAAACTATAAAATATGATCACTGCATTTACCTGATCCACCTGAATGTGGGTATACTGCTCGGTGTTCCATGGGCTGTTGTTCAGGCGATGGGGCTGGGGAGGATCTGTCATTGGGGTCCTCTGGGGTTCATGCGAGGTAGGCATAGCTGGTGATAATTGAGCAAAGCATTCAGAGCATTCAGCTGCTTCAACCATCATCTTCGATGTGCCACACTCTTCTTCCCCCTGTCACAAATTCAGAAAAGCAAAATGAAAGATTGTTCGCTAGTTAAGTGAAATATTTGCAGTAGTATGAACCTAGCTATTTTGATCATCAATCTATATGAACAGAGCCGTTTTGGAATACACAGGACAGCTTTTGCATTACTGTACTCTGCCAAAATATGCCCTATACTGATGAATGGAGAGAGGGAATACTTAGCAGCAAGTTGAGAGACCAAACTATAAAATATGATCACTGGATTTACCTGATCCTCCTGAATGGGGGTACACTGCTCGGTGTTGCATGGGCTGTTGTTCAGCCGACGGGGCTGGGGAGGATTTGTCATTGGGGTCCTAGGATTGATTTTCGCAACAGATGCATCAGATTCAACTGCAACATCTGTTTTAGAGTTGTCATTTTTCTTCAATGGCGATTGGTAGAATACTTTAACGACTACAAGTTCCCCATTAGTTTCATCTTCGTTTACACCAAGATGGTACTGATGCATCACCCAATTCTTTCTTTCTGGCTTGCCACCAACTCTCTTGGGAGCTTTATAAAGAACTAAGATCTTCTTCCAACCTTTTCTCACACCATTCTCATCAAATACGGGTTTGGATGATCCGGTCTTATGCCACCTGCTGTTCCCATTAGCAACACCGTCACAAATGTTACCGGTGCCAATAATCCTTCGACGCTTGCGGTTACCAGTGTCATATGCATTTAGTACTCTATTAAAGAAATGGAGGCAGCTACCATCCATCTTCATACCTAACAGAAAAACAGAAATGTATGAGCTAATCAACTACCTTAAGGGAACTACTACATGACATGAGATAAAAAATTAGTTCTAAAGTCATTGATGAATTCAAAAGTAAGAATCATGTACCAGGGAGATTTTTGGGATGTGTATAGCAAATTCCCTCCTTCTCTTTTATAGTAGGTATAAATTCATCAATAAGCGTATGGGACACTGAATTCGGCAGGCTGGATTTTTCTTGTAGATGCTGCAAAAGCTCCAGGTCCGTAGGATCAAATTTGACACCAGCAGGAAGTGCTGGCCACACCAAAGAAACCTGCAAACATGGTATGAGGTTCCAGAAAAGAAACAAAGACATCCAAAATGTGAAACATGTCAGTCAATGTTAATTGAAATCCAGCCTTTTACGGCAATTAAATAGGGTCCATGACATTCATTTGGCTAAGAAAGTTCAGGCATGACAATGAAGCAATGGCCAATCAATGAATCAATTCTATCAAAAAGAATGGTGAGCTGCCAAAGGATGCTAGCTCAGTTGGCTAGTAGTTCCGGAGGCACCCCTTAGGTCCTGAGTTCGAATCTCCATGGGGGCGGATTTCTAGCTGAGAGTAAAAAATCCCCTCGCTCGGCCCAGGCCAAGCACAGGTTAAGAGATGGCTCGGGTCTGGGCTCCCTGTGTACGCCCAGGTTAAGAGACGACCCTCTCACGGAGCTTGGCTCCCTGTGTATGGATAGAGCGGGGTTCGAGGATTTTCTCGATCTACGTGAGAAGATCTTCTTAAGCCGGAATACCATGAGGCTGTCTAGCCCCCGCGGATCGAGTTTTTTTAAAAAAGAATGGTGAGCTTTAGTTTCGGTGAGGGTTGTGGCCATTAGACTTCGAACAGAACACCTTATTACAAGTTATAGCTTCATTGTTTCATATAAGGCTCCTTTTGCATCTCTGTCAATTCAAGACAAAAAAGAATACATTGAAACCTCATCAAGATATAGACATATTAATCATGACGACATGATGAAACTATGACATCCACGTCATTATGCAAAAAACTCATTAAGTTTAGAGAAAGTGACCTACAAAAGTTTTCCTACTTGTGTTGGATCAGAGTGTTTGATGGCATTGATGTCTAGAAGAACATTTCGAAATTCAATGAGGGCCAATCAAATGACAGATAGAGCGGTCATAAATTCATAACTAAGTAGTTAAGTGAACTTACATTACTAATGTCAATGTCGCAGTCGCAGTTGGTGCATTTGATATGAGGTTTTGCAAAAAGTTCACCAAATCGGAGGGTGAAGGACTGAGTTGCGCTTCTTATTTTCTCAGCGAAACGCAACACATTCATAATCCACGAACTGAAAAAAGTACAGCATTCATTTCTGTTAGGGTTAGCATCTTTCTCAAACAGAAGATAAACTCAAGGAAGAACTTTTAAGAAAAATAATTAATTGCAAATGACGATGTGTAGCAGAAACATGACCAAAAGAGCATTTGACCCATGGACCCCATTGACATGCAATTTTGGAGCTGCTAACTTTCCCCAATCATTGCCACATCGTGTCCCATTATGATCCATTGCTGCTCCTTCCACACCAGGAGGCTAAGGCCTTGTTTAGATTCCAAAATTCATCCCCAAATTCCACTATGCAAAAAGAAGATTCCCCATCACATCAAAATGTCGGCATATATATGGAGTACTAAATATAGATGAAATCAAAAACTAATTGCACAGTTTTGTTGTACTTTACGAGACGAACATTTTGAGCCTAATTAATCAAAATTTGGACAATTATTACCACTAAAAAACAAAAAGTGCTACAGTGTCGGGGGTGGCACTGTGCCGAATCGGCCACCCCCGACTCTGGAATCTAAACGAGGCGTAAACAGAACAGAGCACTCTGTCTGACATTTGACCTTGCACAACCCTTAGATTAGCAGTCACCATGAACGGAGACTAACACTCTTTGTTCTTACAGCACTGACTGTCAAACACACCTGGAGGCTAAACAGAACAGCGACTGTCATTTGACCTTGCACGACTCTGTCCTACAGCAGCGACTGTCATTTCCGCACCACCTCCTGCTTCGAGGGATAAGATCCCTTCAAACTTCCAAAAAAAATTTACTAAGATTCCCCATCACATCGAATCTTTAGACGCATGCATGAAGCATTAAATGTAGGTAAAAAAAATAACTAATTGCACAGTTTGTCTGTAAATGTCGAGACGAATCTTTTGAACCTAGTTAGTCCATGATTGAATAAATTTTACCAAATAACAACGAAAAGTGCTACAGGAACTTTACACCAACTTTTACATCATCTAAACACTACCAAACAATCAACACGCTGGAATCCCAAATCTCATCAGGCTATCCGCACTCATGGTCCTCTATATTCATCCTCTATACGTCCTAGTCAGCAAGATTCTCTCCTCTATACTCAATTCTTCCGCACCCATCCATCCTCTATATCATCCTCTATCCACTCTATCTACTGTGGGACCCACTTGTCACTTTATCTAAATATATCCATGAGTGATCTAGTTTTGAAGGATTTATTGAGACGAATTTAATGGTGCAATCGAAATTTAATTTAGATTTTTGGTTTGTGAGTTATAGCATTTTTTTCCTTGATTTAGCTAGTAGGGCCCGTCACTGTGCACTATAGAGTAAACACTGTACTACTCTAAATATAGAGTGAGAGAAAGGATAGAGTATCGTTTTAGAGTATCCAGTGCAGCAGTTTTTACTCTATATTCATACTCTAAAGCTTTAGAGTATCATTTAGAGTGCGGATAGGACAGTCTCAGAATCATCAAGCCCAGTGTCAGATAAGGTCAGCCGCGACCAGGCAAGGGGCAACACATAGGACTGATCAGCCTTCTCGGGGGGAAAAACACTCCTTATGCTTCCTTCCAGCAGAAGATTCCTCTTGTGCCTCAACAGACGGCAAACGCAATCTCCAAGAGTTGGCTTTAGTCTTGTACTAGAACACACAGATGCCAAATCCCCTCTGTTCCTCACAACGATCACAGATCGTTGGAGCTCAGCCGGCGTACACGATCCATCTCCAGACTTCAGCCTGCAGCAAACAGAGCCTTCCTCTGCTTCCTCACAGCGGACGACGCTTCCTGTTGCACCTCCGCAGGCTGCAAAATGTCTTGCCTTTTGGCCGGGAAACCGCAGCCGGACGCGGCCCCTCGCCGTGCGCACGGGCTCGGAGCTCGTCTCTGGCCGATCCAGAGCACATTCCGTCGTCGTGGCTCAGAGATCATCCTCCCGTCCCGTCGCAAGCAAGCCCAGGAGCATCAGAGCGGCCACATCAAAAACCAGAGCCGCTCGGTTCATCACCGCGTCGTCGATCGATCGGCCCGAAAAAACAAGAGGGCCGGCCGCTCCAAATCCGCAGAGGCGCAGACCACCCCCAGTCCCCCAACCCCATCGGAACCGATGGCCTGGCCTGACCGAGCGCAAAGCTAGTACTAGTAAGCAACAAGAAAAATCACCGAAAAACAAACGGCGACTTACGTATCCATGGCCGGGAGCGGCCCCGCGGGGCAGCGGAGCAGAAGCCGGCTGCTGCTGCTGCTGCGCGTGGAGCGCCGCGCACCCCAGCAGGAGTAGGAGAGGGATGGAGAGGAACCTGTGAAACTGCGAGGCGTGGGAGCACCGGGTGGCCGCGGGCGTGGCTTTTTATAGTGGAGCTCGCAAGGAACGGTCTGCGCCAAAAGGGTTGGCCTTAGCGGAACGCGGCTGGTTTTGGCTACCGCCCCAAGCAACCCCCTCAATGAGTCACTATCACCCTCTCTCTCTCTCCTCAATGAGTCACTATCACCCTCTCTCTCTCCTCACTGAGTCACTATCACCCTCTCTCTCGTGTTTGGGTCGCCGACGCCAAGGCCGGTGGGACTCGGGAGTTCACTCCCTCTCATCGCTCCGGTGGGACCCTGTTCCCTGTTGTCTCTGGATTCTGGTTCCTGCCCCTGGGCCATGGGTTGCCGCCGGGCCGCCACTTTACTGGCCGAGGCGCGGCACTCAGCGTGGCACCCTGCCATCTTTTCTTGCATCGCAAGGCAAATGTGTGCAGCTTGTCATTCTTTTTTTTTCTAATTATAGTTATTCCTATGGGCCTGTTTAGATACCACCAACTTTGCACAGTAAATAATGTACAATACTGTAACATTTTGTTTTTATTTGGTAATAATTGTCCAAATATTAATTAATTAGGCTTAAAATATTCGTCTCGCAAAGTACAATAAAACTGTGTAATTAGTTTTTTATTTCATCTATATTTAGTACTCCAAACATGTGCCGGCATTTTGATGTGACGGAGAATCTTCTTTTTACATAGTGGAATTTGGGGGTGAAATCTGGTATCTAAACAAGGCCTATGTGACATATAGAATTCTTCACGGGAATCAGACGAATAGTGGATGGCGTGGCTCATTGAGGGCTCGATTTTAGCCCAATGCCACCAGGGCCAAGATTCGTCTTACAGAGATGACAAAAGTTTTCCCTTTTAAATTATTTTTTACTATGTGAAGCTAAAAGAAAAAATGGATGAGGATTGTATTATTTAATTATTTCTCTATGTTTTATTACTTAATTTATGATTTTTTTTAAAAAATATTCTATTGGATTGGTTTTGTTCGAGAATTCGAAGAATTACAACACAATCTTTACAAATCACAATTTTAGTTAGGAACTTCTATGGATTTTATGGTTCTTTAGGGCGTGATTGGTTCGTTTCCAGGCGAGCCTAGTCGGGCTGAGGAGGGACAGGTTGAGTGCATGCAGGTGCTTCTTGTTTGGTTCACAGTATGCATAGAACCTGGCTGAGTAGGGATTTTGTTTGGTTGGTTGGATTACAAACAACCTGCATCCAGAGATACACATGCACTTGTTTGGTTAGCTGCATACAAGTAAGTTCAAAAGCCCAATAGCTAAGTTTGGTGAGGCTACCTCCTCAAGTTCCATATCCCAGGTGCTCACGCAATTGACACAAAAGAACAATTTTTGCAATAAGAATATAGGTTGTCACAAGTGAGATATGATAATAATGTATTAGGAATTATGCTAAAAACATTTAAATTAGAGTAATGAATAAAGCATTAGCCATGGGAATGTACTCAGCACCAAAACAAATAGCAAATTATCTAAAATAGACATCAATGATAATGGATTTGTGCTCAGAATTGCAAGTGCAAATAGTGTTCAAGTTGATATCATAGCCAATGGACAAATGCACAAAAAATAGCATATGAAAAGAAAAGGCAAAGGAGAATGGCTCAGATATAAGAACATTGCCATCACAGAGCAAATACATATAACAAAGGATCGTGGAGGAATGAAACAATTAATTGTCTTTGCACAATTCCATTGTTTCAATCTAAAATACAAGTTCATCATTGCACAGCCTCATGGCCTAAGGAAACAAAGAACATTAATAATGAAACAAGTCCATTGCCTCAGAATTTAGGTAAATCATCACTCCATATGGACATTTAATCTATTACGAGGGTGTTTGGGACTGCTTCGCTCCATGTTTTCAGCTCTGCTCCACGTTTTGTAGCCAAACGGTTTCAGACGCACGCGCAGTTTCAATTTCGCGAGGTCTTGCACGGGTAACATTCTCTTTAGCATGCATCGGTGTTTTTTTCTTCTAGAAACTAATCATTCAGGAACATCGCAAAAATGGGTAAAAAATTAGGCGGGGGAGCAAAATAAAACTAACTTTTACACCCTATACTACACAAAGAAGCATATGGTAAAGTTTCACGGAAGCCATATCTTGCATAACAAAACTCCATCTTCACTTGAAAGATCTGCAAAATATTCAAAATGATAAACACAAAATGACAAAACTGACAACAATAAAAAGAAAATTAATAGCAAAACTTACATAACATAACTAGAAGAAGTCAACTTAGACATACAAGATGGTTATCTAACATAGTATGATAAGCATGAAACTAAGTACATTAGGTTAATCAAATAAGTCAGGTGCCGTACACATGAAAACACAAGGTTAGATACATAGCTCGGTTATATAACATAGCACCACAAACATAAAACTGTATAAAATAAATTCTAGTATAAGTTAAGAAATAGAATTGATTACATAACCTCATAAACAGAACAAACTATTTGAGCAGCAATACATGTTATAACTTAAGTAGAATATCAAGCCTGTTATACCTTGTTAAACTAGATTTTGAAAGCTTTATACCCTAACAAGTTTAAAAAAGTGCAAAGGATTCCTTGAAACATAAAAATATAGGTACAATATATGTTGCTCAGCTATGTCACATATTGCAGGTAACAAGACTTGATTCTCCTCATGTGTGCACAAATAGTATGTCAATGATTCACAAATTGGCTTTGCATGCTTCTGCATGACATAAAAATTTCTAAAACATCTTGACAACTAATCTGAAGATGTAGGCAATGTGTCCTAATCTAAAGATTACAATTTTAAATAGAAATAATTCAGCATATAATATCTAGTTTTCAGATAACTTATACATATAGAAAATTGTAAATATAAAATAAACAAGTGACAACAAATAAAAAGAAACCTATTATACAATACTTAGAATATTTTAGACATTTAGCACAAAGTAATACCTCTTTGAAATAAAGGTGAGGCCGGTCATCATAAGATTTAAGTAATTGAAGAACAAACACTCCACTGTTATTTCTGCAAATAATGAATTATTTAAAATATTAATTTTTTTAAATATTGCACAAAGGATATGAATTCAAAACGTATGGGAAAAGCCAAAGAACCATACTGGCTAGTTGAATTGGACATCCTAGCAAAAGAAATGCCCCATATTGTAAACATCAACTCTTCTTGACACTGGATATGAACACTTGAAGGTTTTACGGAAGTTGCTGAAACTATGAGAGTATCTTCTTTGATGAAGTCCTTAAATGGACAGATGACTTGAAATATTTTTCCCTTATGTTTGCAATGTTAACATACCAATATCTATTCTTACAAGCTAGGACAAACGCCTTCAAACATAGACAAACATATTTATGAATTTGAATACAAAACTATTAAAATATCAAGGATTCACTGTCTATACAAAAAGAACATGAATATGACAAAGCCACACATACACATAACATTTACATATGGAATGAATTAAATTAATAAAAACTTACAAGGTCAGAATTGTCTAGATTGAATCCAATATATTTTTTCTAAGAAGTGACCAATGCACAAGATTGACTGACAAGAATAGGTGCAACAGATGTAACATAATGCCTAAATGAATCCTTGAAGAAAGATTAACATATGTTCTTCATATCATATTCGATAGGACCTGATTAACAAAAAGGAAGCAAAATAACATAGACAAAACTAATATATTGATGTATATAAAAACTACTATTAATACAATGTAAACATAGGAACAAATGAACTTATCACATCAACATGTAAATCCTTGTTACAAAAACACGCAATGCAAATTCACTAGATTCAGGAGTAGCTTATGGCATAACTTGGAGACACAAAAGTTATAAAACGCAACTATGTACAAAAGTTATGAAACACAAGTTATGTACATAAGCTATTCGATACAACTTATGTACTGTATATAAGTTATCCTATACAACTTATACACATAAGCTACACAATATAACTAATATGTAAAGCTGTCACAAATATCATATAAAAAATGAATGAATGATGCTAGAATGGACAATCAAACTAAAAAAATCACACAAGAAAATCAATGGACCAATTCAATTGCCATTGAGGAGGTCTAGATCCCCATAGGTCCATGACACCCACATTACTTGTCAGTTATTGTAATATAATTGACCAAAACTAATTCAATCTTGTTAGAATCTAATATCTTAGAGTGCAAGGAGGAATTCACTCGAACAATTAAAAAAAGGTAAGTTATGCATATCGATATTATATAAGAAATATTTGATGAGCAAAATTTTAAATATAACTCATAAAATATGGGTTGTGCATATAACATATCATCTGAAAACTTGTACACACAAGTTACTCATAGTACTTATATACAATAGCTTATACTACAAAAGAAACTGTTACAAAAATTGTGCTAAATAGAACAAACAATATGTAAAATTCAGACAAGCTTATATAGATAATTTGTAGAAAATAGAATTCATGTGAAAAACTTATATACATATAGTTAAAATAAAATTAAATATGTATTGCCATTTCACTTATATAAGTAAGTTATATAAAAGGCAAGCTCTATATATAGTATCAAGGATGTTTTTCATTAAATTACAAAACCTTCTAAACAAGCAGCAACGTCAGTGTGAATAGTCTAGACCAAACAGAGCAATTTATCTAAAGAGAGAAAGCTTATGCAAGCGGAGTTTAAGAAAGCCAACAATGATATCAACACTCACATTTAGAGGTCCTGCAAGCACCCTAGTGAAAAATGTCAAAGTGCATTACCTTATTAGAGATATCCCGGTTGTGCAATTTGCCTAAAGCCCTAAACTCCAACATCGACCGTCGGTCATATCAAGCTATTCAAAAAGAACATACCCCCACCCCTATCATGACAATAGGCACATTTAAGAACTGACATGGTCAGGGATTAGGAATCAGGGAAAATAGAATAGAAGCACACATTTAAGATTTAAGAGATGACATGAATCCACTTGAACCGTTCAAAAAACAAGACAACTTATGCATATCAAATTATACAATAAATATTTTATAGGCAAAATTTTATATATAACTTATTAAATATGGGTTGTGCATATAACATATCATCCAAAAACTTGAGCACACAAGTTACTTATAGAACTTATATACATAACTTATACTAGACAAGAGCGAAAGGGCCTGTTGTCGGTGGTTACAAGAGCCTCGGTAGTACTTGTGGTCCTGGGTTCGATTCTCCGTGGAAGAAATTTTCCAAGATTAGAACGTTGTGCTTTCAGTGGTAGGTGACGTTCCCATCGACAATGAGGCACCTGTGATGACTTCATCAATCTCGAAGATTTGCCGGCCTAGTCAGTCTTCAAAGATGCTCATAGGGGTACAATTTGTGTGTGTGTGTTGTGAGTGTCTGCGTTCTGTGTAATCGTAAAAAAACTTATATCAGAAAAGAAACTATTAAAAATTTATATAGAGAAGAAGGAAAAATATGTAAAATTAAGACAATCTTATATAGATTATAGATAATTTGTAGAAAATATAATTCACATGACAAACTTAAATACATATAATTAAAATAAAATCAAATATATAAAGCTGGGGACGGAGGAGGACAGGACTGGAACACTAACCTCATGGTCATCTAGGTCGTCTCCGGGCACCACCGCTAGGCGCTGGTTGCCATATGAGTGGCTGAGATCTGCTGTCTCCCAGAACCGGTGATCAGATGGATGGTTGCCATACGAGCGGAAGAAAAAATATGTAAAATTAAGACAAGCTTATATAGATAATTTGTAGAAAATGTAATTCACATAATAAACTTAAATACATATAATTAAAATAAAATCAAATATATAAAGCAGGGGACAGAGGAGGACAGGACCGGAACTCTAACCTCATGGTCATCTAGGTCATCTCCGGGCGCCACCTCTAGGCGCTGGTTGCCATATGAGCAGCTGAGAACTGCTGTCTCCTAGAACCGATGGTCAGATGGATGGTTGCCATATGAGCAGCTGAGATCTGCTGTCTCCCAGAACCGGTGGTCAGATGGACAGCAGAGATTCACCGTACCCGGTCGGCGATGACGGGACAGACGACCGAGATTTGCCACATGCGGGGTGCCAGTGATGGGACGGGCGGCTGTGGTCCGCCATCTGATCTAGGCACTAGTGATCAGACTAGAGGCCTAGATCTGTAACACCCTCAGTGTTACACCCTAACCAACTGCTAAATCATGTCATGAGCATCATGTTTATGTGATAACACATGTGATAAAGTGTGTAGATAAATTTTTGTAACAAATTTTTGTAACTTAAAATGACTAATAAAAATGTTAAATGAAATTTGGTTCAATAGCTCATGTATATCAAGTAAGGTTGAAAACCAATTTTTATTGAGCAAAAATATTATAGAACATATATGTGACACCTAAATAAAGTTTGAAGTACAAACTTTGTAGATGACAATGCAACTATTGCTGTAGAAAAATAATATTGCTAGCTAGTGTTTCCAATGGCTTAGAAATAGAACTTGAAATCAAATTCAGCTCAAGACTTAGCAAATTCTCAACTTTGAAAACAGTGTGACAATGCTATGTTGGCGAATTAATTCTGAGAAATCTAGCTAAAGGTCAATGTTGTATTTTTGCTCCTTGTGGTAGACTGATATGCCCTCTTTATCATGGTGAAGATGGCTTGGTTCCAACTTCGATAGTTTAGTTTTTAGGGATGCTTTAAAATTCGTGTGCAACATGTTTCTGACCGCGTGGCCTGGAATGCGCGGTCACCGTGTCCCTGTGCTCGCCGTGGATGCACTCGGCCAAGCCACACACGTGCGTGGCCACGTGCTGGGGGCCACGACCGTCCTCGGCCTGGCTGTGGCTAGGCTGCGGCCTGGCCACCTCTGGCCGCTGCCGCACGGAGCCGCTGCTGCTCGCCTCGTCGTGTTGTGCTGCGGCCGCACATGCCTTGCTACCCCACCGTCTGCACGCGCACGTTCCTCTGGCCGCGTTGGCCCATAGCAATTGCCTATGCGTCGGTCAGTCGTGTCCCACGAAAACGTGGACAAGCCGGAGCTCCGACCTACCCCCCTTTCTCTGCCATCTTGACCGTCTGACCCCGCCCATCAAATTTGGCAGGGTTAAGTCATCCCCCTCTGAGCTGTCGCGTCTCTGGCTTCCCCTTTAAGCCTCCTGTCCGCCCCACCTAGTGATGAAAGCGGACGGAAACGAACGGAAAATCGCTCTACCGTTTTCATTTTCATATTTTTAAACGGAAACGGGAGCGGGAGCCGGACAACCGGGAATGAAAACGGTAGCGGGATAAACGATAATACGAAAACGGGTAAATACGGTCGAAAAATAGACGGAAACGAACGGTAAGCGGAAACTTAAGCCGGAACATGTATGCCGCATATAAAATATATACTGCCTAGTGCCCACACATAAATACGCTCGTAGATGAATGAATTATCAGATGATGAAAGGGCGGATACTGGCACACTGCTGTGCACTCTACTAAAACAAAAAGATGATGACTTTAATATATATGTGACATGTCCACACAGATGAAAAGAAAAATAAAAGCAACTCAGGCATGTACTTTCATGGCCCAACATCTCCTCAAAAAAAAAACAGGCCCAACAGGCCCATCCCGTATTGAAGAAAAACGGGACGAAAAACGGGATATCCCGGTTAAAAACGGGATACCGCAAATACGGACGGACAAATGTTCTACCGTTTTCGGTCCCGTTTCCGTTTACTCCGTCCCGTTTTCGGTCCCATTTCCGTTTATCCCGGAAAAAACGAAAACGGACGGAAAAAACGGTATACGGTTGCGGACGAAACGGGATTCATCCCGTCCGTTTTCATCCTTGGCCCCACCCCACCCTGCCTCGAATTGAACTTGACCAAGCTCCAATTTGGAGTTTTCCCAGCCGCCGAGCTGTTAAGGCCGCACCCGTCCAGTGCGGGTGGCAACTTTCCCATGAGGCCGTTAGGGGCCAGCCCATCTACGCCATTGACTTTGCCTCAACCCCCTCTTCGCCCTGTGCTCCTTAGCCGTACCTCTACCGGTGTCCTAGCGCCGCTGACGTGGTCATGTCCGTCGTGGCTCACCGCCGAGCTCGCCGCGTGCACGTGGCTAGCCTATCACCGGCCTCCTCAGCTTCAACCACCGTACTGGCCGAGTCCGAGGTAAGCCTCTGGTACTTATGCGCTAGCCGGTTAGCCCCTATTAGGCACCAGTTCACCGGAACGGCTGCACCACCGCCGTGAACCACCGCTCGACGCTGCAGCATGCGCTAGTGCGCCTCCCAGCTTCTCATCACCACCCCGCATAGCTGTTTGGGTCGGGGATGATGATCGACCCATTAGAAGGGTTCGCGCAGGTCCCAGGTGGCAGGCGTAGCAACCCTGTGCCACGGCTCACAGCGCCGCCGCGCGTCCTGCCTCGAGGATGTGCATGGAGGAATTCGGGTAAAGCCAGGGGGTTAAGTGAAGAGGTCAGTGAGAGCAGGAAATAGTAAAAAGACAGCCACATAGTTTCCAAAAGGATCGGGTCTCTTTTGCAAAAGAGCCACGCCTGCGCGGGTTCCCTCTTGGGCCGCGTTGATGGGCTGGCCGACGTGTGCGGGCCGCGTGTTTGTGGGCTGCACAGTGAATCCGTTTTTCTTTTTCTAAACGAATTATTTAGTGCTTTTCTAATTTAGTTTCTGAGCCAAACTTACATATTCAATAAAAATTTGTGTAGGTGTCCAAAAATCGTGGAACTAATTTTGTTAGGTTCCTAAAATTATTGTCTATCTGTTAGTGTGGTTAGTTCATACATATCTGTGTTGACACTAAGGTCTGTTAAATTATTTGAAAGTGCTTAATATTATTAGGATAATTATTGTAGGAATTTTTGTGGCAAATCGGTGCTAGCATTGATCCTGAAATTTTTACAGTAGCTTTATTGTATTATTATGTGCTTACTGTAATTTTTGTAGCCCTACCTTAGACTGTTTATTAGGGTAGCTAAATATGCATTAAATCTTTAATATGAAAAAGAGAGTAATGTTGGTTTATGAAACCTAGCACTTGTTAGGATGAGCTTGACATCTGAATGGTAGAGACGATGGTTAGCTTAGTATCTTAGCCTTTAGAGCTAGCTTGTTAGTATAGCTTATGTGTTCTTATTTTAAGAATTGTTGTTGCCTAAATGCTAAATTATTGCACCATCATCATCGCATGCATATAAAGAACGAGTCGGCGAAGATCGTGACCATTTGCGAGCATGAGTTCGAGGAGATCGTCGAGGAGTACGAGGAGGAGATTCTCGTGCAGGAGGAGGTCCCGGAGCCACCACTAACTGACGCAGTTGACACCGCGTTTGCCCAAGGCAAGCCCTAGTGCATAACTCTTATTTTGATAATCACCATATATATATATATATGTGTGTGTGTGTGTTGTGCATTTACGTTGCAGGAGTTTTAGGGAAACTATATATACTAGTGTAGATTCGAGTAGCTGCTATGCTTAGGCTGTCGGTAGCATGGGTAACCTGTCGTTACTCACAAGTAGGTGAATATTATTATTACTCTCCTGATAAAATGATGAAAAGTAAATGGTGACCGGGCAGGGATAAGGAATGGGTTATTGGTGGGTGTAATAAGTTGTGTCCCGCGGTCACGTGACTTAGCTTGGTTACACTGTTTTCCCTCTTCGTGTCAATTGAGGACCACCCGTTGCTGTGGATGATAGCCAGGTCACAGACTTATTATTCTGAGCACATACTTGCTTATGGGAGCGGAAAGACTCGTTGCTCTCTTGTCATGGGTTCTGGCTCTTTCCGGACCGACTGATTGGAAGCAGGGAAAGGTGGAGGTCTAAGCACCACATTGAGGCCGGGCCTCCAGTGTGGGGGCTTGGAGTCCAAATTTGGATGGGGACCTGGACCCCTCGATAGGAATAGAATGGGTTGGTCTCGTTTGTGCGGGGTGTACAAGCGAGGCATATGTTTTGGGGTACCTAGCTAGGATACAATGGTTCGCGAATCGCCGTTTCCGTGAGACGGTATGACTTGACTGTGGTCTAGCATCATAGTAAGAACTGGAATATGGAAGGTGGAAAAAATGGTTCTGTTGCTCAACCCTTGCTTGAAAGTAGAACAACCATTGCTTGAAAGTAGAACAGGTGCTTACTTAGAATGGTTAGCTAATGAAGTAATCCTGACTGCTAATAAAGCTTGATCTTAAGGATGAACTATTAGTAATGCTTTCTGTAAAACAAAAGAAACACAACAAGTCATACTGCCTATCATATCCTTGAGAGTCGGGAAATTATTCTCACTAGTCGGGTAAGTCTTGCGAGTACATTGTGTATTCAAGGTTTATTTTATCTTGTTGCAGGTGCAGCTTGAGGAGTAGCTCTTGTGTGAATGATTCTTCTGGTGGGCACAGACGGATCCTTGTATCGTTTCCGCTAGATTATAATTCCGTTGTTTAATTATCGCACTCTGAACTCTGTTATTGTAATAAATATTCTTTCAAGACTATATGTTGTATGAAATGGACTAAGTATTGTAAGCTCGTACTCATTATTGGATTCTGGATGTAAAACGTGGATTGTTTCGGGTTCTCCCTTGGAGTGTGCTCGACGGAACTGCTCGATTTAGTTCATTTTCGAGGCACTTAGTGTCTAGCGGAAGACAAGTGCCTCCGAAAGTGTGCTATTTTGGGCGGTTCTGCCACAAGATCTGCCGCCTCCGGGCGCTGATAGCCAGACTAGAGGCTGAGATCTGCCGCCTCTAGGCGTCACTAGCTAGATTGGAGGCCGAGATCTGCCACCTTTGGGCGCCGGTAGCCGGATTGGAAGCCAGTATCTGCTGTTCTAGGCGTCGCTGGTTAGATGGGCGCTTGAGATTTGCTACCTCTGAGCGATGGCCGCGGAACCGCTTTAGGAGAGAGAGAATGACAAGTGCGAGAAAATGAAGGAGTCAAAAATCACAGGGAATG
This sequence comes from Saccharum spontaneum, assembly GCA_022457205.1. Classification (NCBI taxonomy): domain Eukaryota; kingdom Viridiplantae; phylum Streptophyta; class Magnoliopsida; order Poales; family Poaceae; genus Saccharum; species Saccharum spontaneum. The sequence goes on from CM039611.1 coordinate 42,868,338, forward strand.
AGAGGAGGCATTGTGTTGACCAACATTGACCAACTCGTCGAGACAGAAAAGGAAAAAACAATGGGGTGGAAAAGGAAAAAAAGGAGGTGACGCGGACACGGTCTCTCATTTGTCTTGTTCAAATCACGCGAACGACCGTAGAAATGGAGTTTGTGTTCTCTAGGCTAGTGCGACCCAATGACTCACAAAATGGAAACAAATGCTAGATGGCAGGGTACAGCAAGGCATACATGAAAGACGGTGTCATGTAGTCGTAGAAAAGGGCTTCCTACTGCCACAACTAATCCGTCCATGGGATCAAAAGTTAAAGGGTGCATTAACAGTTTCATAGTCAAAAATTTAGATTAGGAAGGGTGAATGATTACATTTAACGCTGCAAATGTAACAAACCAACACATAAGTAATGAATTTATGGGAACACAATATAAACTCACAGAGCTCTTACAAAGATGTTCAATTGAGCAGTTAAAAGTGCCCTGTCTTGGCTTCTACTAACTCAAGACGTGCTATTTTCCTTGCCGTTGCTAACCCGGCATGTGTCACTTGAGAGTTATTGCAATTGTGCTCTATGGTGGTGCCATGATCCATGACCACTGTGTTGCATCGGAATCTAGGGTCTCTTGTGTGCCATGGACACACAGTTTCTGCTGGGCGTGAGCTAGTATTGAGGTCTGCGATTATGATCCACTATAGCCCCGAAAATTGATGTGTTCTCTCTCTGTTGAACCGCCTTTTGAAATTCATTTTGACCCTGTCTCTTGTCAAATCTATACTGACACCAAAAGCCCAAATGCATATTTACCTAGTCTCAATTAAATATGCATTCCGAAGACGAAGACTATCTCATGGAGAACTATCCAAAATTTCCTTGCTTCCGCTTAAGTTACTAAATTCCTTGTCAGATGCAACCTTCTTTTGATCTCGGTTACAATCTCAAAATTGATCCCTGTTGTTTTATGAAATTCTTGAAGGTTAATGTGTATGACACATTTCCTTTTTCCATTGTTCAACCCAAGTCTTTAGGTGTTTCTTAATCTCAGGATGAGATTTCTGTGAGGGAGGGAGGAGCTGTAACACCCTAGGTGTTAAGCACTTTGTTAAACCTTGGTCGTGTTTCATCATCATGCATTGGATGCATCAATCATAGTGCATATGTGGCATCTATGCATGGCTTATGTATGTTTTGGAGTGATAATAAAAAATCTCAGATAAGGTGCTTCGTGACCTTATATTTTGGAATTTACTTAAATACTTGAAAATGTGCCAGTATAATCTTTGAAGTGCAAAGTGTGTAATTTACACTAGTATCAAGGTTGGTCTATGTTTCAAGTCAAACATGTTTAAACTTGAGCTTCAAAACTGAATTTGGCACTGAATTTTTACACAGCCAATTTTTGGCAAAGTCCTTGAATAACAGTGTTAAAGTTCAATGTTTAGTACTAATGTTACTAGAAAATCTTTTTCCCCTCACGTTCGCTCTCTTTTATAAGGTTGACTTCACAACATCACTACACATTACACAACAACCTGGATATTACAAACAGTAGCTTACGACGGGATTTGGGAAGTCGTCTGCTAACCTCTCTCGGTTCTACACTCCTGTACAAAAACTTCACGTGAGATGCTGAAATGCAGTCTTGCGCACGAAGCGTCTCACAAGGCGATGATTAGCACGCTGCAGTCATACAGAACTGGCTCCTTTGTGCAGCGCCACTGCTGCCAGCTCCGAGCCTTGTTCGCGTCAGAGGAAGCCGTATGGCCAGGACCCAAGGCTATCCTGTGGTCCAAAGATGTCCTGCGGATGACAGCACAAACTCATGAACGTTTTATCTCGACAACACAAGCTCGTGGTCATGCCATTTTACAGTAAGCGAACAAGCTCGAGGCACAAGATAGGCTTACATCTAAACTTGTTCCAGTGAATGGAATAGTACTATCCAGGTCAGGCAACCCATCAAACAGCTCCATGCTAGGACCATCGACGGGTACAGATGCGTCAAGTCCTGCGTCCAGGGCATCCGCAGGCTGCATGGGTTCATCCGAGGTAGGAATAGCTGGTGGTAATTCAGCAACGCATGCAGAGCATTCCGCTGCTTCAACCTTCACCTTGGATGTGCTACATTCTTCTTCCCCCTATCAGAAATTCAGAAAAGCAAAAATGAAAGAAAGTTCTCCAGTTAAGCAAAATATTTACAGTAATATGAAGCGAGCAATTTTGATCATCATTCGTCAATCTATATGAACAGAGTCGTTTTGAAACATACATGTCAAAACAGAGGACAGCTTTAGCATTCCTGTACTCTACCAAAATATGCCCTATATTGATGGATGGAAGGAATACTTACCAGCAAGTTGAGAAATCAAACTATAAAATATGATCACTGCATTTACCTGATCCACCTGAATGTGGGCATGCTGCTCGGTGTTACATGGGCTGTTGTTCAGGCGATGGGGCTGGGGAGGATCTGTCATTGGGGTCGTCTGGAGTTCATGCGAGGTAGGCATAGCTGGTGATAATTCAGCAAAGCAAGCAGAGCATTCAGCTGCTTCAACCTTCATCTTAGATGTGCCACACTCTTCTTCCCCCTGTCACAAATTCAGAAAAGCAAAATGAAAGATTGTTCGCTAGTTAAGCAAAAAATATTTGCATTAATATAAACCGAGCTTTTTTTTATCGTCAATCTAAATGAACAGAGCCGTTTTTTTAATACAGGACAGCTTTTGCATTCCTGTACTCTGCCAAAATATGCCCTATACTGATGAATGGAGGGAGGGAATGCTTAGCAGCAAATTGAGAGATCACAAAGTATAAAATATGATCACTGGATTTACCTGATCCTCCTGAATGGGGGTATACTGCTCGGTGTTGCATGGGCTGTTGTTCAGCCGACGGGGCTGGGGAGGATTTGTCATTGGGGTCCTAGGATTGATTTTTGCAACAGATGCATCAGATTCAACTGCAACATCTGTTTTAGACTTGTCATTTTTCTTCAATGGCGATTGGTAGAATACTTTACAGACTACAAATTCCCCATTAGTTTCATCTTCGTTTACACCAAGATGGTACTGATGCATCACCCAATTCTTTCTTTGTGGCTTGCCACCAACTTTCTTTGGAGCTTTATAAAGAACTAAGATCTTCTTCCAGCCTTTTCTCACACCATTCTCGTCCAATACGGGTTTGGATGATCCGGTCTTATGCCACCTGCTGTTCCCATTAGCAACACCATCACAAATGTCGCCGGTGGCAATAATCCTTCGACGCTTGCGCTTACCAGTGTCATATGCGTTTAATACTCTATTAAAGAAATGGAGGCAGCTACCATCCATCTTCATACCTAACAGAAATGTATGAGCGAATCAACTACCTCAAGGCAACTACTACATGACATGAGATAACTTATTACTTCCAAAGTCATTGATCAATTCAAAAGTAGAATCATGTACCAGGGAGATTTTTGGGATGTGTATAGCAAATTCCCTCCTCCTCTTTTATAGTAGGTATAAATTCATCAATAAGCGAATGGGACACTGAATTCGGCGGGCTGGATTTTTCTTGTAGATGCTGCAGAAGTTCAAGGTCCGTGGGATCAAATTTGACACCAGCAGGAAGTGCTGGCCACACCAAAGAAACCTGCAAAGCATGGTATGAGGTTCCAGAAAAAAAAAAACAAAGACGTCCAGAATGTCAAACATGTCAGTCAATGTTAATTGAAATCCAGACTTTGCCGGCAATTAAATAGGGTCCATGACAGTCATATGGCTAAGAAAGTGCAGGCATGACAATGAAGCAATGGCCATTCAATGAATCAATTCTATTAAAAAGAATGGTGAGCTTTAGTTTCGATGAGGGCTGTGGCATTAGACTTCGAACAGAACACCTTACTACAAGTTATAGCTTCATTGTTTCATATAAGGCTCCTTTCGCATCTCTGTCAATTCAAGACAGAAAAGAATACACTGTCACCTCATCAAGATGCATATTAATCATGATGACATGATGAAACTGGATCCACGTCATTTTGCTGTGCAACAAATCTCGAAACAACTCATTAAGTTTAGAGAAAATGACCTACAAAAGTTTTCCTACTTGTGTTGGATCAGAGTGCTTGATGGAAATGATTACTAGAAGAACATTTTCGAAATTCATTGAGGGCCAATCAAATGACAGAGCAAAAATTACATATTGCGGTCATAAACTCATAACTAAGTAGTTAACTGAACTTACATTGCTAATATCAATGTCGCAGTTGCAGTTAGTGCATTTGGTATGGGTTTTTCCAAAAAGCTCACCAAATCGGAGGGTAAAAGACTGGGTTGCGTTTCTTATTTTCTCAGCAAACCCCAACCCAGTCATAATCCAGGAACTGAAAAAGGTACAACGTTCATTTCTGTTAGGATTTAGGGTAGCATCTTTCTCAAACATAAGATAAACTCAAGCAAGAACTTTTAAAGAAAAATAATTAAGTGCAAATGACGATGTGTAGCAGAAACATGATCAAAAGAGCATTTGACCAAGAGACCCCATTGACATGCAACTTTGGAGCCGCTAACTTTCCCCAATCATTGCCACACTGTGTCCCATTATGATCCATTTGAATTTGTTGCCAAGAGAGCTATGCCACAGCAATCATATCAGGAGCTAAACAGAACAGAGCACTTTGTCTGACATTTGACCTTGCACGACTCTGTCCTACAGCAGCGACTGTCATTTCCGCACCACCTCCTGTTTGGAGCGATAAACAATCAACACGCTGGAATCTCAAATCTCTTCCTTTTTTGCGGCCACATCAGAATCATCCAAGCGCAGTGTCAGATAAGGTCAGCCGCGACCAGGTAAGGGGCAACACATAGGACTGATCAGTCTTCTCGGAAGAAAAAAAAAACACTCCTTATGCTTCCTTCCAGCGGAAGGTTCCTCATGAGCTTCAACAGACTGCAAAAACTACCCCTAATTCCTGTTGCACCTCAACAGATTGCAAAAAAGATGCACCGGAGTGTGTGAAGTAGTTGTACTTTGCATGATTCAGTAGTCAGTACTCTGTATTTCCGCCTTCAGCAAACGCAATCTCCAAGAGTTGCATTGTACTAGAACACACAGATGCCAAATCCCCTCTGTTCCTCACAACGATCACAGATCGATGGAGCTCAGCCGGCGTCGGGTCAGCCGCGATCGGCAACAGACCGCACAGGATCCATCTCCAGACTCCAGCCTGCAGCAAACAGAGCCTTCCTCTGCTTCCTCACAGCAGATGCTTCCTCTTGCACCTCCGCACCCGCAGGCTGCAAAATGTCTTGCCTTTTGGCCGGGAAACCGCAGCCGGACTCGGCAGCTCGCCGTCCGCACGGGCTCGGAGCTCGTCTCCGGCCGATCTAGAGCACATTCCGTCGTGGCCTAGAGACCATCCTCTCGTCCCGTCGCAGGCAAGCCCGGGAGCATGAGAGCGGACTCATCAAAAACCAGAGCCGCTCGACTCACGAAACCAGCCCGACGCCACCGGAATCGCCGCATCGTCGATCGATCGGTCCGATAAACCAAGAGGGCCGGCCGCTCCAAATCTGCACCACCCGTCCACCCCCAACCCCAAACCCCGTGCACACGAGCGAACCCGACGGAACCGACGGCCCGACGGAGCGCAAAGCTACTACTAGTAAGCAAGAAGAAAAAACACCAAAAAAAACTGCAGACTTACGTCTCCATGGCCGGGAGCGGCCCGGTGGGGAGGCGGAGCGGGAGCCGAGAGCCGGCTGCTGCTGCTGCGCGTGGAGCGATGCGCACCCGACGAAGAGGGGGAGAGGAGCTTGTGAAGCCGCGTTTGTGGGCGCTGGGCTTTTATAGTCTAGCTGGCAAGGGACGGGGGCTACGCCGAGTCCGTGGGGACTGGTGAGTAGTGACTAGTGAGAGGGCAGGGTGGGTAAATGACCAGGAAGTGGCGCTTGCGGCTTGCCTCCCGCTGCAAAAGAATCGGACTGCGCGGCCGGTTGTGCCTACCGCCACAAGCAACCCCCGCTCACTGGCTCGCTCCTGTGATCCTGTCCCAACACCAACACCCCCCACCCCACCCTAACACACTCACCCCACCCATCTCTCTCTCTTCTTTTCTCTTTTTTTTTCTTTTTTCCTTGACCGGAGCCTAATTAGTCCATGATTTGATAATAAAATGCTACAATAACACATGTGCTAATGACGAATTACTTAGGCTTAATAAATTCATCTCGCGGTTTACTGAAGGATTCTGTAATTTGTTTTTTATTAGTATCCGAATACCCCATGCGACACCCCATGTGACAGCCGATATGACGTCCCAAAATTTTACGCCCTGGAACTAAACAAGGCCTGGGTCTCAACGCGCTTGACTGGCTCGCGCTTGACTGGCTCGGCGAGGCTGCAACAAAATTCTATGTGGCGGTGCCACAACTTAAATGCCGTGCAACACCATCGCACGCATAACATGTGTCCTCTGGGCCCCACCACATGTATGCCAATACTCTGGCTGGTTTCGTGGCTTTTCCTCCGAAACTGTTGTAACACCCTCGGTGTTACCGCGCTAACAACTTGCTAAACCTTGTCATAAGCATCATGATTGTGTGGTATTGCATGAGAAGAAATGAGAAAAACATATTTATTGCAACCAAAAATGACCCATGCAATTGGTAGTGAAGGTGATTCTATATCATATGTGATATCACTTAAGGTTCAAAATGATTTTTTGTTTACCAAAACTGTTATAGAACATATCTGTAACACTTAAGTAAAGTTTGAAGTGCAAACTTAGTAGGTGGCAATGCAACTCTTGCCGTAGAAAAGTAATATCGCTAGTTAGTCTTTTTCGTAGCTTGGAAATGGAACTTGGAAGCAAATCTAGCTCAAAGACTTAGCACATTTTTCAACACTGAAAACTGTGTGGTAGTGCAAGGTTGTCGATTTAATTCTATGAAAGTTAGCTAGGGAGTAGTGGTTTGTTCTGGCTTGAGTTGATGGCCTGGTGTACCACCTATGCCGTGGTATGGGTAGTTGAGTTTCTTTTGCACCGTGCTAGCTTGTGCATGTGCTTTAAAAATCGTGCACACTAACGTGCCTCTGTCTGTCTGGCCGAGACCTGGGGCTTGTTGTGCCCGTATCCGGCCGGGCCACGCACGCGGGTGGCCGCTCGCTTGGGTCAGGGCCATCCTCTGTCTGGCCATGGCTGGCCTGTGGCTTGGCCGCGCTGCTTGCCGTCGCATCGTGCTACCATTGCCGCGCGAAGCGGCCGTCCCGCACCTGCCTAGCACTACGCCGTGGCACTGCTGCCCTTACTTCAGTCGGTGCGGGCGTGGGCTCGACCGGCCGCTCGGAGCCATCGCCGCGACGTCACATCCACCCTGCGTCCCTGTCTGGTCGTGTCATCGTCGTGTTGCCACTTATGGCGCTATGACAGCACTTACGTCGTGTTACCCCGCCATCTACACGCGCACGTTTGGCTTGGGGCTCCCGGGCGCTGGTAGCCCTGGTCACTCTGACCATGTCCCGCCAAGGCGAGTTTGAGCCAAGCCCCTCTCTTCCCTTCACTCTCTCTCACCCCTGCCGTCTGGGCCGTGGCATTGAGTACGGCTGAGAGAGGTCGCCCTAGGTCAATTCGTCGTGTCTCTGGCCCCGTCAGCAAGTTCCCCAGCCGACCGTCCCCACCCTGCTTTCACTCTTGTCGTGCCACGCTCCAATTTTTGGAGTTTTTCCCCGTCGCCGGCCGATAAGGCCAAGCTCGGTTGTTGTCTCGTGAACCCCCAGCCTACCACCTCGAGCCGAATTGGCTACACCACCTGACTCGCCTCGAATCCCTTTTCACCTTGCGCGCCTCCCCTGTACCTCTACCGCCTCATCGTAGCAGCTATCGCGGCCGTGTCCACTGTGGTGCGCCGCCGCACCGCCCGGTCGCGCGCGTCCAGCTCTCCTCCGTCATCCTTTCCTCCAACTGTCACCTCGACCAGGTATTCGGTAAGCTCCTGGTGCTCATGAGCTAGTTCGTTAGGCCGTAGCCGCCTTAGTGCACCTGAATGCCTGCGCCGCCGTCGCGGGCGGCCGCGTACCATGGCCGCTTGCTCCAGTGGGCCCCGCTGCTCCGCATCGCTGCTTAGGGTAGGGGTTAGGGTCGTGGTCGGAGGTCGGCTCGTTGGCTTGGTCTACGTGAGCCCTAGTTAGCTGGCGTAGCCGCGTATTGCCAGCCGGCGCCGCGCCGCCGAGCGCAGGGGCATCGGGGACCTCCCTGATGTGAAGACGGGATAGTATAGGGGCCTTAATACAAAAACGCTAACTGTCAGAATAGTAGGCGTAGAGTTCGTGTAGTATCGCTTTTTCGCGAGGTCTTTTCTGCAAGTGCGCCTGCGCGCGTGGGCTCTTGCTTGTCGCGGGCCGCCCGTTGTTGCGTGGGCTGCGTCTGCGGGTCGCGTGCCCGCACGCTGAGCGGGGGGGGGGGGGGGGTCGAGCGATGGGCCGCGCTGAAGTTGGGTTTTCCTTTTTAGTGGGAATTTGAAGTGGTGTTATAATTAGTTGTTGAGGCTGATCTTGGAGAATGAATATAAATTTATCTAGGCATCCAAAAATTGTGAAACCACTTTAGTTGAGTCCCTAAAGTCATGCTCTATCAGTTAATGAAATCACTTCGTGTATAGCTGTAGTGATACTAAGTCTATTTAAATCGATGCGAAAATGACTATTAGTAAGATATTAAATCTTGTAGGAATTGTGGTGGCAAAACCGTGATAGCTTTAACCCTAAAAATTTTACAGTAGCTTAATGGCAATGTGAGATACTTACTGAAATTTTTGTAGCACTTTAATAGCTTGCTAGATGTGGTAGCTAAGTTCTCCTAGTTATGTTATATGTTGAATCGATAACAAAAGAAGATGCAATCTAATTGGTAGAAAACATTTAGATCGGTTAGCTTTTGCTTAATAGAAGTAGTGGATAGCTTAGCATGTTATCCATTCGAGTTAGCTAAATAGCTTAGTAGTTGTTGTTATTTTAAGAGCTACTGTTGCCACTTTATTAAGTATCGCGTTGTCATTTCACGCATGTAGATCACGAGGTAGTTGAGTACGTGGCCGCGGAGGAGCAGGACTACGAGGAGATCCTCGAGGAGTACGAGGAGGAAATCTTCGTGTCGGAGGAGTTCCAGGAGCCGCCCGTGACTAACACCTCTGACCTTGCACCAGCCCAAGGCAAGCCCCGGTGCATAACCCTTATTTTGCAAATCATTATATATGTTTAAATGTTGTGCATTTACGTTGCAGGAATTTTATGATACCCACATGCATATATGTATCTGCCCATGAGTCTTCCTAGTTCAGGATCGAGTAGCTGCTTTACTTAGGTTTATCGGTAGCGTGAGTAACCTGTCGTTACTCACAATAGGTGGTTATTATTATTGTTACATTCATGGTAAAATGAGGGAAAGGAAATGGTGACCGGGCAGGTATAGGGTATGGGTATTGGTGGGTGTAACAAGTTGTGTTCTGCGGCCACGGGGCATAGCTGGGTTGCACTGTTTCCCTGCCCGTGTCGATTAAGGACCGTTCGTTGCATGGACCCTGGTCAAGTCACAGATTTATTATCCCGAGCACATACATGCTTATGGGAGCGGGAAGGCTTGTTACTCTCTTGTCATGGGCTCCGGCTCTTTTCGGACCGACTGATTGGAGGCGGGGATAGGTGGAGGTCTAAGCATCGCATTGAGGTTGGGCCTCAAGTGCGGGGGCTTGGAGTCCAAGTTTGGACGAAGACCTGGAATCTGTGACAGGAGTGGAATGGGTTGGTCTCGTTTGTGCCTAGGGTGCAAGCGAGGCGTGTGTTTTTTGGGATACCCAGCTGGGCACATTGATTCACGAATCGCCGTTTCTACGTGATGGTACGACTTGACTACGCTCTGGCACCGTAGTAAGAACTGGCAATTGAAAGATAGAGAAATGGTTCTGATTGCTCAACCCTTGCTTAACTATAGACTAGGTGCTTACATAGAATATTGGATAATAAAGAAAATACGGCTACTAAAAGTAAGGAATTAAGGACACACCCTTAGTGCTGTTTTCCGCAAACAAGAAACCCACAAGCGATAAAGCCTATCATAATCCTTGAGAATCAGAAAATATATTTCCTAGTCAGATAAATCTTGCGAGTACATTGTGTACTCAGGGTTTATTTTACCCCTGTTGCAGGTGCACCTTGAGTTGCTAGGACTTGTGTGGAGGATTCTTCTGGTGGGCACAGACGGATTCTCATTTCGCTCCGCTAGATGTTTATTCTTTTTCCGTTGTTTAAATTATCACACTCTGAACCCTGGTATTGTAATAAATGATTTCTGGACTCTATGTTGTATGAAATGGACTAAGTGTTACAAGCTTGTACTCATTATTGGATCCTGGGTGTAAATTATGGATTGTTTTAGTTCTCCCGTTGGGTGTGCTTGATGGAATCGCTTGGTTTAGCTCACTCTTAGGGCACTTAGTGTCTAGTGGAAGGCAAGTGCCCTGAAAGCATGTTAAATCGAGCGATTCTGCCACAACTGCCCGCCCACATGATGCGCGAGTCGCTGTTCCGTCTGGCTGCTGGGCTATGCATCGAGATTAGCATGAGATACATGGACGGCTCGTAGACGATGATGTAGGGGGGTTGGACTTCGACATAGTGCATATAATTTTTTTGGCCAAGGCCAGTCGGGACTCAAAAGTTCACTCCCTCTCATCGCCCGAAGGGCTTTGTCAGGAGGACCATTGGTGCTACTGCTTGGCAATGGTGTCCCAGTTTCATGCATGCACGGATGGGTTAGGGCAAACGCGGTGGAATGGGTGCAGATGGATGGTTCCCACTACACGCTGGGGTGCTAGATCGGAGCCAAGCCAAGCCGGATCGGCCTCATCCCACCGATGCTCCGGTGGGACCCTGCTCCTTGTTGTTTCTAGATTCTAGACCAGCTCCTGCCCCCAAAAGCCCAACCAAAGAGACCCTAAGAGCAAGTATAATAGCAGGACCTAAGTGGGCTGAATGCTAAGATGGAGGAAAAATAAGAGGAGAGAGAAGGTAAGCGAGCTGTAAGCTTACAGCGAGCTTATGCGTAAGAACCAAGAAACTTTGTGAGAGAAGAAAGTGGGTTGTACATTAATAGTGGAGAGCTAACTATTATGTGGGTATGCTAATAGATGGGCTCCCAAGATCCATACAACTAGCAGCAGGATGTATTATTAGCCTTACTCTAGTCCACCCATGAGGTCAAATGTTAGAGGTGCATTAATATAGTTTTGCAGTTAGGATTTTAGGGCACTATAAATGGGTATTAATGGTAGTTTCTATCTCTATTGAATAACTTACCAGCTAAGCAAAACGCTAACATGGCAACCTAGTTACTGAGGAAAGAGAAGAAAAGAAAAATAGAGGAAACTGTTTCTTAGGAGGAAAACCACGTCTACTCAAACCGAGGCATGAAGAAATGATGATTTCAGCGTTTGGAGAAAACCGCCAGTTTCTATCTTGGTGGGGCTCGGGATGGGCTCGCTGCAGATGCCACCGCATTGCCGCCGCCGCAAGAACTGCCCTCACCTTCTGTGTGTGCTCTCCTGCACTCATAGTGTGTAGGCCTCGCTCGTGCGCTGGTTGTGCTCGTTTGCTGGCCATGGTCATCCATGCCGCCGCACTCGCGCACATGCGCTCGCCCATGTTGCCACGCTTGCTACTGCCCGTGTGCGTTCGTGCGCCGGCTGCACTCAGCCGTGCATGTCCGCGACCCTCACGGTCTCGTGGTAGAGAGGACGAGAGGAGAGAGAGCATCAGAGGGAGAAAGAGATAAGTGTGTGTGAGAGAGAGAGAGAGACAAAAATTCAACATTTATTACGGAAGACACCTGCCTTGAATGAGATAGTTTCTATAAATAGTTTTTTGCAAGCGTAGTATCATGAAAATAGCACGTAGTTTCAAGCATTGGGGCAACCCTTAGACAAGGGAGGGTGACATGATTACATTTAACACTGCAAATGTAACAAACATATATATATAAGTAAAGAATTTATGGGAACAACACATAAGCTCACAAAGGTCTTACAAAGATGTTAAATTGAACAGTTAATTCCCAAATTCACTTAAAGTGGCTTCTAGGCCAACAAAAATACGTACATAGTGATAATACCTTAGACAATAACGTCGGTGTAGTCCATAGCTCATGTAGAACATGCTTTAACAATGCATCTGCTTGAGAATCCATGTGAATCTTGCTGGATTCTAGGTACAACTGATTTCGCCATTTTTCCACTGGATACGACCACAACACATGTACATACGCCTGCCTGCCGCAACAAGTTCCACTCTCCCCCTAATTTTGGGTACAGTCATTTTTTCTTTTTCACTAGATAAAGAGGTTGCCACCCCCCCCCCAAACACACACCACCTAAACCATGTGAATGTGGTCACTGGATTTACCTGGTCCTCCTGAATGCGAGTATACTGCCCGGTGTTGCATGGGTTGTTGTGCAACCAACGAGGCTGGGAAGGATCTATCATTGGGGTCCTAGGATTGATTTTTGCAATAGATGCATCAAAGTCAACTACAACATCTGTTTTAGACTTGCCATTTTTCTTCGATGGTGATTAGTAGAATACTTTACAGACTATAAATTCTCCATTGGTTTCATCTTCTATTACACCAAGATTGCGAAGAGCAACTTGTAGTAGAGCAAGGTGCGAAGAGCGCCAAGTGGTCCAACCAGATCAAGTGCTAGAGCTCAAGTTGGGAGCATGCCTTGAGGGGCGAGAGCAGGCACGTGGGCTTGCCACAACAAGAGGATCGGTGGCAACCTTGGGCCTACCTCAACCTGGATTAAGTGGTTGGCAAACCACTGAACCTCAAAATAAAATTCACTATGTCAACATGTCTTTCCATTGGTTTGCAATCTCCTTCACTAGCTTGTATTTTTGTTTATTACTTGTGCTAGTGAGTAGTTGTTGCTCTAGTGTAGCTAGTTAACTTCTGTAGTAAATTAGTTGCACTCTTGTGCTGGTTAGCTTGAGTAACTTAGCTTAGCTTGTGTAGCTAAGTAGCTGTAGCTCTCTATTGTAGCTTGCTTTGTGCTTGTGCTCACTAGTATGTGTAGGAGCTTCCCAATTATGCTTAGTTGACTAGTTGCATTTGTGTGACCTTGCTAACTAAACTACATTAAGTGAGCTCACTCTAGTTTGGTACCTTAGATATAACTTATAATATCTTTTGTAAGGTGCTTGTGATAGATAGCGAGGTGTGGTGTAGTCTAGGCTAGACTGATTAGTTTTAGTTCAGCTTTTGTCATGGTTATCAGGTGCGATTAAGTTTTAGAAATGACTATCTGACCCTCTAGTCGACTCCTTGTTCCTAAAACATGGCATCAGAGCCAATGCCCTTAATTAAGCAGTCTTAACTGACCCAAGAGCTAAGGATGCCCACAGAAGGGCTAGAGGTTTGTGCTCCACATATTTTTATGACACACTTTTCACAGTGGAAAAATATTATGTCTAATCGTTTTCGTGTAATTTTTCCTCTAAGTGTGGTAGATCATAGTTGTGGGCTTTTTTCATGTGTTGGATGAAAAGAACCTAAGCAAAGCACAAAGAAATGTCTATATCTCGAGGACCAAGGTACTAACATTTTATATTGATATTTGAGTGAAGAGGTCTTTGAGGAAATCATGTAGAAAGAGACCACCCATGACAAAGTTACACCCTCCAAAAGATCGCAACACGGGTCGGGCTAGAAATGGACACAAAGGGAGGTCGGGCGACCTGGACCTATGTCCAAAGGCCCCCAAACTTATCATAAAGCCTCTCCACTTGTCAAGAAGGCCAAGGAAAGAAATGCTCATACTAGAGGCCCATGGTCAGCAGACCCAACTCGGGTTCATCCACGTCACCGACCCTCTCCATCAACGAAGAAAAACACTTTGGAGGCATCCCACATGTTGATTCAATAATTATTCACATCAAGGGATGACATGGATCCATGTGGCCTCTCCAATAGATCCATGGGCCCACCAACTAAAGAAGAAGAAGAATTCCATCGTGACCACAACTTGTATCAAAGCCAAGGTCACTACTACAAAAAGTTTAATCGCCATCAGAACTTTCACCATTGGTTGTGAGACAACCAGCGGTGATACTTATCACCGCCGGCTGATGACCTAAGGGTCCCTTCTGGATGACCCATCGGCAGTGATAAACATTTCACCGTCGGTCCGACATATGATCTGGTGGTGAATGTATTGCCAGTCTTTGTCACTGCATCATATGTCGAACCGGCAGTGTAAACATGTAGCACCGTCAGCTAGTCATCCAAGGCGTGACACACAAAGAAATCGGTGAAGATAAGAAGTTTCGCCAATGGTTTCAAGTTGAAAGACGCATCGCCATTAGACCCAGTGATGAAACAAGCCAGCATTGTTGGCTTGCCTTATGATCTGACGCTGGAAATCACAATGATTCAAAATACCGCATCGTCCAATGTGCTAGCGGTGATCGGCATTTCCACTGCCGCTTTGTTCGGACACTGAATACCATATGCTTCGATCCGGTGGTACAAATAGCACCATCTGATGTTCGTTTAACCCTGCGGTGATAATCGGTTGGAACAAGAAAACCTCATTTCCCTCCTCTTCTTCTCCACTCACTCAACTTCTTCAGCTACGGCTCCTCCCACCATTTTTGGCGACCGTTTGCTAGTGAAGGCTATCGTCTTGATCTTCACTCAACTTCTTCAAGAGAGGAATTAGATCTTAAGTACTAACTAGAGCTTGTGAAGCCATTCATGCCTCTGCAGATGAAGGAGAGCTACGGTCGATGTGGATGGTGTAGCAAATCTTAATCTTCACCAATTTAGGAGCTTGATGCTCTTGGTAGATGAAGAACTTGATGTAGAACTGCAGCATCAGCAACATTGAGCGATCATGGATATCATGCTTCCGAGACCCTCTAGAGCCTAATAGATCAATTCTAGATTTATGTACGTGAGTGACTCGTTGTTTGGGGCGAGCATCCTCTTATTTATAGCATTGTTGCCACCGGTCACGACAAGGCTCCCACAGGGACAAGGCTCCCACGGGACAGCAAGGCTGGAGCTATGTTGAGGCCTGGGAATACCCAGCTTTTGTGACAAAATAAATACTTATACATCAATATACACATGTGTACATGTTATTGTGGCCATGATTCTCTATTTCTCAAGTCCAAACGGGCCCAACGCCAATCCCATCCCCTTCCTCGTTATGACATCAATTATCCTAATGATTTCTCAACATCCGAGAGGAACCATATTCCTTTTACATTTAAACCATTTATCACCAACACTACTACAAAAATGATTCTTCGAGACAGGACAAACATTAGCAGAGAAAGGGGACATCTATCGACCACCTCGGTAAAATGGTAGGAAGGACTCCAGGAAAATGCCTACATCAGAAAATCATTTACGGGGCGTCCTAAGGAGATCGCTTCCGTAAGTCATCAATTAACAGAGGTGGTCGTCTTAAGACGCTCGTCTCGGTAAATCAATTTTCAAAGAGGGAATCTCTAAAATCGCTATTAACAGAGGTGGTCATTCTAAGCATCTGTATTCGTAAATCATTTTACAAAGACAGACGTCTTAAGATGTTCGTCTCTATAAATAGTTGCGACAAAAAATATTTCACTGTTTTTTCAGATGCCCTTGGATGAAGACAAACTTTATAGCAAAATTGTAGCTCTCAATGTGATCTACAATTTTGTAGTTGAAAAGTTTCTTATTAGAAACTGTTTAGAGTCCCAAAAAATTATTCTAAGTTCTCTGATTTTGGAATTTGAAAAAAAATCAAACAACCTTATATGTTGACATGATCTATACCATAATTGTAGGTATCAATACAATCTACAACTTTCTAATGGGAAAGTTTTTTATTTGAAGTCACTTATATATAGTCCCAAATATGTGTTCTAAGTTTATAAAATTTGAAATTTTAAAATTTAGAACTTCTAAACGGCCTTTAATGTTCACATGGTTAATACCAAAGTTGTAGTGGCCGACCTGATCTACATGTTTGTTATCGATAAGTTTTATATTTCTAGTCGTTTAGAGTCTCAAATATTTGTTTTAATTCACATATTTTGAGATTTAAATTTTTTATTTTTTTTCAAACAATATTGGATTGAGAGACATCCTATACCAAAGTTGTACTGCTCAATAAGATTTAAAACTTTATAGTTAAATTTTTTTATTTGAGTTCATTTAGTAGCCAAAGTATTCAATATAAGATTACAAAATGTTGATATAAAAAAAATATCATCTTATATATAGTCACAAATGAGTGTGTAGTGTAGTGATAGAGAGGCTAGTAACAACAGGTCGCGGTTTTAATTCCTTGAAGTTGCATATTTTTTAGTTCTTGAGGTTTCTGAAGACCACTGATCGAGGTGGGCATATTAAGGCACCCGCCTTGAAAGCCTTAGGCCGCGTTCACTTCCTACAGGAACCCAAAATATTTCCTCTTCCACCCATCACATCAAATCTTTAAACGCATGCATGAAACATTAAATGTAGGTAAAAAAACAAACTAATTACATAGTTTGTCTGTAAAGTTCGAGACGAATCTTTTGAGTCTAATTAATCCATGGTTGGACAAATTTTACCAAATAACAACGAAAAGTGCTACAGTAACTTTTCACCCCAACTTTTTCATCTAAACACACCCTTATTGACAAAGGCGTTTTGCCGGAGGCGAACGTTGTGTCCGTCTCTGTTAATCGAAAACAACTGTCTCCGAAAATGGTTTCAGTAGCAGTGTAATATGGATATGTTGTAATTTCCTCTCGTTCCAAAGATACCCTAGCTTTGAGTAATTTATGTCTTTAGTTATCATTACCGTGAACTATGTTGTACTTTTAGATTGGATTTTTTTTTGGGAAATGAAAACACCCAACTTTGAAATCAGGTCTCCGCCATTGCGGGACAGGTTCTCTGCATGCAGGGGTCAGTTTCGTTTGGCTCACGTTTCCTTCCATCCCGTCTGATCGTTGATGTTTGGTTGGTAACTCCACGGTGGTTTCCTATATCGAGCTCGACCGAGGCGGCAGTTTTGCACCAGTGACAATGTGGAAGTCAACGTACACCACGGCACGCTGTCCTGTACGTACAGGAGTACTCCAACCAGATGGAACTTTCGGCATGTACCCATGGCGGTCTACTTTCCCTGAGGCCCCCACCACGCCCCCATACAGATAGGAGTACAGGCGTAGAGAGAACTGCAAATCTTTAGAGGTCGTGTCCGGACTCCGGACTGCGGCTATGGAGGGTGGAGGCCGCCTCGTCAGCCGTCACCAGTCGCGTCGATGGGACTGGGGGCTGGGAGGTCCCACCGGTCAAAAGGAATGCAACGCTTGCTTGACTTGACTGACTGACTGAATTGACTCGGAGACTTTCAGCACCATTTTCCTGCAACAAACAAGCATTATCCATAGGATTTATTCTTATTCAGCGTCTTCTTCTTGACACTCTACAGTAGTAGTGAGCAAGAAGAGAGAAACAAGCAGTAGGATACGGCTTTTATGTAGGAGTAGTAGGAATTGGCTTGTACAGATAATTGAGGTTACCGGTCGGCATTGCTGGAAGTCGCGCATGGTGGTTGGTATAGAACGGGGAAGCGGGGAACCTCATCCAGGTCTTGTCCATGATCGAAGTAGCACAACAAGCAAATTACGTATAAGGAAGGAGCCTCAGCAAATTGTGCATACAGTAAGTAAGATTGTAAGAGAAGAAAACGCACGCACAAGGCTCTTATCGTCAAAAGGATGCTTTAAGAGAGAACAAGTACGTACTTATAAGGATACATATACATATATACGAGGGAAGAATAAATAACTCCTTTTAATGATTCAAAGATCCAACATGTCACGAGGTG
This sequence comes from Saccharum spontaneum, assembly GCA_022457205.1. NCBI lineage: Eukaryota > Viridiplantae > Streptophyta > Magnoliopsida > Poales > Poaceae > Saccharum > Saccharum spontaneum. Next base: position 42,886,248 of record CM039611.1, read on the forward strand.
GACAGTAGAGCAATGCATGCAAACATGAAACTAGGGCAGTCTCAGTAGGAGTGTCATAAGAGTTTCATTTGTATTAAATAGGGTGCCACATAGGCATATTTGATGACATGGCAATGTATTTAAGAAGAGAGAGAAGAAATGAGTTTCATCTAGATGAAACTCTCTTGGCACGATTACCAACTCTCTCTGAGTCATGAAATTAAATGCCTATGAAACTAGAGAATGAAACTCTCCATTGTGGATGTGTGTTTCATATGAGTTTCATTTCATTTCGTGTGATGTGGCAGTCTTGGAAACAACGTCGTGAAACTCGCCACTGAGACTGGCCTAAAGACGGTTCGACCGGCTGAATCAGACCGCGCTAATTCGATCGATCCTGTAGCATTTTTTATTTGGTAAAAATTGTCCAAACATTTACTAATTAGGCTCAAAACGTTCGTCTCGCAAAGTACAACAAAACTATGCAATTAGTTTTTGATTTCATCTACATTTAGTACTCTATGCATGTGCGGGTATTTTGATGTGATGGGGAATCTTCTTTTTGCATAGTGAAATTTGGGGAAATATTTGGGATCTAAACAGGGCCTCGTATGTTTGACACAGTATTAAATATAGACTATAAAATAACTAATAATTAAATAAAGTGTGATTATTTTGCGAGACGAATTTTTTAAACTTAATTAGTCCATAATTCGACAATGCGGCACTACAGTAGCTACAGTAAACATGTGCTAGTGCCAGACTAATTAGGCTTAATAAATTTATCTTACGGATTCCTTAGGACTTATATAATTTGTTTTATTATTACTATCTAAATACTTTCTTGTGACACTTGATGTGACACTTCTAAACTTTAGCTCTGAATTTAAACATCATCTTAATGGAGCAGGGCAGCAGGGAATCTCCTGTTCCCTCCTTCATCCCCTTCCCTGGCAGACGAGAGGAGTGGACCCCTCTGTTTCCTGGAAAATCCCGTGGAAGATTCTCCTTGGTCCTATGGTGTCGCTAGCCGCTAGGCAGTAGGGATAAGGATGCGCTTGCATTGCAGTTGTTTCGGGCGGCCTGCGCGCTGCCTGACCCTCAGTGACTCCTTCGCGGCTAAGCAAAAGCAAGCAAGGAGGCACACTGTTCGTAACGCGGAGAACCCGGCGCTGCGGATCAGCAGCGGATCTTCGCTCTCACTCTGTGACGGAAACCACGATGCCGTTCTGATTAGGCCCAACTCGTCCACTAACAGCAGAAAAAGCCCAGCACAATGACTCCGAGATGGAAGTGCAGAACCCCGGTTACGTCGCTTGAGGCTCATACAAGTACCTGGTGCAAATTAGGGCCTGTTTAGTTTGTAGGAGTTAAAGTTTAACTCCCATCACATCAATGTTCCCTCAAATGTATGAAGTACTAAATGTAGACTAATTACATGTATATCGACACATATTAGGAGTAATTTATGAGACGAATCTATTAAACCTAATTAATCTAAGATTGGAAATTTTTTATCAAATAAGACGAAAGTGTTACAGTATTAGTTAAACTTTAACTCCTCTAGCCAAACACCCCCTCAGCTCTCCTTCCTTGCTGCTCCTGCAGCATTGGTTATTAACGCAAAAAGAGGACGTGCTGAATTTGCGCTCTGGGAGTCTTCTTTCGGGCCGACGCATGCCTGGCAAGTCGGGAGTGCCGACGAGTCCACGACCACGACTTGACCTCGCGTCCTCGCGACGCGAAAATGTCGCAGTCCCCGCGCGCCGCTCCGGCCGTCCGGCAGCGGTAAGTCCCGTCAGGTTCACGCACCAGGCGAGTCAAGTCAACGGGACACGGACCAGGATCAGGAGTAGTAGTACTCTACTCCCTCCGTTCCTAAAAATATGAAAAGGCACGGTACTTTCAGGCAGCGTACCCGAGACCAGCAGCCTAGGAAGAAACACCCAACAGACACAATCGGTCTAGGCCTGCGCGCTGCGGGCTGCGGTCACCAATCGGTCGGACCAGACTGACTGGTTTGGCTCGGGCGCTAGACATGGCAGGCTGACAGGGGACACCCAGCCGCCGTAGGAACGCTGAAGTTGAAGTTCAGAGATTCAGGAGGGGGCTGCCTGGTTGGACCACTGACCGCTGGACAGAAGAGCGCACAGGCTGTTCGAACAGAATTCAGCTTGCCTTGTTTAGTTTTCTCAATTCTCTCTAAATTCCACTGTGTAAAAAGAAGATTCCCCGTCACATCAAAATGTCGGCAAATACATTGAGTACTAAATGTTGATGAAATCAAAAACTAATTGCACAGTTTTGTTGTACTTTGCGAGACGAACATTTTAAGCCTAGTTAGTCAAAATTTGGATAATTTTTACCAAATACAAACGAAATGCTACATGAATTCTGATACAGTGTTTTTCTCCCCTATTCTATGAACTAAACGAGGCCTTGAAAATTCAGTAGGGCCTTGTTTAGTTTCCCAAATTCACCTCCGAATTCTACTATGCAAAAAGAAGATTCCCCATCACATCAAAATGCCAGTATATATATGAAGTACTAAATGTAGTTGAAATCGAAAACTAATTGCACAATTTTGTTGTACTTTGCGAGACGAATATTTTAAACATAATTAATCAATGTTTGGATAATTATTACCAAATAAAAAACAAAATTGCTACAGTGTTTAATAGTGATTCGGGACACACCGATTCGGCCATCTAAACACGGCCTATATTTTCCGTGAATCTTTTAGACCTATACGGAGTAGGTATTTCTACCTCGGAAAATTGTAAAGCTGCAGCAGTCGTACTGCTTTCTATCTACTACTTGTACATAAAAATAAGTTCTTGGTTTTACTACCATACAAACTTCAAATCTCTACTATAATTGAAATCTTCTCCAATCCAATTTCTTCCTTCAAGATCAACGACTCACAGCACACTCGCTACGGAGGCCACGGCTGAGATTAAAAGTTTGAAGCGGCTTCCCACTCTCCCACGCCCCCACGCCGACTCTCGCGCGGCCCTCACGACGCCGCAGGATTTTGGGTGTCGCCCCAAACCCTAGCAGTTGTCATATCCCCACGGCCGCGCAGCTCGCGCCGCCGGCAGGGCGCCGTGCCGCGTCACGGCCACGCGCGCGTGCGCGGGCGCCCAGAGAGAGGGAGGGAGCAAGCGACAGCGCGTGCGAGCTTTGGGATGCTGTGATCGCCGCCACGCCTCCTGGAGCCTGGGCCGGGGGCGGTGGGGATGGAGCGGGTCGGGATCGGCATGGTGGCGGGCTGCGCGGCCGCCACGGGCGCGTTCGCCGCCGCGCTGGTGGCGCGCAGGGCGTTGGTGTGGGCGCGCTGGCGCCGGGCCGTCGCGCTACTCAGGGAGTTCAAGGACAGCTCCGCCACGCCGCCGCCGCGCCTATGCCAGGTCTTCGACGCCATGGTCGTCGAGATGCACGTCGGCCTCGCCCCCGACGGCGGCAGCATGCTCAAGATGCGGCTCACCTCCATTTAGCGTCGCCGCCCCTTCCTCTCCCTTCGAAGCCGTCGCGTCCAGGGGCCGCGCCTAAGGGTCCACACCACCGCCGTCCTTCCCTCTCCAGGTCCTCTCCCGTCGACGTCGTCGCCCTGGATTATCTGTGCATGTATCTACCCCTTGATTTCCTCACGTCTCTGCTAGCCTATTCCTCCTCTTTCACATTTGTTCTGTAGAATCCTCTCGAGTACTCCCATTTGTTCCTGAATTGAGCCAACCTGGTTTATTTTTAAATGAATTTTAGTGCGCATATCTTACTTGAATCTCATGATGACATGTGTGAGATGTTCCTTCTGTCTATTGTTCAGGTTTATAGATGGTTTCAGCAATCATATCAGATCATCGGTACAAAATACAATTAAGAACAAAGTAATGGAAGGTGCACTGAAGCTTGACTCTTTCCTGGAAAGCCTTCCAAAGAAAATTGATCTTGATAGCGTTGCTGCAATGAATGTGACTTTTGTTAATGATCCACTATTCAAGAGCTCCTCTGTTGAGTTTGACATAGATGGCTTATTTATTCCATCTGACGAAACTGCTCCGAGTGACATGCTTCTTGGAGATACCCAGTTTGCATTACCTCTTGGAAGCTCCTCGAAAATGCTTTGGATTTCATTGGATGAAGATGTTTTGAACTCCGTTTCAGTAAACTACTTCAAGGTATGTTCTAATTCATTTGATATAATTCATAAATGAACCTGTTATTTTTATTGATAGGTACAAGTAAAGTAAACACTCCTTTTCTTTTGTCACAAGCACAATATTTTCTTAACTGTCAATGTGGAGCTGTGGACTCCGACCTTTACCGTTTTTCTTTTTTGAACTGTAATTGTTATATTCTGATTGATACTACACTTTGTATCTTTCAGGCTGGTTTGCTGCAACAGATGGTAGACAAGATTCCTGATCAGTTTCTTTGGAACACTGCTAGCTGGATATTTTTGGTTCCTCGGTTGTATCAGTATCCTGATGATAATATGCAACTGAATATCTCTGCAGTTTTGTTTCCCTCTGTGAGTGAGGATTAATGTGGATAGAATTGATGCCACGATTGATTTAGAAATCACAGTTAATGTTTTGGATTTTGGTCAGATAGTTCCAGTTTCATGCTTTTCAGTGGTGAGATTCTATCCATCTTTGGATATGTGACTTTTATTAGATTCTATCCATCTAATAAAATGACATGTACATGTAGACAGAGGTGGTGCCACGCCTGGTGGAGTCCCGACATCCCTCGCACAAACACATCGCCAGCGGCCGTGGTAGGTGATTTCAAACTACTTCTGTCATCTCAAAAAGTCACTGGATGCATAAATGCAGTGCGTCCGTCTGTTGGCGTCCCCATTTTCAAGTTGAGGGCTATCTCACTGCAATGGGCTGGTAATCATAGATAAGCACTGCTGAAACAAAAAAGAAAATTAAGATGAATTTGAGAGGCAGCAGAACTCTAGCATGAACTGTTGTAAGATTTTGTCGCCACCAAAAAAAAAACTGTTGTAAGATTAGAAACCTGACCGCCTTCCAGCTTTTTGTGGTAACACTGCCTGGGAACTATCTTGCATCCCTGAAATTGAAATTGACATTCATTCAGACCTGACATTTTAAGGATCCAAGAAACATTTGCAAATGTTGATCCCAAGAAAACAGTAAGGATTATCGTCTCTGAAACATGAAAAAGAACATGTTCTAACAAGAAGGAATGCTGGAAATTTTACATTCCAATAATTTATTTTTCAGATATGTTTTTTTACGACAGCACCCTGAACATAGCTTCAGGAAAGGCTGCAGGCTTCCATTCTGTGATTGTAAGACGCCATACATGGTCTAAAATTCCAAATCAACTGTCATTGTTCAAAAGGAAAACCTGAACAGAAAACTTTCTGAATTTTGCAGGTTGGTAGACCGACACTTGTTCTAAATGAGCTGATTAAGGTTGAAATAAAGTTCAGGATTCGAAGCTCATGATTCTAAGCTGTAGAAAATTTATTCTTTTGCGAAGACACAAGCTCTGAAATGCAGTCTAAACCTGAACTTTTATTGAATCAGCGGCAATGCCAAGCTAGGAAGTTAGGAAGAGGAGCTAGGAGTCTAGCTACATCAATGTCTGTGGAGGCATCACAACCATTCAGAAAGACTTGGCTTGGATAGCAACACTGAAATGTGTGGCACACGGTGTAGCCGTGTAAGCTGATGGTGGAAAGGATCCTATACGTTCACCATCTAACAACATGTTGCATCAGAGACACATATATATTTTCAGAGATGAACTGTTTCAGGTTGCGCTACACATTGTGAAAATTTGCAGTAAATTGAACCCCAAAGCCTGGCCCATAAGTATATACGTAATCAGTTAGCCATGCATGGATCCATTCATCTGAATATATTGCAAATATGCATATATGCAATGGGAGAGGGTCAAGTCCAACATTGTGGGATGCAGGTCCCATGCTGCGTTCCTTACATTCCACATGCAAAATCTTTTCAGTAATGAATTGTGGTTCCTATTCTGATTTTTTAGAATTCTAGGCATAGCCCCCGTCTATTAACCAGGAGGTCAACAGACCAAGAGTTCACTATTACAGCACCGCAGATGGGCAAAAACCATCTAGAAACAGTTGAAAGCGTAGAAGAACCTCGAACTGCTAAACGTGACTGCTACCAGCACCCAAGAGTTTCACAAACTCGATTATTACAAGACCGCCTCCAAGGCAAACACCGAACCCCTGCACAACCAAATCTTGACGAAAAGCTCAACCGAAGACATCTTGGGGGAGTCCACCAGATCCGCACCAGAACTCTCCATCCTTCATCTCCATTGCATCCACAGAACTTGGTTCGCCTTGTCTTTGAACATTTTCACTTTTTGGGAAATGGCCTCCTTCTCCTCCGGGTACAAGATCTTCCACTTCTCCGCCATCACAGCTACCTGGAAAATGAGTATAGCCATACTCTTCCAGCTGGATCTCTGAAAACAAAGATCATTTCTCAACTTCCAGAGCCACCAAACAGCAGCAGAAGTAAACAGGTTCAGAATTCCATTGCGTTTGTTGCTAAGCCAAAATTTACCAATATCTTCAAAAGACCTAATTAGTTGAATGCCAAAAATGTTGGAAAGCACTGTCCAAAGTTGCTTAGCCACAGCACACTCAAAGAACAAATGAAAGACAGATTCCTTCTCCTCACAGAACAAAGACGTGGAATCCTCCACTTTCCTTTGCTTACTAAGGTTATCTCTAGTGAAGACTTTGTTCTTACTCAAGAGCCACAAGAAGTACTGAATCCTGGGGGGAATTTTAATGTCTCAAATCGAAGGAACAAACACTTGTTGGATGCCTCTGAAATTAACTATCTTATACAGGGATTGGACACTAAATTGTCCACTTGAGGAAAATTGCCATACCATGGAATCTTCTTCATCCTTATAGATGATAGTTGAAGCAATTTGACAAACCTCATCCCAAAGTTCCATCATGTTATCATCACCAGCCCTGCTAAAAGAACATTTAAGATTTGTCCCATCCCAAAGGCTAGCTACAGTTTTTCCTTTCTCATTAACCCATCTATACAGTTTCCAGTATTGAATAGCAAGGCTGGAGGGTCCTAACCAGTTATCCTCCCAAAATCTGATTTTCTTCCCATCTCCAATAATCCATCTATAACCCATCCTGGCTACTTGTGCAGACCACATGAAACCCCTAAAAAAAGGAGAAGCTCCTCTAGTATTAGTTTGAAAAATATTTGGGTTTTTGGTCCTGTACTTAAAATCTAACATCTCTGTCCAGAGCTTATCTCTATCCTTATCATATCTTTTAATCCAAGAAGCTAGAAGGCAAACATTCAGATCTCTTAGATTGGGAATGCCCAGACCACCAAACTCTTTACACAAGGAGACAGAACCCCAATTGGCTAAATGATACTTGTGTATATCTTCTGTATCATTCCACAGGCAGTTACCCATCTGAGAATTAAGGATCTAAATAGCCCATTTAGGAAATTTAATAAAGGAGAGCAAGTAGATAGGAATGCTGACAAGACAAGTCTTAATTAAAAGAGCTCTAGCCGCTAAAGACAACAATTTCCCCCTCCAACCAGCTATTCTACTTAACAGCTTATCTACTAGAGGTTGCAGATCTTCTCTGGTCAGATTTTCAAAATGCAGAGGAACTCCTAGATACTTTATTGGAAAAGAACCTATAGGACAGCTAAAGATGCTGGCTGCCCTTTTTGTCTCCACACCATCGAGATTAAGGGTTAAAAGCTCACTTTTATGAAAGTTTACTCTCATACCAGAGATCTGCTCAAACCACATTATGACATACTTAAGATTAACCAGGTGGGCAGTATCTGAACTGCTAAAAAGGATAGTATCATCTGCATACTGGAGGGACACAATGCCCCCTCTGTGAAGTCAGTAAGGACCCCTTGAATCAGTTTTTTCCTAGCTGCCTTGTCTAGCATTCTAGAGAAAGCATCCCCAACTAAGTTGAACAAAAGAGGAGATAGAGGATCTCCTTGCCTAAGACCCTTACCAGGTTTAAAATAAGCACTCTCATCTCCATTAACCAAAATCCCCAAAGAACCACCAGTAACTAGCCGTTTAATCCAATTAACCCATTTACTAGAAAACCCTCGGGTTTCCAGCACTTCAAAAAGAAAGTCCCAACTGACTCTATCATAAGCTTTCTCATAATCCAGTTTTAAAATCACTCCTTTTTCCTTAGAGCTGTGTAGGCTATATACTAGTTCATGAGCTACCACAACACTTTCAATAATATACCTCCCTTTAATAAAGGCACTTTGATTAGTGGCCACTAATCTTTGTGCTACTATTCCTAGTCTATTGGTTAGCAACTTGGAGATCATCTTGAAGCTACAGTTAAGTAAGCTAATAGGCCTAAACTGTTTCATATTGCAAGCATCACTAACTTTAGGAATAAGGGTAACTAAAGCAAAATTCAACCTGTAAATATCTAAACTTTCGTTGTAAAAGGAATTGAATAAAGCTAAGATGTCCTTCTTGACAATGTCCCAAAACTTTTGATAGAAAAGAAAAGAGAGCCCATCTGGCCCGGGGGAACCTTCTGGATAACAACTAAATATAGCTTCTTTAACCTCTTCCTCAGAAAAAGTTTTGATCAACATCTCATTCTCCTCACTGTTAACCTTCTAATTTTCTTCCCAAAAATCCTCACTTAACCTGATATCTCCCCTATCCTCTCTAGCAAAAAGAGTTTTATAAAAGTTTACAACTACATCCATCATTCCCTTTTGGTCAGTAACGTGGCCAGAAGGACTTTCAAGGTAGTCTATTCTTTTTTTCCTACTTCTATAATTAGCTACCGCATGGAAGTATGCAGTATTCCTATCTCCCTCTAAAATCTCTCTATCCCTAGATCTTTGTCTGATTTTAATCTCTTCTATTCTCCAAATTTTGTCCAACTCGTCTTCTAAGAACTTGTATCTAGCCCATTCATAACTCTCTAGGTCTAAAGCTTTATCCAAAATTTTATACTCTTGAGAAAGGGAAACTTTGGTTTTGTTAAGAGCAGCCACCTGGTTGGCTGCCCAGCCTCTGACTAACCTTCTAAAAGTCCTAACCCTAAACTGCCAGACATCAATGGCACTGCTCTCATGACAAGGAATAGACCAAGCCTTATCAACTACTTGTCTAAAATTTTCCTCTTGCAACCACCATTTTTCAAACCTGAACCTCTTTTTTCCATAGAAGGCATTATCACCTAAGCCAACTAACAGAGGATTATGATCACTTGGGATCCTATCAAGCGCTTTCACTCTAGCCAGAGGAAAAGCAGCTTCCAGATCAGTAGAAATGAAAACTCTATCAATTCTAGCCATAACCAAATTATCTTGGTTGTTGGTCCAAGTAAATTTCCTATTTCTTAGATCTAACTCAATCAAAGCCCACTTGTTGATCCAATCATTGAATAAATCTACCCACCTATAATTGACCAACCCATTACTTTTATCAGCCATGCATCTCACCAAATTAAAATCCCCACCTATAATAATAGGCCCTTGCCAAGAAGCCATTACTTGGTGCAACTCATCTAAAAAGGCCTGCTTTCCATCCTCGTAAGGAGAGCCATAGACAGTGATCATTTTAAAAGCAAAACCAGTGACTTTGTTAGTAAGCATAACACTAACTGTATAGTCCAAAATGTCACCACTGTTTAAGGTAAAGAGGTTGGCATTGGCCCCCACTAGGATGCCACCAGCAGAACCTCTAGCTCTCAAAGAACACCAATCAAACCTGACATTTCCAGACAAAGCCCTCAGGGTACTAGCTGAATAATCCCTCTTCTTAGTTTCTGAGATACCTACAAAATCCACATGATTCTCCCTAATTCTACTCCCTAAAGCTTGAGTTCTCCATGTAAGCCCCAAACCTCTAATATTCCAAAAGAGACCTTTCATTTTCTACCCTTTTTATTCTTTCTCCTACCTACTCTAACCTTTGACCAACCACCTTCCCTATCTTCTTCCTCATCATCAATAAGAATAGGGAAATCAGGGCAGCCACCCTGACTACCCTTTTACTCAGAGATAGTCAAATAATGATCTAAACTACTATCTAATTCCTTTTCGACTTGATCACTAGCTATAACAGAAGTTTCTGATTTAGGAGTTTTTGTATTACAAATTTTCTCAAAATTGGTTGCTCTCTGAGCATCTAAGCTAACCATGCTATCCAGCATGTTTTGTGGCAAAGGATGGCCATCCTTATGAACAACCCCTAAATCTACTGCAATCTTAGCTAAAGATACAGTATCTGAAACAAAAGAGTTTTTGTTATTTTTACCTTAGGGTATTTCCAAATCTTGGTTCCTTTTGATTTCCTGTGCCCTCTCCATCATAGTCTTCCCATCATCAGGGACTCTCTTGCTTCTTTTCTGTGCAAGGATAGGCCCCCAGACTTGCTTCTTAGCTTTCTTAGGATTGGCATATGAATTGAGCTGCACATAGACTTTTTCCAAGTCCTCATTGGTTGGCTGTGTATATTGTTCCTCCACATCACCCACATTGTCAGCTAACTTGGTTGCAACCTGAACTGTTGGAATATCCATTTTTTCTCCTTTCTTGGACTCTCCTTGGCTACAGTTAAATGATCAACCCATTCTATCGGTAGACTATAAGAATCTTCATCAACTCTATGATCTATTTGTTCATCCAGGCACTCTGTATCTTCTTCATCAGAGCCTTCTAGTTCCATAGCCTTAAGTAACTCAAACCTGTTGGCATTCTCTAGACTGAGCTCATGGAAGTCCTCCAGGAAAGTAAGTGGTCTTCTAACTGACTTATCCCTGACACCATCATTTTTAGGACTGGAAGCAGAAGACTGATAGCTTTTCTTGCTAGTAGATTGCTCTTTATGCTTGCTACCTCCATCCCCTTTTGTGTTCCCCTTAGCCTGGTTAAAGTCCTCTTCAGAATCATCTCCTAGTAGATCATCTTCATCAGGATCTATATCATCACCCTTATCTATATTTCCATTTCCTTCATCCTCATCTCCTTTTCCATCATCTCCCTTACCCTCATCTCCTTTACCATCATTGTCACCAGGTAGATCATCTATTTGTTCAAACCCTTCAGCTGTGAACGTAACCAAGAAACAGGAACCCCCCATCTCATACACTCTTTCCTTAGGAATCTTAACTGGATCCTTACATTTGATCTTAACTCTGGCAGTTGAGAAGAAAGTTGAAAATAGGGTAGTCCAATCCACCTCAGCAAGGAGCCCCAGACTTGAGGCCACATCCTTGATAGTCCACCAATTTGCCCATTTTGGTGGAATGCCTTTGATCTAGACCCAAACTTCCTCTAAGTGACCTATTGGCTCTACATCTCCATTCCATGCCTTGAGAGAAGCCAAGACATTTGTCCCCTTGAGATAGAAGAGAGTGGCTTGTCCTACTACCAGATCTTCAACCTTTTTATGAGGTGGAAACCTCATCACATAACTATACTCATCCTCCTGCCTCAACTGCCAATCCCACTTGTCATCAAAAAGGTTTCTCAGATGCTGTATCACAGTAGCCTCCTCTATGATATCTCCTTGCTCAATAGTGATAATACCAAAGTTATCCAGACCCCTCCAATGCTTGAATCTGCCCTCTCTGGGTTCCACATCAATGTGGAAAAAACCTAGACCCTTTCTAGCACTTCCATAAAACTGAGCAGCAGCTTGCTCCTTCTTCCATTCAGGACATTGATCCACCACATGATCCTCCTTGTGACAGATGAAACAGCATCTAGTTTTCCTACAAGCAGTACTATAATGTCCCACATCACCACAATTGAAACATACCACATTTAAGAATTTATCCTTTGGAGCAGACTCGATTTCCTCCTTCTCTTCAATATCCATGGCAGCCTTCTGATTTCCTTCAGACCTCTGATCGGACTCCACCTTCTTCTGCTCTTGAATCGTCCTGTCTTGAACTCTATTGGATGATGTTCTTCCTCTTCCAACCCCTTGCCTCCCTCCTCCTCTGGCCCTAGGCCCAAACTGTTGACCAAAGTATGGAGGCGGAGGGCGTTGAGCCTGATTTGGGAAGAACCCATACGGAGGTGGTGGAGGCTGATTGAAGAAACCTGGCGGCGGTGGATGCTGCTGAGATGGGTATGGATTAGGAGGGAATTGATTCCAGCCACCTCCGCTCCAATCCGTCCACTCCTCATCTAGATTCCTCGGTCGCGGACCCCTTCCTCGCCCCCGATTCGCCATAGACTCCTTCACAACTCTCAGAAAGCTCTTATTCCTTCCTGCTCCCCAGATCGACTCGGCAAACTCTAGCTTATGCGGCTGCTGATCCCACACATCACCAAGACCAACCGGGAAGCAGTCTGAAGCCTCGAATTCCTTACTCTCCCAGAGCTCTCGACGAATCCAGACCAGGTTGGTACGCTCTTCCTCCCTAACCCTAGGCGGCTGAATGCGAGATGTGGAAGAGGGAATGAACCAAAGCTGACCCCAGAAGTCGTGGATGTCGTCTCCAACCTCCGGGTCGCGGGCCGCGGGAGAAGGAAACCCGCTTCGCCAATCCCATGGCTGAGCTTTTGCCACCTGTCTTCCCACGAGAGCATCACACCGTCTCAGGAGCGACACACCGCCAGCTCGGTCCCTTTTCTCACCCATTGACTCTGGGTTTGACCTCCGAGCCCACGACGGGGAGGGAGCACCGCATCCCCTCACCGGACTTGAAGCCGGAACACGACAACACCTTGCCATTGATCTCCCACGACCATCTCGCTGCCCTCTCTCGCGCCCTTACTGGGCCGCCTGTCCGCTCAACGGGCATCGCAGAGAAGCCCCTCCGAGCATAAGTCGAGGCGACGGATCGAAGCCTCTCGCCGGCGAGAACAGAGGATGAGATGTCGTCGAGATGATGGAAGGCGGCGGCGACGCCGCCCCTCCACACCAGTCCGCCTCGTGCCCCGGAGCAATGACCGGCACCGCGCAGCCCCTTGGCTCGGTCCGACACCGCTGAGGAAAGGCGCCGATCCCCCTGCTGACCAACTTCCTCAGCGGCGGCAACCTCGGGGCCATGCCTGTCGCGCCGCGGTGGCGGCGAGGGCAAGGGGGCAGGCGAGGAGGAGACGGAGAGGCGTCCCCGTTTTGGACGATGAGCCACCAATGAGTGTTAATTTCAAGAGCTTACGCTAGTGGATCAAAAAAAATTGCCAAGCTTTAGGAACATTCAGCTCAAAAAATCCAGAGAATCGCAGATCACATGAGCCTCCAGCGCCTGAATGCCACAGACCCGACGCTGATCCGGCCGACCAACTTCCTATTCTGATAACAATTAGATAGCTAAATTGAAGGGGTCGAGGGTGTACAAGCTGACTTAACTCCATTCTGAACATTCGCAGATCACATGAGCCTCCAGCGCCTGAATGCCACAGACCCGACGCTGATCCGGCCGACGTTCGCCGATGTTCCTGGACGCAGACACCTGAGACGTTGACGCGGATGGTGGGGCGGCCGGCGGGCTGACGAACACCGGCGTCGTGGGCCGATGATCCACGCGCGACGCAACGGTGATGACGGTGATGATCCACGCGCGTCACGGAGCAGCACCGACGGGCCACGGCAGAGCAGAAGCGCCTCGTCCCGTGCTTCCTGCGGCCGCAGCGGGATCGCTGCAGCAGGAGGCGGCGCGGAGCGGCTCGACGCGCGGCTGCACGGCGGCTGGGGTGGAGAGGGCCGCGGGAGGCGGACGTCGCGTGCCTCCTCCCGTGCTTCCTGCGGCCGGAGCGGGATCGCTGCAGCAGGAAGCGGCTGGACGCGCGGCTGCACGGCGGCTGGGGCGGAGAGGGCGGCGATAGGCGGACGTCGCGTAGCCGAGGAACAAGGACTTCGATCTAGCTGATCTCGCGCGGATGGTTTGCTTGCGCGAGGTAGATGGCAGCGGGCCGAGGAGGACTGGAGGACCATACACGCGATCGGATCATCGTATTTGATCGAGCAAGGAGAGAGAAACCTGAGAAGCGGATCGTCGATTTGTATGCGGTTATTTTCGTGGGTTTTTTTTTTTGAGTGAGCGGAGGAGGACTATTTCTGGGGGAGATTATATGACGTGGACTTAGCAATATTTTTTATGGTGCATTAGTAGAAAAAAAAGGCGAAGCTTCCTCTGTTCCAAAATAGAAGTCATTCTCGTTTTTCGATAAATCAACTTTTTTAAATTTTGACTTATTATATATAAAAAAATAATAATATTTATAATATATAATTAGTACTCCCTCCATCCCAAATTATAAGACGTTTGACTTTTTTTATCCCAAGTTTGACCATTCGTCTTATTCAAAAAATTTGTGCAAACATAGTCAAATTTAAGTCATTCTTGAGGAACTTTTATTAATATACCAAGCCACGATAAAAGAATTGATATTTTGCACAAATTTTTAAATAAGACGAGTGGTCAAACTTGGTGTCAAAAAAGTCAAACGTCTTATAATTTAGGATGGAGGGAGTATCATTAGATAGATCGTTGAATATACTATCATAATAAATTTATTTAGAGATATAAATGTTGCATGTATTTTCTATAAATATAGTTAAAGTTGAGAAAGTTTGACCAGCACACCTCCCGTAACGTCATCTATTCTGGGATAGAGGGAGTAGGCTTCAGCCTGTCGCTTGTTCTATCACTTGCTTTGTCTCGCACGAATGGGCAAAACAGTTATAGATAACACCCTATTGCTCCCTACAGACAAATGTTAGGACCTGGATGAACAAACTAGGAAACTGTAACTAACTAACAAGACTAGGATTTGCCAATAACATTACGTATATAGATGGTAACACGTACCCAAAACCCGACGGGTTTTTACCCTATTAGGGCTGGGCATGGGTTTAATTAATGGGTAAAAAGCTAAGCCTAGTAGATTCATGGGTGTGGCTAGGGGTATAAGTACCCGGACCCGTAGACCTATAGCTATAGGTATTTAAAACCAGATCCATCTTATTATATTAGTAATTGAGTGTTTTAGTTGTACGTTGATGTCTACTCCCTCTGTCACTAAATGTTTATTTCTAGAAAACCGTGTTTCCCTCACAAACATGTTTTTCGGACGACACACATAAAGGGACGGAGGGAGTACTTGTGGTTCTTATGTCCAAAGGACAATAGAATAGAACATGGAATTTTTTAAAATTTCTGTGAAAGTGTAGAACTGTAGAGAAAACAATTAGAAGGAACAAATAATACACATGCAGCACTACAAAGGAGGGAGTGGGGGTGGCAATGACGTTCACACGCATGAGATTTTGAGAGCACATGAGAGCTATATAATTCTGGGCCTGCCCATTTGTCCTCATTTAGTTTCAAGGTCTAAAGTTTTAGGGTGTCACATGGGGTGTCGTATGGAGTGTTCGGATACTAATAAAAAAAACAAATTGCAGAATCCGTCAGTAAATCACGAGACGAATTTATTAAGCCTAATTAATCCGTTATTAGCACATGTGTTACTGTGAAGACATATAGTCCCACCTCGCCTGTGCAAACAGAAACACAAATACCAAACTCTATATATAAGCACTTGAACATAGGACACTTCACAATTTACAACTAGGCAACGTTGGTGGCTTGGTGCCTAAGCGTGGGATGCATGTTTCATGTTGTGAATTTTTCCCTACTACTATATACTATTATTATGTACTCCGTATTAGAGAAATTATGGTAATTAATATTAATATTTTATATAGCTAAAAGGCATGGTTGTTTTGCTAATAAAATGAATAAAATTAGTGTGGTTGTCGTGGGTCTGGATTGGATGACCTGTTGTGTTCCTGTGACCCGGGTATGGGTTTGGACACAAAATTAGACCTATTATAGGTCATGGGTTTTTTAATAGGTAGATTTTTTTTTCATGGGTAGGGGTTTGAACAGCAGAACCCAGTAGATTTGTACTTGTTGCCATCTCTAATTAAGGGTGTGTTTAGTTCGTGAAATTTTTTTGCTTTGGCTATTGTAACACTTTCGTTTGTATTTGTCAATTAGTGTCCCATCATGGACTAATTAGACTCAAAAGATTTGTCTCATGGTTTTCTATCAAACTGCGTAATTAGTTTTTTCGTCTACATTTAATTTTTCATACATTGTCCAAACATTCGATGTGATGAAAAATCTTAAAAATTTTTAAAAAATAAACGTGGCCTAAGTACGTGGCTTTTGTCAGCAGTGCAGCACCATACAGCTTGAACAGGAAAGTACATTGCGCTAAGGCAATGCTGGTTGCTTAGCCACTGGCGCCGTGGAAGACAGATTTTTGCTCAAAGAAATTCACAAATCTAGCATTCTGGCGCTACTACGGACAAAACAGAATACCAAGAAAGAGCAAATGCATATGTGAATTATCTGCAGAGCAAGTCCCGGTTCTACAATATGTAATTCGGAAATACCACTTGATTTGCAATCTACAACAGCCTTTTGAGTTTATATATCAATCAGGGAAGTAATGAATGACAATGACATCCCGGATGTAAGCACAAACTGCTCAGCTCAGCTCAGCTCGTCTGGAAGGTACAGCCAGCCAGGACCAAGCATGTGCTATGCTGTTAGATCCTCCTCCCATGTTCTATTACACATTACAGAACCATGAGCTCACCCATCCATGAACTAATTCTTCCCCAAGCAATTGTCCAACCACGTTAGGCAATCATACCAGGTGAACTGCCACAGGCGGCATCCCATGGGCAACAGCTTTGCAGTGGCACCCACCCATGCACAACAGATTGCAGGGTAGGGCCATAAAACCTAGCCACTTTCTCTCCTGCAGTTGCCCGGTAGAAGATACCTAAACCGCTCAACATTCTTTAGTAGATAACTAGGAAGATGAACACCAGAATATGTGCTTGGGATCGGCCCCAGCTTGGCAATGATTTCCTGGAATGTGTACTCTTCTGGAAGCATATCAAAAAGATCTGCCCCTCTGCAGATGACATCTTGAATCCTTTCAGGGTTCAGGAAGTACTTGAACCTGATCCGGTCAACATGGCTATACGCTTGCATCTTGAAGGCAAAATCGCTTATGTAGCGGAAGCAAAAGCTGCAGTGCCACCCAGAATCAGCAAGAAGCTCATCTGTCTGCCGGAAGTGCGCATACCTTGTCTTTCCAGATCGGTACTTGTGTATCGATGCCCTCCAGCTCTTGTCATCCAGGAAAAACTCAAACGAGTAAAGATAATTCCTGAGCTGAAGATGAAGTATGTCTGGAATGTCGTCGCACCACCTTAAGAGATCAATTGTGTGACCACTAGGGATTTCATCAACATCTGACATGATCAGCAGGTCATCATCTTCTATTCTTGCAAGCTTAAGAAGCCTGTCAAGGGCAACCCTCTGATATGATTCCTCAACAAATGGGTTCTCCCCCTTCACGAACCGTCCCCCGATATTACCATATGTCAGCCGTGATTTAGCAAACCCAAACCGATGCTTGTTTTCCTTGAAGTGGAGGGGCTTTTTAATGCCAGTAAAGGTTGAATTGGACTCAAGAAGCACAAACTCTGACACATAGGGACTAAGCTCATTCCAACGGATCTCCAGGATATCAAGCTCATTGCTGAAGAGTACAGCATCAAAGACACGGCGTGGGATATCACGGACTTTCCACCCATGTAACTTGCAGAGGTTCTCCATGGTGACATTCTCATGGTAGTAGTGAGGGATTGTCTTGAAGGGCTTGGGAGGAGATTCCCAGATTGGCCGGAGGAAGTATGTGACCTTCTGACCATGCGCGTATATCATTAGGATTAGAATTGGCACACCGATCAAGAGGACCATAAGTGCCCTTAAATCAAATCCCCGGAGCGCGCACTTTAGCCTTGACATGGTGAGAGCTGCCTTTGACACAGGCTGCAATGAAATCATCAGCCATATAAGAAATCAAACAAGCAATAGTGGACAAAAAGGAATTCTGTAAAGAAAATAAGAACACCAGCTATCTTCAAACAACTACTAGACTAAACTATTTAAAATTCTACTGGTATTCACATGTATTAGGCACTCTCTACCCCAAAGCAACAAAACTTTGCTATAAATAAAGCCTTCTTACCGAAGAGATATAAATTCCTGAAGCAATAACCCAAACATCAACTTTTCAGAGCAGAAGGGTTTGTTATTTCCAGGAAGGCGTCATCAAAAGCTTAACACTTAAAAAGAAGCTGACTAACACCGCACAAACCAGCAAAGACCAAACAAAAACCTGATTGTAATGTCACAATTACATGCACAAACGCAGAAAGCTAAAGTTAACAACGAGCACGTGGTTAGCGAAAAACCATATAAACTAGGAACAGAAAACCCAAAGCATTTAGGGTATCACAGTGCCCAACTGAACTAAATCGGCTTTAGGTTACAAGAGCACTCCGACACCACTGATTGTATGTTTCCAAAAAAGGCCGTAGCTTTTCCTGTCTATCCAAAGGGATTAACAGTCCAAAATTCTGCAAATTCAGCGCAAAGCCTAAAACTCTGGCAGCACGAGAGCCCGCGTGATGGATGGAATCAAGAAAGCAGCAGGAAAAAAACACTGCCAAGCTCATCCAGAGACATATTCTGAAGCTCCAAATGCCATGTCCGAAACACGCGATTCGGCCACGTCGCGAGATTCTGCCACCCAAAAGGCGTGAAGAATTCGGACTCCCCAGCGGCACGGGCAACACACCTAATCCGCCCCGTCGCCCATACCAGGGCTGCAGGGCAGATCAACGACACCGCACGAGCATGGAACAGCAACGGCCTCCACGCCCAGCGCCGCCCCCAGAATCCAACCACAACCAGCATCTCCCATCGAAAGCCCGAAACTTCGCGTGACGCGTCATCACGGGCGCGGGGTCGCACGCCAAATCGTGGCGGGCGGGGACACGAGCGCGCGGTCCGGGCCGAATGCGCCACGCGTCCGCGGCATAGAACCGTCCCGGCAGGCCAAAGAACCTACCGCCTCGCCGCGCGGCGCAGATCTGACCGCCGAAGGGAAGGGGAGGCGGGTGAACGGGGCAGGGGGATGGGGATGGGGGGGGGGGGGGGGGGGGGGGACGATTGGGGCTCACCTCGCCGCACACGCCGTCGCAGATGCCGTCGGTCTTCTTGTACCCGTAGTGCCCCGCCTCCGGCATCGCCGCGCCCCGCACGGCAGGAACGCTCCCCACCCGCCGGAGCGAACGAATCCGAAAACGAGACGGCCGACGGGAGGGGGGGGGAGGGAGCCCGCAAGAAGAAAATCCCCCCGAGAGGAAGCAGCAGCCGCGCGCGAGGAGCAGCTCCAATGGCGCGGGCGATCGCCGGGGGCGGAGAGAGCTCCGGCGGTTGGCGCTTTTCCGGCTCCGGTCCCTCGGAGCCGCTGGCTATTCGCAGGTCCCCGTGGCAGGGGACCTGTCCTGGCGCTGGCTGGACACGGGGGACCTGGCGGTGATTAGCTGGGATCTGCGGGGTCGCCGGCGCAAGAGCGAGAGAGCCAGAGAGGGGCGTTTCGTTTGGAGCCGCCTAATTATAGCCGTTTGGGTGGTGCGGTGCGGTGGACGGTGGTGCGGTGCGGGTGCGGCGGCCCCTCATATCCATCGCCACCCCCGGGCCGGCGCTGGCGATTGCGAGCTGGGCGATTTTGTCCTCACGCTTGGCGCTTGCGGCCTGCAGGGAACAATTCTTAGCCTCGGCTACGCACCCATTGATAGGGCCGCTTTATTTATGTAATTGGGGCAAATAAGTACAGTACGATTTTAATCGCGAGATTTGCTTAGATATAATCATGTTACTGGTTCCAAAAGGAAAGTTTTATGGAACAGATGAAAATCTGATATTACGACGCCAGTAGTTACTACTTATGAACAAATCTTCTCAAAAAAATTTCAAATATAAACATTATCCGGTTATTGCAAAGTATTGGTAACAAAGCTTAAAAAGTTGTGCTCCTACCAACTACCAAAGGTCTCAGCTTTTTACGGTTTGTTTATATAATAATAGCCTGTATATATGCTAGCGAATTCGGCAGGTTCCGCACCCAAAATTACCACGGAACTCATCCTGATCGCTGATAGAACGATAACCCACCCCAGACAAGGCGGAAGAAGCTGAGTAGTAGTAATTTCCAATGGTGAGCAAGGGAATCCGTGGCGTGATGATGCCAAGGCATCCAGGTGAGATGCCCGCGACCACAAGCTATCACATTCAGAACTAAAACCCCTTGCTCGCCGGTTATCCATACGACAGAATAATTGCGGAGCAGCGTAGGTTGCTATCCGCTGTCCTCGTCTACCTCCACCACCAACCCATCTCATGCGCCATGCGGGGCTGCGGGAGCACGGCACGGCACGGCACGCACCTGTTCGCGGCATCGTATTCGCCAAAACTAGGACCGGATCTGCCCCCGCACGCCCCCACGGGCATCTTCTTCCTGTTCTACAAGAGAAGGTCGTGAAGCACGTGTCCCTCTCCCTCCCTGCCAACCCTCCGTCGTCCCCTGTTATTTTTTGCTTCGTTCGTCAGGCATTTGACGCCCGAATTTCCTTTGGCAGCGCCGCGGAGCGAGGAGCACGAGGAGTGCTCCTAGTCCTAGCTACGAGATGCAACAAGAAGAACAAACAGTAGGAGCACTAGAGCAACAACGGTCTCCGGGTCCTGGGCTCCTGGCTACCGTTCGTTTGGCCCGATGGAGCGGGACCAAAAGCGCCGGACGGACTTGGCGAGGGGCGGCCGGCCAAGCGGACAACAAAAGGCCGCGCCACGAACACCACGGCGTAGCGTGGTTAAAAAACCGGGGCAAAAGGGGATGTCACCGTCTGGTGCTCTGATCCCCCGGGCGTCTGGCGCCCACTTTCCATGCTTCGTCGTCGTCAAATTACAAGACTCCAAAAGCTAGCGCACAACCGCAACGTGATAGCATAGCATAGGAGTACGAGTACGATGTCCTAAAAACCAATGCAATTACCAAATTACTGTCATAGTACTACTTGAATCAAAACTATTAGTTTAATAAAATTTACATATTTATGACACTAAATAAAGTTATTAAATCTGTAATGAAATATTTTATAGTATGCATATATAATCTGTGCTACATATTGATAGTTTAGTATTAATCAATTTTTTTTGAAAATAACTAAATTTTATTTTTAGGATGGAAGGAGCACGGCGCGCTTGAAAGGTACTGTCTGTTAGCATTCCCGTGTCCTTTTGAAGTACCACTTTTACTTGTAGCCACCGGAAGTGCTGGCCTTCTTTCTCAAAGCACTGGGCCTTTCTTCTCAAACGCTACTTCCTTCGTCGTAAAGAGCAAAATATAATTCTAAGTATATTTCTAACCATAGCGACTTAATCTATTTTATATTTTATTTTGATTAAATTTGTAAAAAATATTAATTTAGATGGTTGCGAATAAATATTACTAGTTTTGTTGTGAAATATATTTCTATAGTATACTTATTTAGTATTATATAAATAAATACTGATATATTTTTCAGAACTTCGGTTATACTTTATACAATTGAGCCAGAATTGTACAGTATCTTTTCAAGACAAAAAGTAGTGCTTCTTTGTACAGTATCTTTTCAAGACAAAAAGTAGTGCTTCTTTGTTGTGAAATGTAAACGTGTGATGGCTAGAGAAGTTCGCTTATTTGTACGACCAACTTACTATACTACTACTATGCTTAAGATGCTGGCTTTGATGCATGTCTCCTTCAAGCAGTGCAAGCAATTGTCAGGAAAAGCAATGGAAATCACCACACGAGCCCGTAGTGGCGCGTGTCAACCCGGGCGATCACATCACATACCGTGCCGCTCAGTCGCTGCCGGTCGTTTTCGCTCTCAAAAAAAGGAGAGCATGCACTGCCGGTGCCGGTGGCGGTCCATCAGAAGATCGACAGGCACGCGCTCGCTCGCAGCGCTGGTGGATCCACATTCCACTTGGCCTTCCTAGCTAGTGGCCGGATCGTAATGATCAATCACGTACAGTACCGCAAAGGCCAAAAAAAAAATCATGCGAGACAGGACGCACCCACGGTTGACTAATAACAAAACCCTCCACGAACCGGCGCCAAATAGCAATGCCTTTGGTCCTCACCGATCAGATCCACAGCCTCTGAAGTGGCAATAGGAGGATTCTGCTAGTACAAGATGGCGTGCGTGGCCGGGGCTTTCCTGAAACTGAAACGGTCGTTCGCGTCAGTGATGTCTGGCCGGCCATCTATCTATATCTATATCTATATCTATATCTATATCTATCCAGCGTTGGCTTGGCATGCCCGTACGCCCAAAATTGATCAGCGCGTTGATTGCGTGGTACAATCGGCAAGGGGGGCTTGGAAAACGGCAGCACGGTGGTTGCTCCGCCCGAGAACGATTCTATCTCGAAACAGAAAGGAAGAGTAGTTGGCTGCACTGCCAGCTTATTGTCACCACAGATTTATTGTACGTATACCAATCAAAATTTGGAATGCAGCACACAGAGACACAAGACACTGATAATTTGTGGTATTAGGGAGTGTTTAGATCAAAAATTTTGGCAAAAAGTTCATGTAGCACTTTTCGTTGTTATTTGGTAAAATTTGTCCAATCATGGACTAACTAGGTTCAAAAGATTCGTCTCGACATTTACAGACAAACTGTGCAATTAGTTATTTTTTTACCTACATTTAATGCTTCATACATGCGTCCAAAGATTTGATGTGACAGAAAATCTTGTAAAATTTTTAGAAGTTCGAATGATCTAAACACACCCTTAACGGGATGTTGATTCTTAGCTTTTGCATCGTCACCATCGCCTATCAAAGCGTGTAATAATATACGTATACTCTTTCCGTCCAAAATAAACTTAAGACAAATTAGTGTGGAGGCAAAAATGACACATACAGTATTTATTAGGCCGGTCCAAGCGAAGGTTTTACAGGACTTAACTCCGCACTGGCGATCCCCGCGCCATTCCGTGCCATCGAGCTTCGTGCCGACGTCAAGCTCCATGTTAACGAGCCTCCATTTGCCTAAACAGCAAGCAGAGAGCACATGTTACAACTATATGTTTTATGCGTTTCAGATGTATGTTTCATGTGTTTCATTTGGATGTTGCAAAAGTAGATCTGGTGTTACATATGTTGCAATGGCTATACATGTATGTTGCAAATGTATGTTTCAAATGTTTCAACTGTTTCAGACATATATTGCAAATGTATGTTCCAAATGTTTTAGTTGTTTCACATGTATGTTGCAAGTGCTTTTATCTGGACGTTGCAATGACTATACAGGTAGGTTGCATATGTTGCAATCGCAGGACGGATGTTGATGCAAAGAAGATGAGACGTTACGATAGGAGCGGAGCGGGGATGGTGCGTGGCGAAGACAGAACACATCGAAGGACGGGGCGCGGTCGAGACAGAGCACAACAGAGGACGGAGCGCCGCGTAGGGGTGAGGTGATGGATGGGGGAGCCGCGTGACGAAGACGCAGTGCCACGGGCTGACGTGGTGCGCAGCCAGGATGGGATGTGGGCGCGGGCTACGTCCAAACGTGGGCCCCACGCGTGGAATGGGTTGTGAGCATGGACGTGGGATGAGATGCGGGCTCGAGATGTGCGTCCGAATTAGCGCTAGCCACTGATTTGAGAACTACTCGAATGTAACTAAGATATCTGCATGTAGCCATGTTGCTATATCAACGCCCCCATAGTCTTTTGGTGCTTAGAAATCCATGTGCAGCTCGAGTAAATGTGGAAGGAAATTAGGGGCGTGTGTGGTTATAGAACATGGTTTGCCACGCCTTAGGTGAGGTGGTGACATAACTGTGGCGTCCAAATCCAACACCACACCCTGTGACAAGAAATGAATGTGTGTTTTCTATGTCTTAAGTTTTCTTATATCAACCAAACACGAGTACTAATTTCTGTGGCGTCACCGTAACTGTGGCCTGATAACTGCGGTCGGATCAAACACTCCCTAATTCTTTTGACAACAATTTTTGATAAAATTTGAGCAATAGAATTTCGATCCTTTGGGACATGGTGAGTAGTTGCCAAATTAGGCAGTAAATTGATTTTTAGCTTGTAGAAGTAGAGGGTTGCTGATCAGGCCAATGAATCTCCTGGGTTGGTGCCTTCACAAATGCTATGTAAAACAATTTAGATCACAAGTGATCAAATGATGTAAAACTCTGTTCATATTTGCAAGCAGGCACTAGGTGAGCAATGAAATATTCATGTGGGAAAGCACCACCATGCGGGGTTGTCTTCACAAATATTCATCTGGACGGTTCGGTTCGGCCGGCGAGCAGTGCATGACGCACGGCGCGTGAGCATGAAGCACTGCACTGCTGGCAGATTCCGTCCGTGATGTGTGACGTGCTTACGCTAATTATCCACGGAGGCTACGCAATACAGTACTCTTTTCTTTCCCTGCAAAAAATGAGCTGAAACCTGCTGAGATAACAACAATTCCTGCCAGCCGCATGACGTAGTACCCCATGAACTCCACATGGAGCCATTGGTCCATGGAGGAGGAGCTCCGTCATATCATCATTATCACCCCTCAAATACTCCGAGCCATCATTATTTTATTTCCCGGGCCGGGCGCCACCTACTAACCCGTGTCGTGTGACCATGTCGCTGCGTGTCGTCCTGGCTCTGACCAGCTGGCTCTCGCGATCGGCATCAAGGAAGGGATTACTTAAAGGCCGTGCCAAGTCACCATAAGATAGCACGCGTTAATCCAAAGCGAATTATTTGATACCATTGTAGCTCATCCTCCCTCAAACATTTATATCATCCACAAAGTCAATGAAGGAAAAAGAAAAAAGAACATGTCTCCCTCGTCGCTTAAAAAAACGTAAGAATTTCGCGGGAATCGTCTTGCATATCCGGAGCATCGAACGCACTTAACAATGTGGTCTTCGCCGTCCGTCAACCGCTATTCATCAAAACCTGAAAGTAGGTGCGGACATGAAATGGTTGTTTACTCCGCGTGCATTATTGCCCCCATCATGTACTACTGGTGATCAAGATTATCCTTGCCAGGGCAATTGGCATCGATCGGCTTCGTCTTAAGATGACGCTCTGAATAAACAATGATTCGCATAGGAGTTCTCTTCTCCAATGGCTAGTTTATTATACACCCATATAGACGAGAGGCCACACATAGACGAATGAAATTGATTCGGCTTTACCCATCAAGGGTCGAGGCATGTCCCCGACACACACGGCCGGGGTATTAGCAGGTGCAGGTCTGCTCAACACCAAGTGGAATTGGCAGCGGAATTTAAGTTTGGGGGCGAGCGTAGACTTATGCTGCCCGTTAATTTGTTTTAGTTCGGGACATATGGGCTGAGTTGATCGGCGCTGGACACTGGCCCTGTTCGGCAGGCTGTTTTTTGGCTTATAAGCCGGCTGTGGCTGATTTGCTGTGAGAGAAAAATACTGTTTCACGGTTGATAAGCCGTGCTGATAAACTCAGCCGAACAAGGGGACTAAACTTTAGAGAGTGGAACCAAACAGTCCCTTTATTTGTGGCCGTGGTGTTGTCGTCTTGGACAGCGATGCCTTAGCTTCATCTCCTTTGTCTGTATGTGTACGGCTCGTGGCTGGATCCAAAGGCCGGCTCTGGCCGTGTGTTCTTGTACCGGTTGTGATCTCCGCGGTTTGGAAGTTGGGTGTGGGGGCCTCGCAAGTGACAATGCAAGCCGGAGTCCAACAGGTTTGAAAAAATCGACACGACGGGTACAGGTTTGGATGTTTCCTTTCAGATCTTTTATGTACTTGGCGCTTGATTTTCACAAACCACTTTCTTTCCGTGCATTTGTCGTACCAAAAACATATGGCCTGATATCACATCCGAATATGTAAACTAGTTTTGAGAGAACATAATTTTCTTTTAAAAGACAACAGGTGAACTAATTGATAGAACACTTTTTAGTCTACACCTGACTAACAACTGGCCCACTAGTTGGCAAAAGGAAGCTAGAATGGACTAATAGCCACTAGTCTATGTATCCAAATAGTAGATGACTAAACTTTAGTCATCTCACAATTAACCCTAGGTGATCCAAACAGATACTTAATTGTTTAGAGCAAGGCCTCGCGATTTACTGCATTCACTACCATTCTAAATTTCAATTGCAATCTTTCCTTATGTGCTGAGTTTGTAGAACGAACCTACGTATTTATACTTCGCTTTGTTTATGCTTACTTGTCACCAATCTTTTACTCTAGCAAATTTCACCATCTGTCTTTTTTCCCTACAGAAAGTTCTTAGGTTGTTCAAAGTGTATAACACTGATGAAGGATGCTCAATAAGAAAAATCTCACATATATGAAAAATTGGAAGTATCTAAAAGCTTTATTAGAAAAAGCATGGTTGAAATTGTTAAAGGTTTTCAGTTCTGTGTCAAGTAACAGAAAACAGAGGTAAAGTATCAGTAGTTGCACCAGGTTTTCGATCCTATAGGAATTCAAAATACAAGAAAGTTTTTAATAAACCTCAGGGTGCAACATAGGAAATACATAGGAGATATGAAACAAAAATTTGACAAGGTGAAGCATCATGGTAATACTAGGGGGGAGGAAGCGCTGTAGAAGGAGCATGGGGAGAGAAGGCGCCAGAGAAAGCGCGGAGTTGACGGAGGCAGCGAGGCGAAAGCTGTAGTTTTTTTAATTATGGAAACAGACGAAGCAATCTGGAGAGGCCAAATCCATGTGTGACACGCACGAATCCACGTGGCGGCACAAGATTGGCCAACAGTAGTTGAATAGTAGCCAAAGCTATGTCCGTGAGCGGATCCTACGCGCTATAAGAAGTTTCATATTCATATTCATTTTTCTCCAGAATTGACCTGGGTTCATGCATCGCAGAGGAATCCAAAGGATTTCAATGTGCTGTAATCCTCTATATATTATCTTAGTATTTGACAAGCAAAAGAAAACTCCACCTTAATTCTCAAGACCTAGAAACTACCACTTTAATAAGAGAACAAAATAAAACACATCCACAAGAGCATAAATTAACCATTGTCATTACGTAAACCTAACATAGAAATACTCTTAGCTACGCCATACGTCATGTCACGTCAGGCTCCGGCTCATGCCTTTTCCACGTTGGCGCATGGTGCTAAGCTGGCAACACTACCGCACCTTGCATGTGATGCGACGGCATGTTTTGTCACCTTGGAGCGTCTCGAAGAGTCTTTCTAAATCTCACTCTCTAAATTATCATTTAGAGTCATTTTCATAAAAATCGTTTTCTATATCCTGTCACTCTCCAAAAGTTTTTTTAAATCTTGTGCACACTCTAGTGAGTTATTCTCGTCTTCTATTTTTGGCTCAAAAATTCTAGAATAGAAGATGACTATATTTGGATAACCATTTAGAAAAATTGTTGGAGGTTAGTTTTTCATCAAAATATCTATTCCTAGCATTTAGGAAAGATTTAGGAAGTCTATTGGAGATGCTCTTAGAACGATGGCTCAATTAAAAGATTAGTTTTTTTAAAAAGCTAGGAACGAATTATTTTTAAAATATTTATATCTATCTGTATGTCTATATCTATGTTTATACCTAAAGTTAAAGCTAGAATATTTTTTAAAAGGTAGAAGTTGTTTTTAAAATATATCTATATCTATATATTTTATCTATATGGAAATTATTTCCTATTCCCATGGAGTAGTTACTCCCATATGTATATCTCTAGATTTAGGACGTATATGACCTGACGAAGTGTATGTAGACAAGAGTATATGATCATACTAAACCATCTAGGGTTGTATGTATATCAAGTATGCAAGTATACATTGAGTATATGATTATATTTATTTTATATAGTACTGCAATGGTATTTTAGTAATATATTAAAAAGTATGAGCTCTTTTGAAAAAATTTCGTGTACTATAAAGTATCTTCAATTGAGTAGATAAATATACTCAAAGTGATAAATTAGTATACACACATACGTGATGTGGTTTATTGAAGATGGGAGTAACTACTCCTGGGAGTAGCAAAAATACACCCTTATCTATATATATCTATATCAACATCTATATTTATGTGTAATATTAAGCATAGAATGGATTCTTCAAACTATCATATTTTACTATATAATCTATATCTATATCTATATTAAAGATATAATACAAACCGTCTTGTTTTACAATCCACGGCGCACTACCATCTCGTTTCTATTATATGATTTATTTTTCCAACCGTCCTTTTTTTTTTACTTCCCACATGCCCTCACGTTTCTCTAGAGTGTGTTTGGCAACTACATGGGAAGAGGCATGAGAATGAGTGGTGATCTCTTGTTTGGTTCGTGGAGGGAATAGGAAGGAAATTGAGAAGAGAATTCATATCCCTTGTTTGGTGTGGGGGTTTTGAGGGAGAAATCTACTACAACTAAAAAGAAAGAAAGGAAGACCATCATTTTGTGCGACAAATGTTGGTGTCACCGCTCTGCCTCCCTTCGTGCGACAAAACATGAACAAAAGGAAAGGAATGAGCGAGAAATAGAAAAGGCAGACCGTGGTGAAGCATCCTGCAACATGTCTACCGGCTGTGCGGAAGTACGCTAATCACGGCCTCTAATCAGGATTTGCACGCATGGCCGCCCGACCAAATAGGAAACCGCGACCTGCGATACCCATCCCCCTAAACGCACCCCACCTCTCGGATTTTCCTAGGAGACGAAAGGTGGGATTCACCCTGCTGGCCTTCATAACGCCCCTGCCTGCAATCGTGGTGGTAGAGGCTGGGGATCGTCAGGGAGGAGATGCCGGCGGCGGTGCTCAGGGTCGACCACGACCCTCTCAGACGGGGACCTCCCTCTGGCGGCGGCGCTCAGGCTCGTCGCCCTCCCGCGCTGCTGCCTTCCGCACCCAGCAGCAGCACCAGCTCCCTGGTGAACAGCGACACGAACTCCACACAGCTTCCACAGTCAACAGTAGCACCAGCCGGATCTGCTTGACCACTTCACATCAATTATCGTTGCTTCCTTTTTCAACAGGCTCCGGTGCTTGCTAATTAAAGTGTTCTAATTTTTTTATATGCAGTTCCGATGGATCCTCCTGATAGCGGCACTGCGGCACCCTTCCTACGATCACTTTCCTAGCAAGAGACTAGGTACTTTGTTAATTGCAGAATTTCATCTCATAAGTCTTCTTGAATTACCTCAAGAAGTGTAGTCACCTGACTGAATAGTGCATGGAATTAACATGACTGTTTATTTCCATCTCAAGATAGGTGTTCTATTATCAACTTATCTTACGATTTTGGTTGTAGTTGTGTAAACTGCACATTAGTGTGAACTTTTTTTTAGATCACATACTGACATGAAGTGGATAGGTTTGTGCAAACTTCAAAGTAGATTCCTTAAGAACAAGCTCTAGATTTCTGAAATACTCAACACCCAGCCAGCAACATGACACGAGATGTAGTCATCTAGGTAGCTGTAGATTTTCAAATGACGAACATTGCTGAAATACAAACATTGTGAAATACTGATCATGGTTCTGTAGTGCTGTCAAAGTTTCAGGATAGTGGGCATCTTCATGTTTGCATTTTTCCAGAGTACCAATTTAGCTTCCCCACACAGTTAGCATACTCGTACCTTACAAACACCAACCATTTTTTTAACATATCTCCTGTATGCAGCTGATGCCAACCAACTTGCAGCAGAGTAAAATTGTGGACAATGTAGTGCTTCATAGATCAAAGAGGGGAAAGAAAGGTAAGACATATTTCCTGGTCTTGTTTTGTATGAGTCGTATTGCTTTGTTTTGTTCATTCTAAGATTGGTAATGGACTAAATGATAGCATATGTAATCAGCTATCAATTGGTAGAGTGTACAACTGTATTTTCAGTATTAATAATGACAATTGTAAATATTGTAGATTCTAAGTAGCTTCAATGAATTATGATTCAGTCCGAACGAACTGTACTTGATGGAGGTGGTTTGATTCAGTCCTTTATTGTTCCATGCTCCAGATGCAAATTTCCCTTTAGCTGAAAAATACTTGAGCTGAACCATAATGTTGTTTAGTCTATCATAGAGATATGCCTATGTGCTTGAAACTTGCAATTTTTATGAAATACATGTCAAGGCAGGGGTATAATGTATGAAATATATGTCTTTATTATTAATTAAGGTTTCTATAACTTAGACATTTACAAAATAAACTAGCGAAAATGTGTTATAATATTTCCACTTGAATTGTCGAAAATCCACTTATTAGTAGGTTTAAGTTATATTAATCTTGTCAGTTTTGGCAGTTAAATATCTTAACTTATGAATATGGACTTCTAGAAATTTCTCTGATGCAACTTCAGCAATGTTTGTTATAGGTTTCTAAGTCACATTGTGTTATTAGCTACCCTTTTGGAGTACAATGAACTGATAACCCTATTTTTATTAGGGGGTCACATTGTATTATTAGCTACCTATTTTGATAATTTACTCTTATTTTGATTTTTAATAAAAAAGGTTGATTTCTCTGCCTTGGATTAATTAAGCTTTCTGTTTATCATGCTGTTGATAATACCAACGGGTAAGGTCTGAAAATAGTGATTATGTTTTATCATACTGAGTAAACTACCAAACAGTGCAAAGCCGGTAGCTATTAGGTAGGTCAAGTTTCTGTCAACTTTTAGTTAGTAAGTTCTCATGAAATAAGAAATTTCATCTGGACTGTACTTCGTTCATGTAGCGTAGCATGCCCCAAATGTCCCAATAATGGCTATAGTTTACTAAATATTGCTTAGATTTTTTGTTGCCCATTAAAACAACCAGATAGTTATATTTGGGGCATGTCCCAAAAGGCGCTGCATTGATTTTTTTCCTCAGAGAAGTTGAGATCGATTTTTTTATCATTTGGGGTATCCTTGAACTGCTGGTATTCAGTGTTAGTAAGAGTATTCTACCAGCTGGAGAGAGTATGCCTCTTAAGTTTCTGAAACAGTTTATGAAGTCTGTGCTCCTAATGAGGCAAGGGTGCTCTATATCGGATGACAACGAGAAGCAATCTTATTCAATGGCCTGTGCAAAACAATGATGCTATTCTGATTGCTCTTCAATTTTTTTTGCCACAGGTGAGTTGGGTTTTGTTTTGTAATAACATTTCTGAATCTCTCTTTCAAAGAAAAAAAGTTTTGCACAAGCCTTGTGTTGGTAAATTGTTTTTTCATTGTTTGTTTTGTATTATCAAATATTGACGTGGAGTTGGCAAGCAGCTAGGATGTGCAGCGGTGACCTCCAACAAACAATTCCGGCACGATGACTGAGATGACAGGAGGAATCTCTAATCCCCAATCTATTCCGCCAATTGTTCTAAGTTTGTGTCCACCACTGAACCCCCTCTCCGTGAGGTAAATACTTCTATTGTAATTTCTGTTCTTGTCTGGAGACAAGGTTCGTGCTTCTTTGGTACATTGAATTGTATAGGAATTGATTTGATTGCTATGCTAACATGAGTTGTAATGTAATGTTTGTTCTATTTTCAAAATCAATATCATTACATTATTCCTCGGTAGAAACTGGTGCTTGATATCTGAATTTTTTTGAAACATCTGCAGATAATATATTTTTTTCTTTGATATGTTAATTAGCAAATCTGTGTAAAAGGTGCCAACGACGCTCCTGGAAGCTTTTGTTGTGTCAAACTATTTTAGAACTAAATGTAAACTGTTGTGGTACAGTTTGGCAACAAATGGAGAGGACGCTGGATAGTTGATTGGTTGGAAAGCCAGTAGAAGCAGTGGCACTTGATGAAGGGATAGGAAGTGCTGCTGGTTTTGCGGCACTGGGAGAAGGTAGGTACAAAAGGTTGCTTTGTGATGTTAGAAATGACTTGAGGTGACATTTATCACTATTGTTATTGACCATTGACCAATAATGAAAACATCGAAACATTTGTGCCTCTTGCAACGTGCACAAAAATTTGGACTGCGAAATTAGAGGAACATTGCATTGAGGAAACCAAACGATACAAATGAATTGGGGATACAGATCCAAAAAGGCCCTAAGTGGTCTGAACCCAAAACAATACTCCAAGTGGCACACCACATACAGTGACACTAGCACAAATTGAGGGGCAGTCATTGTTTGTTCCGGTTGCAACGCACGGAAAGACAGAGTTGGTGATGCCGCGCTCTCCGTGACTATGTTAAATGCACGAAGTTTGCTTTCTGAATTAAATGTCACTTTGTCAATATTTAATTTCATAGCATTGTTATCTTATTGTGCGATCCGTGTGTTTATATTATAAAAGTTTAGTTATCCCGTAGCAACGCATGGGCACGCTACCTAGTTAAAAGGTAAATCATGATGGATGGTGAGGATCTACTATTATTTTATTATGAACACAACTCCCATCCAATTCCTACTCTCCTAGGGAATTGATTAACGGGAGTTGGCCCTCTAAACTACCCTTTCCCTTCCCACCAAAACTCCCATTCTCACCAAGCAGACAAAATATTTCTAAACTCATATATCTAAACGTTCATTCCCTACTTTCAATTACTCTAACCAAACGAGCCGCTAGTACTTGAGGTACAGAGTCTGATTTTAAGAAGTAGTGAAATAGATGATTTGGTTGCTTCGGTTATTTAATAAATCTCTAGGTTGTAACTTATCTACGACCACGCAACAAT